>CM047745.1:14607080-15126696 GCA_026225825.1 Pistacia integerrima | reverse complement strand
TACAAACACACATCCCATGTTAACTCGATCCAAAACAAGAATCTCGGTTACTATGAAACCTTACCAACTACGCAGTTTCATGTTCTAGTTCTGAAAATTCGTAACCTTGATAACCACTACAGCCACTGATTTCTATGCTGCTTTGTCACAAATTCTAGCTACTGGTTCTAAGTCTGATCATTCTATAAATTTATAAAAAATCGCATGTTATTCTCAAGGTATTAGTTCGAAACCAAACCGTAGTAATACCCGAACTCGAACCTCACACTTGTTCTTGAAGCATTGAACAGTCCTAAGTGGAAACATGCAATGAAGAGTGAGTTTGATGCCCTGCTTAAAAATGAAACCTGGACTTTAGTTCCTGCTCCTTCTGATAAAAATATTGTAGGGAACAAATGGGTATTTAGTACCAAGTTTAATTATGATGGTTCTCTACAAAAATACAAAGCTAGGCTTGTTGCCAAGGGTTTTCAACAAACTCCTAGGCTTGATTATTTTGAAACCTTTAGCCCAGTAGTTAAAGCCTCCACTATTAGAATAATACTCACCTTAGTTGTTACTAAAGGGTGGGACATTCAACAAGTGGATGTCAACAATGCGTTTCTAAATGGAACCTTGAATGAAGAAGTCTACATGCAACAACCTTTTGGTTTTGAGGATCCCATTAAGTCAACCTATGTATGAAAATTGCATAAAGCTCTATATGGACTCAAACAAGCTCCAAGAGCATGGTTTGACAAGCTGAAAACAGCTATTCTTAGCAAAGGGTTTCAGAATTCAGTTTCTGATAGCAGTTTATTTGTGTTTAAACAGAATTTTCATCTCACCTATGTGCTTGTGTATGTAGATGATATTCTTATAACAAGGTCAGACAACTATTTCATTACTCAGCATATAGATGCTCATTATGTTAGAGAGCAGGTGCTTGCAAAGAAGTTAACTATCCAATATGTGCCCTCCAAGCAGAGATTCGACTTACTTGACAAAAGCATTGTCCGTTACCTAGTTCATTGAATTAAGAAGTAAATCGAATGTTATCAACCAAGAGGCGTGGAATCAAGAAGTGAAATACTTTCTGAATGTTGAAATTTGTGTGTTTTTCTTTGTGGGAATACAATCGGAGCAATCTGGATTTTCTAGAATTTATGTGTGATTTGCGGTTGAATTTTGTGTTGTTGTTGTGGGAATGCAATCTGGATTTTAAATCTAGATTTTCTATTGCGAGATGAAATCGTGTATTTCTTTGTGAGAATGCAACTGGAGCAATTTGGAATTCTGTGTGGTTTGCAATTGAATTCTGTGTAGTTGTTGAGGGAATGAAATCTAGAAATGACTGAGTTTCGTAGGTGGAATTTCTGTCTAGCTATTGTAAGTGTTGCAGTTGGAATTTCTGGGATTTACTAAATGAAGAAGCGTAGTGTGTATTTTCTTTGCATAAATGGAGATTATTTTCTTTGAAGCCGTGAGGTTCTTGAATGCATAACGTAGGTTTGTGTATTTTGCTGCATAAATGGAGATTATTTTGTGAAGAAGCTGATGAGGTTATTGAATGCGCGATGAGATTTTTTTTCTTTGCAATATTGAATGAAGACTGATGGGTTGGTTTAGTTTGTGGCTATGATTGAAAGTTGTATTTGCAGTTGGTTATTTTTTGTCTTGTGAAAATTGAAAAGAAAGTTGAGGTTGATGGTGTTTTGTTGAAAGTGACAAGTTAAGCTGCAGATTGACAAGTTGTATTTGCAGTTGGTTTTTTTTTTTTTTTTTTTTTTTTTGTGTTGAAATTGCAGCAGTGGAAGTTCGTTGAAGATCAGAATACTTAGAACATTACTGCAACATTACTCCAGATTAGTTTAAGGGAGAATGTTAGAATGAAAAGTCAGAAGAATGCAAGGTGAAGTGAATCAGCAGAAGATTGAAGATCAGCATACCCAGAACATTACTCCATATCAGTTCAAGGGGGAATGTTAGAATGTAATGTAAAATGGGTGTTACTTGTTAACTATCAAACCTGTGAGGGCTTGTGTAAGATGTACAGAAACGGTGTAGTTTTGACTTGGTATCAGAGCCGTGACTTCATAAATTGTTTTAAGATAATTTTTTAACTGACGAAATTCCATTTCATCTCTATATTGATACATCATTAGTGACCAATTACTGTGTCATTAATACATCTGATTAGGCGACACAAATTTGTAACAAAATAGAAATGTTTTTCATAACGAAAACTACTGATATTATTTCATATCTATAAATTCTATTTCATATGAGTTGGGGGAGCGGTATTATTAAAATAGAAATATAGACATTTTACTAAGGCTTTAACTTAAATTATATTTTATTATCATACTTATATGAAATTGTTAGTTGTACTATTATATTTTTAGCCTTTTTATTAGAATACGAGTATGAAAAACATGAAGAGTAATATAGACTGAAGCTAAATTAGTTGATTCTCGATCATTATCTAAGAGAAAAAGTGTACAAATTTAAAAGGAAACTTTCCGTATTGATTTAGGAAGAAGATGGTGATGTGGCTTGCATTCCTATTTAATTACTATTTTTTTTTTAATTATTGGTATAATTCTTCAACCACCATGACATTACATTGACTAGAGCACATTTAAACTATTAAACAAAGATTACCACATTTTTTTATAAATTTTGAACAATTAGAATCACTTAAAATTTGAACGGCTAAACGTTTTCCATCAAAAAAGTTTATAACATTTAAAAGATTTATTTCGGTAATCAAATCTGATTAATAAATTACCAACTGTTTGGAGAAAATTAATCTTTCTATACCGTGAGGGACTAGAAATTTTTGTATGAGGTGCAGCTTAAAGAACATTAATGTTAAAGATATATTGTATAATTATCTCATTAACAATGCTACAAAAAACAAAACTAATTAATATATATGCTCTAAATTTTATTTAAATTTAATATATGAATTTCAAAGTTTCATACTAGGAGATAACAACTATTATCCTTTGTCCAAAATTCTTCAAATTTATTTTTCATAGTAACAATCGAGATGTTAATTAATTTATTTTTAGGAAAGTAAAGCTAAGAAAATCCCAAAAGAAAAACGAATCATGATTATATTAATTGTATTATAAGTAATAGAATAAGAAAAAAAAATATTGATAACAATTTCCAATAAAAAAACAAACCCAATTTGAGATTAATATGGATACAAAGATATCGGCGAGTGCTGCCTCTTTTTTTTTTTTTTTTTAGTTTTAAATTTAACGTACTCCAACAACTCAAATAATTGAGTCATGGGTCTCTCATGGACTTGAATAGAAGAACTCTCCTTGAAAAATTGGTTTGCTAAGGGAGGGTTCCCAACAGGGCGGATCCAACCCCTTTGAGAGTCTACCCTCAAGTTAAAAAAAAAAATATATATATATATATATATATATAGACCACAAAATTGCTATTAATATATATACTAGGTGATTTTAAAAAAAAAAAAATGAGAATTATTAAATATATATCTAGGCCCACAAATAACTTGTTATTAATATATATATTCCAAGCCCACATCGTATTAAAAGTTTAAAACTCTCTCCACTTTTCTTCTAACTCTACATGTTTTTTATGATTTTATTTTCAAAATTCTTTACTCTCTCTTTCTCTTCCTTATGCTATTCAATCTTAAAGTTTTTGAAGACCGAAATTATTGAAGCTTACACTACTCAAGGTGAACAATTAGCTTTGTTTTCTATTTTATCAGTTTTAAGTATGTGTGTTGCTCATTTTAATTTAGTTTATTTTAGGATTGAATCATTTTTTTTTTTTTTAATTCTAATTTGAGGGGAAAATACCTAAATCTTGTTAGTTTATTTTGTGTTTTATGTCTAAGAATAAACTTGCTTTCCCAAATTAAAACATTAACTATATTTTAAAAGATGTTATTCTTTACCCTTCACCCACCACTTTCCTACATTTCAAACGTCACTGTTCTGCTACTCAAAATAAATAAAGAAATTTGAATTACTATCTATATTTATATCAAGAAAAATCTTTTTTTTTATTAATTTATATTAAAAGTCAACGCAATGTTGACTTGATTTAAGTTTTGGTTGACTTTAGCTTATGTTAGGTCTGGTCAAAGTCATGAAAATTTATATTATAATCTTTGGAAGCTAAAAATTAAAAAATTAAAAAAAATTAAAAGAAGGCTTTGCTGAAGGTTTACTTAACACATTTACTTAAAATTTTTCTTCTCATGAATTTATTCAAATAGGAAAGTATAGTGCTATTGAATTCTTTTCTCTCAAGTTTTTGATATTGTATTATTTTCTTTGCTTAAGGTTTGGTGATTTTTTAAAGTTTTTACTAGTTGTTTAGTAAATAATGATGGAGCCGCGGAGGCCCCCCTTGACAAAAATACTGGATCCGCCACTAGTTCCCAAGCCCTTTATAACCTAAAGGTTTTTGAAATTATCTTGTTTGAATTTTCTTTAGCTTATTTGTCAGCTTATGATTGAATAAATATTATTTTTTAGTTTAATTTTTTATTTTTTAATTTATATCATGTATAATTATTTATTTGCCAAAATTTGTTGTTAAGTGTAACAGGAACACACTGTTAACCGTTCATAAATTGTACAATTATTTGAAACTTATATCTTTTTTTTTCCCCTTTATTTTACACAAACATTGTACTTTAGTTGATAATATCTCATTTTAGGGTCACAAGAGTAAGAAGAAAATTTAAAACATAAATATTGTCTTAGAGCATCTTCAAATGACTCATTATATGACCTAAACTCTTTATTATAAACAGTCTATCCATAAAAACAAAAGTCTAACAGACTCTTTATCTTTAAAATATAAATTAAAGAGTGAGTTTGACTCTCCACATCTAGAGAGTCAAATTTCACTCTCTATCCTAATTTTAATTAATAGACTATAACTTTCTATGCACTTTATTTATTATTTCTCTTTCCCATTAAGTCTATTTCTTGAAAATAAAGAGCATCTTCATTAAATTTATAAAGTCTATTGAATTTGAATAAAAATTGTGTTATTTATATTTAAAAATTAATGAAAATGCTCTTTGTTTATAATAAAAATGTTCTTCAAAATAAAGAGCACCATTGGTGATGCTCTTACTGATATCAACAATTAATCCCAAGTAGAGTAAGGTATACAAAATTATAAAAGGAAAAAAGAAATTGATTATAGATGGGTCTGAAGCTTCTTAACTAGATTTTCTATCAGGTTAAAATGTTTAATTTTTTTTAAAAGAGCAATTAAAAAAATTTAATGAATCAAAGTAACAAAATGAAGGATAAATTCATATTATGATGTACAACCACATAATTAAAATCTAAGAGAGCAATATATATTCTAAAAGGTGAAATTAAAAAAAAAAAAAAATACAGAAATTAAACTTTTAATATGGTTATAAATGTTAAGAATTAAAAATTGAAATATTAAAAGGAAATGAGCAAAGTCTTTTAAAATTACAGGAAATGTGTCAAAGCTTTTTCTTGCATTAAGTTCCTATTGCATGTGTTTAGCTTAATTGATTAAATAATTTTTTTCCTTCCATAATATCATGTACTATTAATTGTTAAAAATTATTTAATTGATTGATCTAATTGTAATAGAGTGGTTCTAATCGCCCCCACATTCAAGCTAAGAAAGTCTCATTCCTTATATAGTAGAAATTAAGTATGTTGAAAGTTGGGTTACATATCTTTAATGAAAAAACTAATTTTTAGGGGTGAGCCCGGACAGCGGGTAGAACTGGAACCTACGAATAGAACCAGAACCGAAACCAAAACCTACCCGGAACCGACACTGTGTGGGTAGGTTCTGACTCCATTTTTTTGGAACCGACACTATACAATTTCACTTCTGGTTCTTACATGTGGAGGAACCGGAACTAGAACTGGAAATTGGAAAAAAGAACCTGCAGCGGGTACCCGGCTTAGAACCTACAACGGGTACCCTGTTTTAGAACCTAGGCTGAAATGAAATATCTGTGAAGAATGGAGGGTCTATTGTAATTTTACATATAAAAAAAATAAAATGGAAATAGTTAAATTTTTACAATAACCTAATTAAATAAATATACAATTATACTTATTATATATAAACTACATCATATAAAAAACTTTAATATATTAATATTAAAGTTTTGATTAATTAAGTGTATAATTGGAATTGAAACCAATTAAAAGTATTTTAATGTTATTAAAATAATTATTTTTGAATAGAATAGCATATTTGATTGAATAATAATATAATATTTAGTTATTTACTTCAATTATCAAGTTCTAAGTATATCTGTAATTAATTAGTAATTAATTAATTATATAAAATAAGTTGATAAACATTAATACATTACTAGTTAAATGATTACTTAATCAATTATAACATTACATTATAGTTAAATGATTACTTAATTAATTATAACATTTCATTATAAACATTAATACAATACTTAATTAAACGATTAAAAATTTAATTAATTATAATATTACATTAAAGATTTATAGTATGATTACTTCATTCATTATAACATTATATTATAGAATGATTACATAATTAATTATAACATTACATAATGAAATGATTACTTAACTAATTATGATATTATATTATAAATATTAGTAATTTATTACATTAGTACAATACTTAATTAAATAATTAGAAATTTAATTAATTATAACATTACATTATAAATTTATAGTATGATTACTTAATTAATTATAACATTCCATTATAAACATTAGTACAATACTTAATTAAATGATTGGAAATTTAATTAATTATAATATTATATTAAAGATTTATATTATGATTACTTAATTCATTATAACATTAAATTATAGTATGATCATATAATTAATTATAACATTAAATAATGAAATGATTACTTAATTAATTATGACATTATATTATAAACATTAGTAATTTACTATACTAGCACAAGACCTAATTAAATTATTAGAAATTTAATTAATTATAGTATTACATTATAAATTTATAGTATAATTACTTAATTAATTATAACATTACATATTTAAATGATTACTTAATTAGTTATAAATTTATAACATTATATTATAGACATTAGTAATTTATTACATTAGTACATTACTTAATTAAATAATTAAAAATTTAATTAGTTATAACATTACATTATAGATTTATAGTATGATTACTTAATTAATTATAATATTCCATTATAAACATTCGTACAATACTAAATTAAATTATTAGAAATTTAATTAATTATAGATTTATAGTATGATTGTTTAATTAATTTAATTAATTGTTTGTATTTTGGTTTTGATTGAGGAATTTTATGTGAATTGTGATGAATCGATTGAATTCAAGTGTTGCCTAGAGATTAGAGGATTTATGAGTCACAATGGACACAAATGAATGAGTAATCAAATTTTGTTAGGGGTGTATTTGTAAACTTTCAAAGTATTTTTGTCATTTTTTAAACTAATAGGGGGGTAATTGATTTTTTATAGGGCACCCGGGAAAGGAACCGAAACCTGCATTTTAGGTTCCAGTTCCATTAATTTAAGAATCTGCACTCTGCAATTCCAATTCTGGTTCCTTTTTTTGGAAACCTACACTGTGCGGTTCCCGTTTTCCTAAAAAATGGAGGGTACCCGAAACCGCTCACCCTTACTAATTTTAGTAAGTTTTACTTTATGACAGTCAAGTTGTCATCTTACCCAAAAACTTAAGTTAGGAGATGCAGATTCAATATTATATTAGTACTCCAAGAGGCTCTCCCACATAAAACTTGAATTTTTTTTATTATTATTTTTTTTTCATTTTCTTTTATCTAATTGAATGTAGGGAATTGAAATTCAGACCTTTGACTCTGGTATAGACATGTTAAGTTATTAATCCATGTAAAAACATAGTCCAATAAATACACCATACTAAACAGACTCGTAATAATACTAAAATGAATGAGAATATGTAATTATTGAGCTAAATATAATGTTGAGCCCCAACTTTTATATTAGTTTAAGTTTTTAGGTCAAGTGACAATTTAACATGGTATCAAATCCAAAGAATTAAAATTAGAATCCCGGAATCTCCATATTTCAACTAGATATTGGATTAATTAATATTCAAAATTTTGCTTCCTCAATCTTGATGTCACGTTTATTTTTGTTGGAGAACGGTATCAAAATTTATCATCTTTACATCAACAACCTTCGCAAATAATTCTTATATATACGGAATCAAGTTCGAACTCGAGTTCATATAATCAAGTCTTTTTCGAGTTTTAATCGAGTTTGAGTTTAAACTCGATTTCGAGCTCATCTAATAGGGGTGGATTTGAAAATTTGAAAATTTTTAAATTACATATGACTCCTATTACTTTAAAACCTATCAACCTAACCATTGAGTTTAGAAATACTCGTGAACATATCAAGTCGAATTCTACTATGATCGAACTTGACTCGATTAACTACTCGAACTCAAACTCGACTCGACTAACATCGAATCAAGTTCAAGTAACTTGCGAGTGACTCGACTCGATTTTCACCTCTAATGGGGACTTCTTCCTGAAGCTTGATATGCATACAAAATCCAATTAATTCAATTGACATGGAATCAATAAATAGCCCTTTTTCCAAAAAAAGAAAAAAAAAGCTATTAATTTAGTGGCTTTGGCAATTTACTTATTTAGAGTTACATAGCAATATGACACTGATTTGCTCATGTATATATATGCACACGTATAAATATAACGACATCTTAATTCGTAGACATTCCTTTAGCAATGGCTGCACTTTTGATGAGGTTGAAAGATTCTTCAAGATCATCACACAACTGATTAGGATCAGGAATTATACCTTCATCAACTGACAAGATGAAGGTAATTTTGTTGGCATAACTAAGGACATGAATCAGTAATCCCTGCAATTAATGTAAGTGTCAGCTAGCTAGTTTTGATTCAAATAATTAATTAACTTGCACAAATTCATTTCACAAAAGAAATAGAGGTTTAGAGCTTAAATACTTACGGTGGGTTGCCCATAGCTACTTGGAGCAATATAGGCCACTGGATAGCCCAAAAAACCGATTTCTTCTTCTGGCCCTACTACATTTGAGAACCACAATGTCGTTTGAGTTGGGAAACTCACCATCTGCGTTCAGGATTGATCAATCATGAAAGGTTTTCACACACACACACACACACATATTTGAAAATTAAGAGTTAAAAAAAAAATCACACCTAAAAGTATAGAGAATAGACCAAACAAAAGAAAGAGGTTTAAAAGAATTATAATACCTTCACACCACCAAACTTGATAAAACATTTAGGCAAGAAATATGAGAAAGAAGCCTCTAGAGAAGCTTTCTTCCTATCCATGGTTGCCTTAGCTTCTCGAAGGTAATCTATTGGATCATCTCGTAATGCAATGGTGAAAGGGTAAAACAAATAACCCATCTTGTTGCCCCACCTTGCTTTAGATCCTTTCTTCATCATAACATCGAGCTCCTACATTTAATGCAGAGTTAATAATATTCATAAATATAGTGAAATTTACTATGTAAAAAATATAATATAAATCATTGAACTTGACTAAGTACGTAACCAGCTAATTAAAACTTGATCAATTCGCTTCCACAATAAATAATCTAGATTAGATTTTCTTATTGCATTTTCAGAATCTTCAGATTTTGCAACAATTAATAAAAGGAGGAGGATATGGTTAGGAGCCATTAACAAAACCTTCAAGTTCAAGTGAAGCTAGAGTTGGTAAAACTTGAGAGTGCCAGTAATTATAATTCTTTTCAATCAATTTATCACCAATTGAAGGTTGGGAGGTAGGAAATTAAGTTGAAACTAGAGAATTGTTTAGTTTTGTAGAGAATTTTCTAGAAATTCTCTCAAAAGCGTTTGAAGAGTAAGAAAAATCAGCCATGACATTGTTGGAGTTGTCGACTACTTCAGCATTAATGGGTAACGGAGACGCACTCGGGGGTCCCGCTGACCAGTCAGCGGGCGGGGGTCGGGGGGGCAGCGCCCACGAGCCCGTAGGCGGTTTTGGGCTTTTCCATGTATAACCGCTGTAGGATTTCTTTTAAGTTATTAATTCCTTTTTGGGTTGGGCTTAGGAATATGAATCCATGTAAAACTAGGTTTAATCTCTTAAACCTAGTATATAAACATACTTTTCTCTTGTTATGTGTGTGAGAGCAATTCATTCATTGTAAACGAGAGAGGTGAGACATATTTCAATAATATTGACTCAGCTGGACGTAGCCCACATTTGGTGAACCAGGGTAAATCGCGCGTATAATTTCTTTGTTTACTGTTTGTTTTGTTTTGCTATTATTATTTTGTTCCTGTTGCTTCTCTATTTCGTTCAGACATAAGTTTGTCGCTCTGATATCATGAAGAATATAACCAACTAATTTAAATTGACTAATTAACATAAGTTCTATACTTACTTGGATCCCTGGAGGTTTTCTAAGGTTCATGGCAAAGGCTGCTCTAAGTCGAATATTATGCGGAAGATTGTTGCTTTTTTCTGACACTCCTTTATCGATCTTGTGACACTCCCCTGTAATGTTTCTTTAATTATAAATTAGGTATGGAATTGATTCTTTTTTGTTAATTTAGACTATATATGTGTATAGCTTAAATAAAATAGAAACCAGATTTCAGGTTACAAGCGCACCATATTTTCGATTGAGATAACGAGATAAGCCTGCTTGAGTGATTGCTAGCATAACATCATTGATTGTCTGCAAATACAGGAAAAAATAAAATTAGAGAGGATTACTATTAGTCTTTTATGCCAATTAATATGGGTACGTAGAAACATTTCTGAACATGCTTTAATAAATAAACAAATTTAAAATCAATTAAGTACTCTTAATAAATAGACAAGTTTGAAATCAATTAAGTACTCTTAATTAAAGGCAATCATATCTTAATTAATAAATTTATAACATTTTAAAAAACCTATTGTCACAAGTTTGACTTGATACATCTAACCTATTTGTTAAATGATTAATCAAAATCTCTTATTGCATGTTGTAATTTCATAAGCAACTTACAGTATTCATTGTGTTCTTTACGAGCTTGACATCATCCAAACTCACTGATCTACGAACAAATCGCCGAGTTTGGCTCAAGGGACCCTTGAGGGGCGTTTTAGTATCATTTAAGAGAGATAATGAGGTAGCAATAAACATGGAAACATCGACAAGAGTGTTCCAAAAGAGCAAGATAACCAACCATAATTTGATGAATTTTCCCCAAAACCCTCCAGAGGATTTGCTGGGATTTACTTTCTTAACCATTGGAATCGTGGGAGGTTTGTTTGGGTTAGAAATCTTACGAGTACAAGCAAGGAAAAGAGACATAAGCGAAATTCCATCACCGAGGGAGTGGTGAACTCGAAAAACAGCGACGGATTCAGCATCAGTGGTTTTCAGGTTGAGGAGATGGATATCCCACATTGGCACTGACATTTTAATTCCAGTTTTGCTCAGGTTGGAGACGTAATCTTCCACAAACTTATCAGGTGATTCAATATTATTTATATCCAGAATTGGAACAATAACATGATTGTCTAAATTCACCTCTTTCTGATTAACCCATTTTAGCCCCCCTTTAACTGTCTCATCTTCAACCTGCCATTGTAGTCAAGTTAGCAATACAAAGTCACATGAATTCATTTCTTTATCAGTTACTGAACACCGGTAAATACAATAAGACTAAAGTTCGGTCAAACATTTTTGTATTGAAAACTGTAAAAGTTTCTACTCTAGTCTTCACCAACACAAAAGTAATTTGGAAAAATGAGAACATTTACACATAACAATTTCCAATAAAAGAGATAGAGAAATTTATACTCTATAGTTTGAGGGTTCAAATTTATGGTTTTGTTAGTTACCTGCAAACTACAGAAACGAGGCTGCTTGAGAAAAGTATGCACTAAGCTTGCTTTAATATCTTCTGGGTTCATTTTTGTTTTCATGCCAATCATGACAATGATGTAGATCCCTGAGTCAGGTTGATGACACAGACGAGCAATTGGACTCAAGGGCAGACCTTCCTCACAATTTTGAATCGGGTCTTCAACATCTAATTTCAGTTCGATAGGTTTAAGGACTTCCATTCTCAATCTCGGAGACTTAGAATTTAATTGATGTATGGGAAAACAAAGGATAGGAGTAATGTTAATTTCTTTTTTAAGTTTCAATGAAATTGCAGTTCTTGTGGGCTCTGCTTTTATAGAACGACATGACATTATTACATCATTTCAACGCCATTCTTGTTACATAAACATGGGCAGCAATTCTAGCAGTTCATCAAATTGTACTACTGCATGGACATGACCATTGTCTTAGTATTTGGTTCATATTTCAATCATGGCTAAAATTAATGAAACTTTTGAATTGAGCGGCTATTAATTAATTTTATTTTGGAGCTCTAATTAAACATTATATTAATTTTTTAGTGAAGTAAAAAGCATTACACGATGTTAATTGCTAAAGTGAGATATAATCTAAACATGAAATGCATAAGCAGGTAGCATCTTCAACCTACAAGTAGCTGGGAAGTAGAGTTATGGACCCCGGCCTTACCTGTATAAAATTAAAATTCATTTTTAGAAAGAGTTTATTACCTGTCCCCGCAAGGCATCATGAAATAACAATTTGCCTCTTATAGTCACTATTTTATTAGTGTTTTCATCATCTGACTAATACGTTAACACTTAATCTATTAAATTAAAATAAAACTCTAACGAAATACTAATAACAGGGATAAATTGTTTTTTTATAATATTTAAGGGAAAATTGTTATATATTGATACTTTAGGTGAAAATTGTCATAAATCCTTATAGAATTTGGATGCAATTGTCAAGCTCTTCCAATATAAATAGCGAGACTATGACTGTTAACCACATTAAAGTTTTGTTAAAGAGATCCTGCGAAACCATATACCTGGTGCCAACAAAGTCTAGACCAAAAATATAAATAAGCCATGTAGATGCCATTTAATCCTAATGAGAAAATAATTGTTGGGATATTGTGGTTCATTTTATTAAATTGTTTCTTTGTAAAAATTGTTTCCATTTAGGAAATTTATTAAAAGATGAATGAAATTGTTATAAGATAATATGAGTTCTATTGAAAACAGAAATAAAAATAAAAATGTGAGTCTGCCCATTAGAAGTAGAATATTTCATATATTACTTATTAATAAAATGTGAAAATCAATTCAAGATTACGAGAGAAATATATGTTCCATAAGATATGTAATGTAAAAGAGTTGGTTAAATACTATGGGTTGAATATAAAAACTAAGATTTTTCCATTTTGTCAATTAGTATTGAGTTAGATTTTAGGTTTATGGTGTTGTTGTTCATTAGTATCGGGAGTGTTATATTCTTATATATTGGTGTTGACATAATTAGTGGATTTTTTTCCTCATTTGTAAATGTAGGTAAATTATGTTGAACTACGTTAAATATAATGTATTTTTGCCTAGTTTGATTTATATTCAAAATAGCTATAACAAAAGATGAAATGTGTTTTCGTAGTGAAGACTATTTCACATTTTCAATGTATAAATTCAAATTCATATGAGTTCGAGCAGCCATATTATAAAAAATGAAATAAAGAAGGTTTGGTTAAGGCTAGCTTGAGCTTAAATTATATTATAATTAAATATATTTTGTATCAGTCATATTTTTAACCATTTTATATAAATATGAAAAAAACATTAAATTGTCTCTCCATCATTATCTAATAGATAAGAATTTGGTAAATTGAAATAAATAAATAAAGACATAAAAATGGAACTTGGGACCCATAGGCTTTAAAAGGAAGAATTTATAAATTTAAAGGAAAAAACTTTCCAATTCATTTAGGAAGAAGAAGGTGACGTGGCTTGCATTCCTACTTGATTACTACTTTTTTTTTTTTTTTAAATTATTGGTATAATTCTTCAATCACCATGATTATTACATATATATTCGATCGAACAACGTTTTCCATCCAAAAAGTTTATAACATTTACAAGACTTTTTTCGATAATCAAACTTAATTCTACTTTATGTCAATTTAAAAGTTATAGAATTGAAAAAAAAAAATAAAAAATAAAGATGGATAACAATTTAATGAAACAAATAGAAAATAAAATGATGATAAACTCACATAATATAAAAATACATATAAAGTTGTCTAATATATTTATGTATTTAGAGACTGAGGGAGAGGAATTATACTATTATTCTTTATACTGTTTTAAAGGAAATGTCTAATCTTAAATGCAGTTAAAGTTTTTGAAAATTATTAAAAATATATATAAAATGATTACTCTATTCTTTGTTTTTGGTTTGTTTGTATGATTTAGTTGTACAACTCAATTGTAAATATAACATTGTTTTAATAATTATAGGATTTTTTTTTGTTTTTTAATGGTTTTTGAAAAGCTTGGATATATTTCATATTAGACAGTCCCACAAAAAGTATATGAAATAAATCCTAAAAGAATTACAAATCTAAACTCATAAGAAAACTTCAAAAGTAAATGAACCAAAATTCTTGATATAATTTCTAACTATTTATATTTAGCTTTTATATTTCTTGCTTCATTAATTAATTACAATTTTTTTTTTCTATATATCGTATCATGTATCGTTAATGTTTAGAATTATTTATTTTAGGAAAGTGAATTTAGCTCCAGTATCACCCTTTGCTACATACACCTATTTTACATTTAAAACAAATCTCTTTAAATGTCATTTTATACCGAAAATAGCCCTCTAACCTTAATTAGTTTTTTGTTTACACCATTTTTCCCAATTTCAAATTTGAAACTTATTTTTCTTCTTCATATTTATCCCTTTGAGTGATTACTTTATTTAATATATTTTTATCAAGCAAACAAAATTCTGAAATAAAATAAGTAGTTTTTTTTAATGATCGGGGGTATTTAGGCTAGTTTGCATATATCTCAACTAATCTTTCGAGACCTTGGAACTATCGGCTGGGTAAGAACTCTAATGATCATCTCTATCAGAGGGTATGTGAATTCGAACTTAAGAGACTGTGTTAGATCATACTATTACTCTTTTACTATCAAGAGGACCCGAACTTCAGAGATCATGTTAGATCCTCATTTGCTCTTTTACCACCAGACCATTTACTGGTTGTTAAAATAAAAAGTTTCAATGATTACAAAAATTTAGATTTAGAATTTATGTAAGAATTAGAGGTTAAAGATTAAAAAATATATATAAATAGAGAATTTTTATTAAGGTTAAACTTGTCAAAAAAAATGAGTAATACTATACATATATCATTTTCATACAATATTTTCTATACAATATTATGTGGCAAGATATGATTAGCTAATTTAAAGTTAAAATTAAACTTTCATCCAATCATATCTTGTCACATAATGTTGTATGAGAATTAAATTTTTATCGAATCATATCTTGTCACATAATATTATATGAGAAATATTATATGTGAATTATGTATATAGTGAAGATTAGTAATTACATGTTTGAGAGTTAAATACTTTTTCGTCCATGTGGATTCCGTCAAATCATGGTCAAGAATGTTTGAAATTACTAATTACATTCCCTGGACTTTAAAGGCGTTAAGGAAACGTACTACCTGACATAGAATCTTGTTTTAAAAGACAATGTTACCCTTCAAACCTGACATTCAATGAAGTATAATGCACATGCACCTGATAACTAAAATTTATCCAAACCGCCTGATAACTGCCACTTGGTACATTCAAGCACAATAATTATTGATTGAATATGAAATCAAAAGAAGTGCTAGTGATTTCCTTCAAGAATAATTTATGTGTTCTAAATGTTAGCTAGGTTTTGTAGGCTATAATTTTTTACAGTTGGTGGAGTTTAGTCATTGGATTTTTATTTTGTATTCATTATGAATTGGTGGAAATCCAATGCTTATGTTATGTATTTTCAACAATTTCTCGGATAGTATAAAAAGCCTATGGGCTATGGAAATTATTCCTTACAGGTATAAAATGTTTTTCATATTTTTTATTTTGTCTATTCTTTGTGTATAATTTAATCTAGAGTAATACTACACTTACAAAGAAATTTTACAAAGATCTCCACACAAAGTGATGTGACAAAAAATGAATGGAATAGTGAATTTAATGAGTTTGACTTTTTGTTTCACTTTTCCATTCATTTTTTGTTACCTCACTTTGTGTGAAAATCTTTGTAAGTATAATATTATTGTTAAATCTAAGGTTGAAAGAGTTGCTGATCGGTTGTGATTGAAATAATTATATCTTTTTAATTTATTTATTTCAACTATTTTATTTAGATTAAATGAAGAATTATCGAACAGAGTCAGAACTTTAAGTCAATATATATAAATAACCCTTATGAGATAAACTATATTATACCACAAGAATTATCGAACAAGTCAGAACTTTAAGTCAATATATATAATAAAATTAGTGCTTGTAATATGCTCTTACAAATGAATGGCAAACACATTCGATCAAAACCTTTTAATACACAAGTTACGGAGATTTGTGAGCTAAAATGGAACTAGCCTAATATTAAAATTAATCAAATTTTTTTTCAACAAGTTGAAACTGAGTAAACACAGCAATTGCTTCATTTCTTTTTTTCTTTTTTTATTTTTTAATGGAAACAACCAAGTGTAATTGCTAGCTATAAGCATCTATAAAATGAATACAATTAACAAACTTGAATACACTAGTTGAAGAAAATACTCAGGTGTATTCACTAAAAGAGGAAATTAGTGTTTATAGACTTCGCCATATATCGGCAAGGAGAGCACCAAAACTATTGTTGACAGAAGAAGATGTTCAAGCTTCAAACTCAGCAAAATATGAACTGCATGCATGCAACATCCTGCTGAACACGTGCATCAGTTAAAGTCAATAACCAACTTGCTTTGGTTAATGCAAGTTGTTGAGCAACTTGCAGTCTGTTAAAGCAATTTGCAGTCTGTTAAAGAAAGTTGCAAAGCAACTTGCATGCAGTTAATGCAAGTTGATAATCAACTTGCATACGGCAGAAGAAGTGTGTTTATTTGTTATGATCGAATGGTGTATATGGAAACTCTTGAATTTTGGTTAATGGTGTAGATTTAAAGTTGACTAGAGTTTGTTACATACTCTCGCGTGTATATAAGACACAAGTGTACCTTAGTTTTGTTGACTGAAAAAAGATGGAATAAGATAAACTTTTGCTTCCATAATTTTTTATTTTTTGCTTTGTTTGTTTCTGTTTTCGTTTCTCTTCTGCTCTGTTTTGTTTTTACCTCTGTTCATGGTATCAGAGCTATTGACATACGTCAATGGTAGATCCTAAGATACCCCTCACATCAGTTCTCAACACAGAAGGAAAAGCCATGAATCCAACTTCAGTCTCAACTCTGAATAGCGCGCTACCTACCATTACCGTAAAGCTTGGAGAATGAAACTATGCCTACTGGAAATCCCAAGTCTTTCCTGCACTAAAAGCTTATGAGTTAGAAGGTTTTGTCACATGTGACAAACCTTGTCCTCCTCCCTTTACTATTTCTAAAACTGATGAATCAAAACAAACGGTCAATCAAGAACAGTTAGCATGGAAAAGAATTGATCAGTTGTTATTTAGCTGGTTGATATCCACCATTTCAGAAACTATGTTCAGGCATGTTGCTAACTGTGGTACAGCATTTGATAAATGGCACACACTAGAGGTGCATTTTCTAACAGACTCTAAGGCTAGGATCCTACATCTAAGAAATCAACTACAAACGACTAGGAAAGATAGCTCTAGCGTAAATGATTATGTGCTCAGGATGAAGGAAATTGCAGACTCTTTGACCACCAGTGGTGTGGTTGTAGCAGATGAAGAATTACTATTATACATTCTTGATGGACTTGGAACTGAGTATTATGCAATGGTGGCTACTTTAACTGCTAGGAGTAATGAAGTATCATTACAGGAAGCACAATTCCTTTACATAAACACAAAATGAGACTGGAGAAACAACATTCTGTCTATATTGGATTTCATGAAGCTGTTGCTTTCTTGGCAAACAAACAGCCTTCCAACTCTCAACTAACCACGCCAACGCCAAACACCTCAGAACCACAAACAAATCAACCTATACATCATTTCTCTCACTCCCAAAATCAACATGAACCAAAACACTCTTATCTATCTACTCAAAATTTCCAACCCTATAATCAAAGTTTCGGCAGAGATAGAGGAAGAGGTCGAAACTTTTATCAACCTAGACTGTTTTGTCAATTACGTGGAAAGAATGGACACATGGCCTTGCAATGCTACCATTGGTTTGATACTTCCTTTCAAGGAAACCAAAATTACAGACCACATTTTGGGACATAATACAATGCCTCGCAGCAGCATACTCAATCCACAACTCCTGCACAAGTGTTCTTTGCAACAACTCAGCCTACTCACTAAAGTTACTATCCAAGACAGTCTTACCAAATTTCCTCACCAGTGACACATCATCCACAATCGTTTTAGAACAACACTCCAACAAACTCCTTTGAACGAAATCTATCACAGTAGCATTATGAATATTCAGGAGAAAATGAATTGAACAAGCAAACTGCAATGATTCAGCCAAATCAGATAACAACTCCTCTAACAGTTTCAAATCCCAACTGGTTTATTGACTCGGGTGCAACTCATCATATAACACATGATCTTCAAAATCTCTCAGTCAAAAATCAATACACTGGAACCGAATCTCTCCAAGTTGGGAATGGACAGTGTCTTGACATCTCACATATAGGTTTGACTATTTTACCCTCCTCTTGTATGAACAAATCCATTCAACTTAAAAACATATTATGTGTTCCACATGTGACTAAAAATTTGCTGAGTATTTCAAAAATTACAAGTGATAATAATGTGCTGGTTGAGTTCTCTGCTGATGATTGTGTTATAAAGGACAAGACTTCTCAGGTTGTTCTTCTTAAAGGAACTTTACACAATGGCTTGTATCAACTTGACATCCCAAGTGGAAATGAAGCCTGCCGACAATAGAATTCTATCCCATTACAGCATCCTCTTCTACCACAATCACAAGCTGCAAATTTCTTTTCTGGATTTTCTTGTTCAAAAAAATCTGCAGGATAGCAAGGTTCTCGTGATACATTTACCAAAGAAGGAAATAACAGCCAATCTCCAACATCAATTAGTGAAGGAGACTTGTGGCATAGGAGATTAGGCCATGCTCATATTTCAGTCCTTAACTCCCTTGTATCAATGTTGCATGTAAAGGACAACATTAATAAAATTCAATTTTGTGAAGCATGTTAATATGGCAAACTCCATCAAAACTCTTTTCCCTCATCACATTCTCGGGCAAGTAGACCCTTTGAGTTGATATATGCAAATATTTGGGGACCTACCCCGTAGTTTCAGCTACTAGATTTAGATATTACCTATTACTTGTTGATGATCATACCAGGTACTCTTGGATTTACCCCTTAAACTGAAATCAGAAGTGACTTCAGTTGTCAAACAATTCATACAATAGTAGATCAACAATTTGATGCCAAAATCAAGACTTTTCAGTCAGATTGGGGAGGAGAGTTCAGACCACTTGCAGTTTTCTTTGCTCAGCAAGGGATCCATTTTCGGCACCCTTGTCCTCATACACATCAACAGAATGGAAGGATTGAATGCAAACACCGTCATGTTACTGAAATGGGACTCACATTACTAGCACAAGCTTCTATGCCACTACAATTTTGGTGGTTTGCCTTTCATACTGCTGTGTACCTAATTAACAGACTACCATCTTTAGTTGTGGGAAATCAAACTCCCTTTTATCTTTTGTTTCACAAAGCACCAGACTATAAGGATATCGCATCTTCGGGTGTCAATGTTTTCCTTTTATTAGACCCTATCAAAAACAAAAATTTTCCTTTCATTCTGAGGAATATGTTCTCCTTGGGTATAGCTCTATTCACAAGGGTTATCTATGTCTCAACACTCTTGGACGAGTCTACACCATACAAAGTATCAAATTCAATGAACAGATTTTTCCTTTTGCAAAAGGTTTCTCTATTTCTCATACTTTAGCAACCGAGACACTCTTGTCATTTCCATCTAATCCTTGGAAGCTTCCTGCTACCATTCCTAATTAGTATGCCCTTTCTACATAACCTCTCCAACACAAAATTTGTCCACACAAAATCAATCCTCTACTCCACCATTAACCCTTAAAGTTGATCTCAGCTCGTATACCACTCAAGCCCCTTCTTCTCAAGTTCAACCTACCACCACCACTGTCCAGAACACACACCCTATGATTACCCGAAGAAAAGCAGCAACCCTTGTTAGCAATCTCACTCCTGAATCTCATAAAGAACCAACCAGTACAACATCCACCTTAACCAATCCTCTATGGGTATAGGCTATGACTGCCGAATATGAAGCTCTCCAACAAAATCATACTTGGTCTTTGGTTCCATATACAAATGATATGACTCTTGTTGGCAATAAATGGGTTTTTAAGGTAAAACTTAATTCAGATGGAAGTGTTCAATGTTATAAGGCAAGACTTGTTGCCAAAGGATTTCATCAAATTCCCGGAGTAGATTATTTTGAAACTTTTTCTCCAGTCATCAAAACATCCACCATCTGAGTCATTCTCTCACTTGCGGTAAGTCATGGTTGGGAGGTCGAACAAGTTGACGTTAATAACACCTTTCTCAATGGTGATCTAACTGAATCAGTATACATGCCTCAACCAGAAGGATTTGTTGATCCATACAAGCCTCAATATGTTTGTAAATTACACAAAGCGTTATATGGGTTAAAACAGACCCCGTGTGCATGGTAAGACAAGCTAAAGACTGCATTATTGCAAAAGAACTTCCAAAATTCAACCTCTGATTCCAGTCTATTCTATTATCATAATAGCCACAAAGTTGTGTATATCCTTGTTTACGTTGATGACATCTTACTTACGGGAAATGACACCTCAATCATTCAGCAAGTAATCACCAATTTGGACAACATGTTTGGTCTCAAAATACTTGGCTCCATTAACTATTTCCTCGGTATATCTATTGTTCATACCAGGTCTGGATTATTACTTAATCAGAGCAAATATGCACAGGATATTCTTCTTAAGTATGGCATGACTGAGTGCAATCCCTGCTCTATTCCAATGGTTCTTGGTGTGAAAAAGATTCAGAGAGAGCAAATCTAAAGCAAAAAGGAATGAAGAGAGTAACTTTTTTCTACTGTATTGCATAAATGAATAATTCATCTTTACAACAAGTTCTCAATTTATACTAGCTCAAAATACATGAGCTGAACTTAGTAAACTGATATAACAGATTTCAGTGTTGGATTCAAAACTACGTCGTTTGTAAAAGAGCAGTCTACACCTCCTAGCTTTTACTTGTGACAGTTTAACCCCTTGAACTTTGCATGGTCAACATTCCCCCTCAAAGTGGACACACCTCTTAGCTTTTACTTCTGACAGTTTAACCCATTGATCTTTGCATGGTCAACATTCGCCCTCAAAGTGGACTGCTATGTGTCTTCTGAATGTGCATCTGCAACTTTTGTTAGTCTTTTACTTTGCATTCTAACAGTTTTATACAAACAACACAGCAGGTTTTAGACAAGCAACACAGCAGCAAACATCTCAGCAGATTCACCAATATTTACAACACTCATCAGCCACCAATACCACATATTCTCCATAACACACGAGTCCCATATTTTTCAAGCCACTCAGCAGCAAGCATCAGCAGACTCACTAATACCACATATTCTCCACATATTCTCCATGACACACGAGTTCCATATTTTTCAAGCAACCCAGAAGTAAGCATCATTAGATTCACTTAATACAACACATATTCTCCATTTTCTTTAGAATACACTAGTGCATTTCCTCCAAAAAAATATACCATCCAAAAAATGCACCATTACATCATCAATCAACATTTTCTCCAGAATACAACCATTACATCACCAATCAACATTGTCTCCAGAATACAACCATTATATCATCAATCAACATGTTTTCTAGAATACACCATTTCAACAGCAATCTCCAGTATAAACCATTACAACATCAATCAACATTTCCTCTAGAATACACCATTACAACATCAATCAACATTTTCTCCATTGACCAAACATAAATGGAAGAAAGAACTAGAACTGAAATACTGAACAATCAATAGTATGCTATACTAGCAATTCCACACAACTCCCATAATACCACATATATCCAACTATCAACATAACACTTCAGCATCAACATGCATTAATCAACATAATACTTCAGCATCAACATGCATTAATCAAGTTAACTGCTACCAAACATCAAAAACAAAGAACTCATTTCAGACTATATGTTACATTATCCATTCACTGAGCATGAAACACGGGATTAACAGCCAATTCTCCCGCACTCACATTATCACACCATATAATAGGGGTGTTATGAAGAACAACACCTAATTCAGAGAACATACTTTGTAGCCAAGCCACCTCTGTAGCTGTGTGAGCTAGAGCCCTATATTCTGCTTTAGTTGAAGAAAGTGCCACTACCTTTTGTTTTCGAGAACTCCATTGGATTAGGTTAGGTCCTAAGTAAATGCAATAACCACTTGTTGACCGTCTATCTTCTAGACTACTTTCCCAATCGGCATCGGCATAACATTCAATTTGTAGGAAGCTAGCTGGTTTGAATTGAAGACCATAATCTAAGGTGACTTTGATGTACTGGAGCACTCTTTTGCATGCTTGCCATTGAAGCTCTGAAGGAGTTTGTAAAAATTGACTCAGTTTGTTAACCGTAAAACTGATATCAGGCCGTGTTAAAGTAAGATATCGCAAAGCTCCAATGGTACTTCTATATAGACTAGGATGATCAAATGGTGGGCTATCATGAGGGAATAACCTAGTACCTAATGCCATAGGTGTAGAACAAACATTGGCTTCTAGCATCTTGGTCTTGAGAAGAAGATCAGATGCATATTTTGATTGCTTGAGATGAATACAACTTGCTGATCTATTTGCTTCCAAACCCAGAAAATACTTCAAAGAACCCAATGTTTTTAAAGCAAACTGAACATTGAGGTCCTGAACTAATTGGAGAACATACAATACAACATTACGCATTTCTAGCCGTGGCGTTCATTGTAGCTAAAAGTATTTATTGGTGTAACTAAATGGTTTAGCTACAAATGCAATGTTTTGTAACTTATCGTAGCTAGATGTGGCGCAGCTAAAAGTTAGTCATGTAACTTTTTACTTACGTAGCTAACAGTTTATATTTTTTGCTATGGATAAGATTAATATGTAACTAAAAACTTAATTGTTTTTGCCATAACAATAATAAATTTGTAACAAAAGCTTTGCCTTTATAGCCACGACGAATAGATTGTATAGCTATGTTTGCATTTTAGCTACATAAATATAAATTTATAACTAAAAGCTCGAAATTTCCTGCTACAAAAATAATACTCGTGGCAAATATATAGACATTAGCTACGTAACCACTAAATTCGTAGCTAAATAAAAAGGTTATTTGTCACATATATAATAAATTGGTGGCTAAATATTAAATTATTTGCTACAAACATATAAAAATCATATCTATATATAAAAAGATATTGTTATGGACATAATATGTTAATAGCTAAATATTGAAATTACTTGCTATGAATACTTTTAATTTGTAACTAAATATTATAATTATTTGTAACGGAAAAAATAATTTATATCAAAAATTTATAATTTATTGCTTCGATTAAAATCAATTGTAACAAATATTGCTATAATTAACAAATTTAATAATAATTACAAATTTATAACAATATTTTTATATTAAATAGATAATATGACGTCTTAAGAAAAAAATTAATATAAAAAATAAAACATTAATAAAGTCATTTTCAACCAAATAATTGTCTATTCATAAAATCCTTCATCCTAGTAATTTAAAATGTTATCAACTAATTTTTTTTTACAAAATAGGAATGCTTCAATGTCATAACAACCTTTCTTGCCCATTTAAGAATTTCCACCAACCTGCAATATCAAATTTGCGAAAAAAAAAATAATAATAAGATTAATCATATAGACCAATCTAATAATTGCATCACTTTATTATTAATGTAAAAGAAAATTGGTTCCATAGTATATATGCAATTTTCAAAATAACTTACAATTTCATCATAAGAGATTTGGTTATTTGATGAAGATTGTTGACCTTGAGTTGTAAGCATCATCATGAACTTCTCTTCCCGTCGTCTATTCATCTCCTCCATTTGCCTTTTTACTTCTTCTAATTTCTCATTTGCTTCCCTCTTTGCCTCTTCCACCCTTTCATTGCTTCCTTCCTAGTTGTTTGTACTTGTTTTATACCAGCAAAAACCAGCAAAGATACATATCATCATGAACTTGCCCAATGTTCCTTCATCGTAACAGCAAAACCAGACCTTCCACTTTGGTTTTCAAGATACATATGTTTCCTCCAATTATTGTCGAACATAGAAATTGGAGAAAACTGTGAAGTTGCTGCTGGTCCGGATGACACGCATTTCAAACTCCCTTCATCATATCCAAAAGCTATACCTTCTTCTATCTTTTTCAATTTGCACCGCAGCATTTCTATGCTTCTGCAATTTTCCCAGACCTCTGCCAAAACAAACAAATAAATAAAATATTGAATATTAACATGGTTTTTTTTTTTTCAGAAGTAGTTGCATAAGAGGTTAAATCAAGAATAGTGACATTTATCATAGCCTCATTGACACTGCTTGATTCAGTTGCATGTCACAAGAAGTAAATTCATGCTTCTTAGTTCCACAATACCCATAAAGCTTCGTGTGCATTGACAAACTTAATCTTTCCACTATTCCAATTAAATTTTCAATACTCATTAAATAGTCACATTGCTCTTTCACAGTTAGGAAAAAGAAGCTAATGCCTTGCCTTTACAATTTCCTAAAATCCAAACCTATAGTGAGATATTGCATTACTTTAAGCCTAGTTCAGTTTCTTCATATAAAGCATGGATCCTTTGAAATGTAGTGAAGACATCAAAATATTACTCACATATGCTTTAAGAAACCATTCAGTAGTTCTTCATCTACTTTCATTCTAATCTCATATTGAATGATAAATACTTGCTTATGGATTCAAAAAATCTTGGTTAGATGTACAAGGTTACAAAACAAATCAATTAACTTTTTTCTATCTCATTGAGATCCTCTTTGGAGCAGATAAAAAGTGATAAGTGTTACGAAGATCCCTTAACCTCATCCTAAATCTGAATTATACTTTTCCGATAAATTACAGATAATAATTGATGTAAATGGAAGATTAAGGAAGGAAAAAATCTTATCAAACATGACACACATATGCCTCAATTCAAAAGCACTCAGATTTACCCAACCCCCACTAGTAGTCTTATACTTCCAGTAGCAACTACTTAAATCAGAAAACGAAAGAAAAGCGCTAGTAAAATGTAAAGAAATTAGGGGAAAAGAATGATCGTTTACTTTGTAAAGTTTGATAAGAACATTGTCAAGAGACTCCTGAGAATCATAAGGGCAGAGATGAAGAAAAGATTTGATCGCCTCAATTGCCTCATCCGATCAAATTGTTTCATCACAACTGCCATGTCTTTCATAGCACTATTAACTTGGTCCCCAGCATTTATAGCAAGCCAGAACATTGAAACTGCCCTGCTTGGATCTTTGTCTACCAACTACATTTAAAGAACTGCAAATGAGAAAGAGAATAAAAGAACAACATATACACAAGAAGTCTTTCGCTGAAGAACTCTAAAGCAATTATCTTACAAAATTATACAGCGGATACTCTTGAACATTTAGTCTATCAGTAATGATTTCATCTAAAATTTCTACCAAAAAACACATAGCTCTTTTTATTTGGAAAATATTCAACTCAGTAAATCATGCAACATATTTCATCCACTATAAAAACCTGTTCTCTATACAAGAAAAATTGCTGAAGACATAAAACTTCACCATTCATTTATTTTTATTTTCTCTCAATTTTCCCTTAAACCAAAGAAATAGCTAATTAATATGGGCAACCCTCCTATGCAAAACCCACTTCTACATGAAAGTCAAAAGATTTTTCTATAATCAATAGGATACAGTGTTCTTGAAAAATAGTAATCACCCAAAATCCCGTATTCTTTTAATATGATTCAAGAACCAAATTGTTCATCTCAAAATTACTCAAATCACCGAGAGCAAGAATTATAACCAAAGAATCAGAAACTGCTTGAAAACAGAATAATAATATAAATATAAAATAACTCTCTCTAATTTGTTCTAGCACTAAGAAATTCAATACTCCTTCAGTCAATATATCATTCAACCAGTTCTACAGCCCCCTCCTTTTCTATCCAAAACTATATATTTCCACAGCCAAAAAAAAAAAAAAAAAAAAGTACATTATTAACTTTGACTTGTTAAAAGTTATCAAAATCCCATAATCTGCTGGTTCAATTATCGAAGGAATTTCATTCTCTTTAGTTCATTCTAACACTAAAAAGATAAATAAACAACCAAAAAATGTATTAAAGAATCAAACTAATAACTTCTAAATCATAACCATCAAAACTCTTCTCTCAAAGGCATTTCAATAAGCACATAACAAGTTCTCTGCAAACTTCCAAAAATTAACGCAACTCATCACCCAGCTTCCAATTTCCAAATATCTAGCAAAGTCAACATAAACCCACGAAGAATTCGTAACTAAGAAACAACTAAAGAAAGAGGGAAAAAAAGAAATTTTTAGATTTGGAAAGAAATGCATACCTATACAATCAACGAAATTGGGTTCTTTTATGAGTTTCTTGTCTTTAAATGGAGATGGGTGAGAATTCGAATGTGAATCTAAGGTGCGGAAGCAGCTACTTGTGTAGGGTTTAACGAAAAGATGGCTGTGAGGTTTATGACGACAAAGAGAAATTTAATTCGATTTTAAGTTGTGCATTTGTAATTTGAATTACAAATTTGGGTGTCAAGAAGCTCGATGGAATAAAACCTAATTTATGGTAATTTGGATCAAAGGATTAAAACCTAATTGAAAGGAAATAGAAAAACTGACCTTTGAAGACTGAATCTTGCCCGGGAATTCTTCCAAAGGTTTTAGTCGTTGCTCCTTGTTTTATATTAAACACTTTCAAAAAAAACCTTACCAAAAAAATAAAAATAAAAGGCACAATACGTAACAACTGCTGTATACTAGTAAAATACATGTATAATAATAAAAGTAAATAGGCCCAAAAATTTTCTTGTATTACTTATATTCATTCTTTGTACAAAAAGAGTATCATTTACAAAATATCATTCAAAAATAGGGGAACAGTGTAGCTATTGCTCTTCGCTTGCCAACGCCCCTCCGACTGCACCATCACTTAGATCCTGCATCCACAAAGGAAAATAATGAGGTGAGCACAAAATAATGTTCAGTAAGTAAATCCGCTACTTGTCTATCCCCGTAGCTTATTCTCTTAATTCTTTCCTTACACTTATTTTGTTTCTGTTTCTCTTTCACACAGCTTTCTTTTATTAACTTCAGTTATATGTCATGGCCTCATCTTACCGGAGGCACGGCCGGGTGGAGTTCACAAAGCACCAACCCGTTTCTCATAACTATCGGGTGGAAATCACAAAGCACCAACCCGTTTCTTAGTGTTCTTCTCACTCACTCTACTCTAGCACTTCTCATCCTCTCTACTCTTAGAGTAGTTCATTCACAAAGTTCTCTACTTTTTGAGCAAGTGCATTCACAAGGTTATCTACTCTTTTTTAAGTCACTTCTCAAAGCACAATTAATGCATATGGATGGTTTATCTTCACTAATGCACTTATGAAATGCCAATATGCCATTGAGTCCATTTATTATTAATATTGGTTGGTTGGCTTTTGGTAGTATTGATATGTTGAGTATTGCCTTGAAATTGGTTGGAATTAGAGGATTTTTTTTTTTTTTTGGGGTTCCAGGCTTCGCCGGGCCGAAGAAGAATCTTCGCCGCAGCGAAGAGGTGTTGCAGCCACGGAGGAGCTGCTGGAAAGTTTTGCCGCGACGACGGAACCTTCTTCGCCGCGGCGACGGGTCGATTGAAAATATTATTAAGTTTTAGATATTTTCTTCCCTAAGGACAATTTGACCATTCTACCCCTAATTAGTAGGAAAAGTGGGGAGTAAAATGTAAGAAAAATTCATGGAGAATATGTTGGTGTGGGGGTGTGATTGTAATGAATCAAAGGATATAGATGGAATTCCCAAGGAAGAGTAAGGGCAAAATGGGAATGCTTGTGCATAAATTGTGTTAAAAGGAATTAAGTCATTGCAAACCCTTCATTCTTCTTCTCCACCGCCATTCTCCTTTCTTACTTCCTCTCAATTTCTTTTTCATTAGTTCAAGGATTTTTAAAGGGCTTTTGGGAGTGATTGGGATAGAAAATCAATCTAAGGCATCCTAAGGTAAGGATTCTTGCTTTGGATGTAAGATTTTGTGAGGTTTTGGATATATTTGTATGTGGAAGTCTCATGGTTTTATTGTTTAAAGGGTAGAGACAAGTCAAGCAATCCAAAGGAAAGGAAGTGCTAGTGAGATCCCTTCATTCCAAGGTAAGTAAATCCCCACCCAAGTTGAGGTTTGATAACTTTTTGAGTTGAGATTTAATAGCAATTATGTATGTATGTTATGCGCATGTCATATGCTATGAAATTGAGATTATTGATCCATGTTGTGATTGAATACACTTCATTTAAGAGAAGTGTTGATATGTGATGAGAAGATGTAGTTGAGATGAAGTTTGGAAGGTTTTGAGTAAACCTTTTTAGAAGTGTTATTCCTTGGCAGGATTTATAGCTTTGTGAGGGAATTTCTCCCATTTGGGATGGTTAGAGATAGAAATAGAGCTATTGTTATAGTAGAGTCTTTGTATGCACTTTAGTTGTTTGATTAAATGCCTAAGAGAGGTTTGAGTATGAGTAGTAAACCTTAATTCTTGCAACATGGCATATTGGCATTTCATAAGTGCATTAGTGAAGATAAACTATCCATATGCATTAATTGTGCTTTGAGAAGTGACTTAAGAAAGAGTTTCAATCGACCCGTCGCCGCGGCGAAGAAGGTTCCGTCGCCGCGGTGAAGAAGGTTCCCGGCGAAACTTTCCAGCAGCTCCTCCGTGGCTGCAACACCTCTTCGCCGCGGCGAAGCCTGGAACCCCCAAAAAAAAAAAAAAAATCCTCTAATTCCAACCAATTTCAAGGCAATACTCAACATATCAATACTACCAAAAGCCAACCAACCAATATTAATAATAAACCGACTCAAATAAAAGCAAATAAGAAACATTAGCTACGTACCTCAAGTGGGGCGTTACACAATATGAAAATTAAGGAGGGAAAAAATATAATTTTTATCTTATTTGAAGTGTAAATATAATTTTTAATTGAAACAACAACAATAGACTTAACCTAATTAAATAATAATAAGGTTCACCATAATTAAGGTTAAACAAATTATCATATTAAATTAATCTTATAATTAGTAATGTATATAAATTATTTATCAAATTATTCATATTTAAAAGTAAATTACATAAATTATGATGAAGAAAATTAAATTCTACATATTTAAGATAAATAATTTGAATTATAAATGATGAATAAGATAAATAATCTTTACATAGTGGGGTTGTTACACAAGCCAACCATAGTCTCATGTGATTCACTAAGTTCAATTTTTATAAGCAAATTTATATTCTTATTATAAACAATACGAAAAGATATTGTGAATTAAATCATGAGTGATTTAAATCAATGACAATTGATACCTTGAGAATGATTTATTAAACAATTTATTAAATCATTAGGAGATTAGAGCCACATAAATCCTACCATTGCTAAGCTCCGTAATGAATTCTTTATTTCTTGCTCATAGAACGAACTTACAAATTGATCTCCAACTTATTGATTACTAATGTGGAACGTGTAGCAGATGAGTATATGGAGCGAGCTGAGCATCAGACACTCAAACGGATAGCCAAACGGATAGCAATATTTTGTTTTCATTATTTCATATATCTACTTTTTTTTTTTTAAATTAATATGTGGTTATAATAAGTTATTAATTAGTTGAAGAAACATTTGTATAGGTTCTTAGGAAAATTTAAGCGTTATGTTCGTAATAAAAGTCAACCAGAAGGTTCTCTATAGAGGGGTACATTATGAAAGAGAGTCTAATATTTTGCTCGGCATATTTAAATTGTATAGAAACTAAGCTTGATAAGTTGGGAAGAGTTCTTCTAAGTTAGCTATCGGTTGAAGGTTATAATTTATTATTGACCTTAGCTATGTGATTAACACTATGTTTAATTTGACTATAACTATTTAATTCACAAGTAATAAAAATATAATTACTCATGGGATAAATTAGAATATCTATAGCTGCATACTATAAGGATTGTAGCATATTAATTTTCACATTCTTTATTTTGCTACAAATTCAAATAATTTATAGCTAATACACACATATTAGCTATATATTTAAACTAGTAGCTAATAATGATACTATAATATTGTTACTACCATGAAAATAAAATTTGTATAGCTAAATACCTTAATTAGCTATAAATTTCAATATTTTATAGCTAATTCACAAATAATAGCTATATAGTTAAACTCGTAGCTAATAATGATATTATATGCCATGTAAATTAAATGTTTATAGCTAAACACATTAATTAGCTACAATATTGAACCATAGCTAATACATTGTAGCTAAATAACTAGTTATTGCCACGATTTTAATAAGTTAAAGCAAGAGATGAATATTAGCTTCGAGGGAGGAAATCTTATCACTAAAATTATTTCAATAAGCTATAAATATTGACTTTTGTAGCTGTAAATATGTATTTGCTATAGTTTTCCTTTCTGTAGCTAATTCTCGTAGCTATATGTTTATAATGTTGTAGTGATACTCACCATCAGAACCGGTGATAAGGATGTCATCAATGTACACTAACACATAAATCAAACCATAATTGTGGTTGAGAGTGAACAAGCTAGAGTCAGAAATAGAATTGATGAAGCCTTTGTCAAGGAGAGCAATTTTTAGCTTATCTAACCATGCCCTCAGTGCTTGTTTAAGCCCATACAAAGCTTTATTTAACTTACACACAAAAGAGGGATGTTCAGAATCTTCAAAACCAGTAGGTTGAAGCATATAAACTGTCTCATTCAACTCACCATTTAAAAATGAATTATTAACATCAATTTGTTGAATGTCCCATCCATTGGTCACGGCTAATGTGATAATGAGTCTAATGGTTGAAGGCTTGACAACCGGACTAAAAGTTTCAAAGTAATCCAAGCTAGGGGTTTGCTGAAATCCCTTGGCAACCAACCTAGCCTTATATTTCTGTAAAGAACCATCAGCATTGAACTTGGTTCAAAACACCCACTTGTTGCCAACTATATTCATATCAAGTGAGGAAGGAACAAGGGACCAAGTATTGTTGTTAACTAATGCTTCAAACTCACTTTGCATGGCACTTTTCCATTCAAGAGCTGCAAGAGCTTCAGTGAAAGTTGTGGGTTCAGGCACTACAGAACTGTTGCTTACTATGAACAGTAATTTGGGAGTTGTAGGAGTAGTAATACCCAAGGACTCAGTGTTCATAATATTTGTGGTAGTAGGGACTGCAGATGGAATATCAACTGCTGTCACAGCAGCATGATAACTATCACCAGTAGGGTCTATTGTGGTGTTACTTTTGGTGGAAACTACAGACTTATAATCAACAATGGAAACTGCTATCTCAATAGTACCAACAGGAAAAACAACAGCTGATTTGGATCTTGTCACCATGGGATGAACATTAACAATAAATGGACCCTAGAGGTTGAGATATCACGAGGTTTAAATAGAGACTGAGCATCTGCAGGGATAAGGTCTAGTGAGGCTCTTGCTAATGACTCATGTTGAGAGGAGAATGTAGTAGGTTGTGGTAGTGATGAGGATTAGGGAATTTTGAGATCAACCTCTAAATGACAGGTTGGTGGAATAAAAGTAGGAGGTAGGACTGGTAAAGAAGATACCAGCTGAGATTTAGTTGGTGAATATGAGACAGAGGGTGCTGTTTGAGATTCTAATAATGGCGAAGGTGAAATGGGTCCTGGTGATGTAGCAGTAGGTGAAATGGGTCTTGGTGATGCAGTAGTAGGTTCTGAGGTAGAGTGTGATATTTGAACAATATTGGACCTGAAATGTGCTTACTAACTGCTGTGATGTTAGAGAAATTCCTATTGGGACCATTAAATATTGCAGATGGGTCAAGACCATTCAAGGAGGAATTATGAGAAATCACAGCACAGGGGAAGGGTGCAAAGTGCTGATCTAAAGGAGTAGTGTGTGAGGGTTGACTAGAAGATATATGAGGAGAAGGTTCAGAATAGAAATCTTTGCAAGAAAAAGGAAATTCAAACTCATTAAATTTGACACTAAGGGTTACAAATATTTTTCCATTAGATCTGAGGCATTTATATGCTTTATGGACTAAGTTATAACCAACAAAAACACACTTAGAAGAATGAAAATTGAACTTGTGAGAACTAAAATCTCGAAGAAATGGAAAGCAAGCACAACCAAACACCTTTAGACTCTCATACACAGGATGTTTATGAAACAATTTCTGATATGGTGAATCATAGTTAAGATCACTAGTGGGCATTCTATTTATGAGGAATGCAGAAGATTCAAAAGCTAACCACCAATATCTAAGAGGCATAGATGCATGTGCTAGTAATGTAAGGTCAGTTCCAACAACGTGTCTATGCTTTCTTTCACTCCTACCATTTTGTTGATGGACATAAGAACAAGAATGTCTAAAGGTGATACCGGTTTCATTAAGATAGGAAATAAAAGCCTTAAACTCACCACCTTGATCAGACTGCAAGCATTTGAGCTTATATCCAAATTGTCTCTCAGCAAGGTGATGAAATTTAACAAAAATGGATTTCACTTCAACCTTGGTTCTTAAAGGAAACAGCCAGGTAAACCGACTATAATCATCTAAAAATTGAACATTGTATTAGAATCCTTCTATAGAAGGAAAAAGGGCAGGACCCCACACATCAGTATGAACTAATTCAAGGGGGGCAGTAGCATGAGAATGTGATGCAGGAAATGATGTATGATGTGCTTTTCGTAATTGACATGTATCACAAAATGACACAGTTGGAGAACTATTAGTTTTAGCACTATCATGATCTAAATTTAAAGTTGATTTGACATGAGAAAATATTTTGTTAAGAATAGATGCATGAGGATGGCCTAAAACGCTTATGCCAAAGCATGTGATCAACGTTATTTCTAGACACAGCAAGACAATGCAGATCTGAAGTATTGTGAACACAATTTTCAGAATATGAAATTGACACATCAGAATAAACAAGTGCAATAACATTTGAAGCAGGGTTCATGAAAGTATCACAACACATGTTAAGACCAACAACAGTATTTGACACATCAGATTCAGCAGATTCAACAATAACATTTGAAGTAGTATTCATTGAACCATCACAGCACATATTAAGACCAACAACGGTATTTGACACATCAGATTCAGCAGAGTCAACAATAACACTTGAAGTAGTATTCATTGAAACATCACAGCACTTATTAAGGCCAACAGTAGTAGAATTTTGGGCAGGAAACTTATTAGACAAACAGGCTGCATTATTGTAATCATCATTACATTTTGGAACTAAAGTAGACTGGTCTTTACTTATTACAGGGGAAGTATTTAAAATGGATACAGGGAACATGGTAAGGACAGACTGAGCCCTTGGTAAACAACTTTGATACTGGACAAACATGGTAATGATGAATTAGTTTCAGGTATACAACTAATTGGAGTACAACCAGACTTTGTACTACTACTTGGAAGACAATCAGGCTGTGCAGTAGCAATAAAAGTGGACGAATTGGGCTGTGTGTAAGCAGACTAGGCAGATGGATGTTGAGTTGGTATAACCCTCCTTTAAGGTCCCCTTGCAATAAAATTGCCCTTGTGGACTTGTCCTTAACAACACAGCAGTTAGAATCAAATTCCACAATCACATTATTATCTTTAGTGAATTTAGATATGCTAAGAAGATTTTTTGTAATTTTGGGAACGCAAAGGATATTTTTAAGTTGCAAACACTTAGAATGTAAAAAACATGGTAAAAATGAGTGACCAGTATGAGATATAGCAAGAGACTCACCATTCCCAACCTGAAGTTTCTCTGCTCCATCAAAAACCTCGCTGATACTCAACTGATTTAAGTTAGAAGCAACATGATTTGTTACACCTGAGTCCATATACCATACGGGGTCAACTGGAGAGTAGGCAGTTGCAAGAGCAGTTGGCTGATAGGAAGAAGTGTTAACACAATTTCCAAGAACACCATGATCAGAACCAAGTGAAGCAAAGTGTGCTTGACTGTTGGCTGATGGTTGCTGACTAGGTACACTGAAGCTTGGTGGCTGATTGAAATTATTAGCTTGAGATTCAAACTGAGAATTGTAAGCTTGCTGTGGAGCACTATAAAACTGTTGGTTTGCATGTCCTGGATGAGGATTACCAAATAGTTGTTGTTCACCTTGAGACAACTGCTGTATGGTAGGATGATAGTTAGGACTAGTCTGCTAAGTCAATTGACCATGAAAGTTGTTGGTAGGATGCTAAGATGGTTGACCAGAGCGCCAGGGATTCTGGTGGCTTTGAGAAGAATTCATGGCTGTCTACAGATTACCATTATAGGTTGAATTGAATCTGTGGTAACATTGGATTGCTGAATGCCCAGCTTTACTACAAACCTGGCAAATTAACCTATTTCTTCCACTGTTTCTTCCTCTTCCTCTTCTATAAGCCACTTGACTGAGATATCTAGGACTAAAATTAGTAGTTCCATAGTAAACAAATGGTTGTTGAGTAGCTGGAACAAAAGACTGGGCAGATGGGATAGTATAGTTTTGAGGACAGTGAGGACTACTCAACGAGTTTAGTAAAGGTTTAATTCCAAAGAAATTATCAGATACTAGCTTAGGATTGCTTTGATTAACTTGAGCAATCAGTAACACCAAAACCACCAGAATTACTGATCAAAGAACCAAAACCACCAAAGTTACTAGTCAGAGCTACATTTGTAGAGCTGTTGTACAGATCAATGGAGTTAAACTTTTCCAGGCATATTTCATACTTTTGGAGCAGGAATTGGGCTTCTTGTAAGGTAATAGAGTCAACTTTAGACTCAAGTCTGGAAGTGAGATTAACCACCACAGCGTCATACTCAGGCCCCAAACCATCTAAAACAAACTGTATCAAGTCTTCATCTGATATAACTAAGCCACTAGCAGCCAAACTTTCTGCAAGCCTCTTAATTTTCTTCACATAATCTCCAATAGTAAGGTTCCTTGTTTGTGTTGTTTGAAGTAAGTTTTTACGATGTAAGGCTCTTGCCTTTGAATCAGTGATGAATTCACTCTCTAGAGCTAACCAGATTTCAGTAGAAAACCTACATTTAGAGACATAACTGAACATATCTTCTGAAATGGAAGCTAACAACCAACTCACTAAGCATTTATCAGTTTTCTTCCACTGAATATGCTGGATTAATTCTTTCGTTAATTGACTCATCACTTACCCTAGATTCAGTACCAATTGAAGTTTGAACATTACCAATAGCAGAACTACATGGTATAAAGGGTGAAGGGCAAGGGAACCTACCTAGCAAATGATCTTTCAAGTCATGCGATCCAACTGTGAAGAGTACTTGGGAGCTCTAAAATTGGTAGTTATTTCGTGTTAATTTGGGATTTATGACCTGTAAACTTGAAGCAACAACCGAGATGGTTCGATTTACAGAGTCACGCATCATTCCTTCTACGCTGTTAGGCGATGGAATTAATGAAGAATTGTTAGCCATTGACGTGAATCAAAAGCTCTGATACCATGTGAAAAAGATTCAGAGAGAGCAAATCTAAAGCAAAAATGAATGAAGAGAGTAACTTCTTTCTACTGTATTGCGTAAATGAATGATTCATCTTTACAACAAGTTCTCAATTTATACTAGCTCAAAATACACGAGCTGAACTCAATAAACTGATATAACAGATTTCAGTGTTGGATTCAAAACTACGTCGTTTGTAAAAGAGCAGTCTACACCTCCTAACTTTTACTTCTGATAGTTTAACCCCTTGATCTTTGCATGGTCAACACTTGGCTCCAAACTCTATCTTGAGGATAGCCTTTCGTTTGAACAACCCTCTAGTTACAGGAGTCTTATTGGAGCTTGGCAGTACCTCACCATGACAAGACCTGATCTCTCCTTCACGGTAAACAAACTCACTCAATTTCTCAAAGCTCCAACTATTAATCACTGGCAGGCTTGCAAGCATGTTCTTTGATATATTAAAGGAACTTTACACCATGGTCTAACATTTTATAAAGGCTCCAGTCTACAGCTTGAAGGATATGCTGATGCTGTCTGGGCAAGTAATCAATCTGACCGAAAATCAACCAGTGGATATTGCATCTCCCTTGACTCCAATTTGATTCAATGGTGCTCCAAAAAACAGCATGTTGTTGCCTTATCCTCCACTGAAGCAGAATATTGTGCCTTAGCCCATGCTGCTACTGAGATTGCTTGGATTTAAAATCCGTTTCAGGAACTTCATATCTCCATTCCTGGCCTCCCCGTTCTCTGGTGTGATAATACAAGTGTTGGAGCTCTTGCTTTCAACCCCGTCTTCCATGCGCGCACCAAACACATCGAAATTGGTGTGCACTTTGTACAGGAAATAGTTCAAGCTAAACGTCTCGCAGTCCAGTATGTTGCTTCCACCTTCCAAGTTGCCAATATCCTTACCAAACCTCTCTCTAGCTCTCGGTTTTGCACTCTTCGGGATCAGCTTTGTCTTTTTGTCTCTCCCGAATTTCAACTTGAGGGACAAACTGACCATCCTGAACAAGCTGCAAATTCAAAGACAATGTAGTATTAACTCAGCTGTGAGAGCAAAATATGCTTGAAAGACGATGAAGGTTTTTTTGTGAAGTTTTTTTGGGTTGAGTTAAATTGGGTTGAAAGTGGTCTTGTCAAGTTTTTTTTTTTTGTTGAGTTAAACTGGGTTCATTGTTATGCTTGAAAGACGATGAAGGTGACGATGAAGTTTGTTTTGTTGTTGGGTTTTAGCTTGAGATGTTCAAGCTTCAAACTCAGTAAAATATGAACTGCATGCATGCAACATCTTGCAGGACCACGTGCATCAGTTAAAGTCAATAACCAACTTGCTTTGGTTAATGCAAGTTGCTGAACAACTTGCATGCAGTTAATGCAAGTTGATAATAAACTTGCATACGGCAGAAGAAGTGTGTTTATCTGTTATGATCGAATGGTGTATATTGAAGCTCTTGAATTTTTGTTAATGGTGTAGATTTAAAGTTGACTAGAGTTTGTTACATACTCTCGCATGTATATAAGACACAAGTGTACCTTAGTTTTATTGACTGAAAAAAGATGGAATCAGATAAACTTTTGCTTCCATAATTTTTTATTTTTTGCTCTGTTTCTTTCTGTTTTCGTTTCTCTTCTACTCTGTTTTGTTTTTACCTCTGTTCAACTATGGATGCTTAAAGTTAATTGCAACAAAATAAGGTAAAAGTTGAATCAAAGCTTGAGCATTTGGATGGCCAAACCTCTTATGCAACAAGTTTGCATCTATAGCAAGACACAAGATTATTATAATCATTAACAGTAAATTAATATTGACAGAATATCGCGAGCGAGCACTAGTATAGAAGAGCAAGATTTTACATGGGAATTCAAATTTGAGATTTTTGCTCTGATACCATATAAAATTATCATTTGATCGAGAAACTTATGTTATCAAGTAAAGGCCAAACGTTAATATTTAAGTCCGATAATTTAAAGGGTTTTGTAGTATATAAAAATAAAATTTGGCGGAGTCTATGCATTTAATGTTAAGGGATTGACCAGTACCAATAATGACTCTTCCGAGTTCTCGAAATCTGATATGAGAGACAGGTTGTTAAGATCTGCAGTGATGTAATCAGTTGCGAAACATGGAGGTGGACTGAGAGGAGGAACTTTGTGATAACACAATGAAGTGCAATGTGGCCTACTTTTCCACTGCTTGAATTTCCTGCAGATGCTTTGATAATCCCTTGATTTTGATTTAGCAGCTCCTTCATAATTATGACTGAAATTTTGCTTATTGGCAACAAACTTCTGAGGAATGACCTTCCACATCAACTGCCATAGAAGAGCCACACTTTTCCACTCAAAGCTCATGTTTTTTGGAGCATATATTGAACTTTTACAAGACCATCAAGAACATCAAGAGGCAATTCTGCAGTAATTTAAGTTAAAAATAGTTATTTTTAATTAATAATCAATAATTTATGTTAAAAATTCAAAATAGAAAATTTGTGTGGCGATAACCAAAATGTTATGAAATATACAAAGGAAACTTACAATAATCATCGTTATCGCCTTTTTTACCCGCGATTTGCAGTTCGCTTGCTTTAATAATTTCTGGGCTGATTTCTGTTTTAATGATAATCATGGCTTTGATGTAGAAGTTGGCAAATATAGGAAAACAAAGGATAGAGTACTTGATTTGAATGAACTAACAATTCATGGAAACTCTCCTTTTATAGAACAACAGAACAACACGTTTTTGTGTTATTAATTTGCTGCAGATTCCTGTTGCCTTTAGCATGGTACACCCTTATTTATGCTTGCAATAAATAAAGAGGAAAATCATCAGCAACCCTTTTTAATTGCCATAAATATAGTTTCACTCTAAGACCAACATAGATCACTAGCTATTTAATTTGGCAGATAAACTTAATTCCTGTTATACCCGTATTTTCATTATTAGAAGGATAATTTTTTTAATATTAATTAATAATTTATTTTATGGAACAATTAATAACAAATTAAGAATTAAGAAAATAAATAAATAATTAAGAAAATAATCAAACAAAAAAACATCATTTTTTTTAAAGTTGGAACAAAACCATACAACTCTATGAAAATAATAAAATTCTAATAATGAAAATAAGGGTAGAATTGGAATTTTTGTGGTCAAATAGAAAATGAGATGGAACTAGACTAACTTGGGGGGTGGGGTCTGGGTAGGATTATCAGACAAGTCGAGCGGCTTGCGAGCCGGCTTGGCTCGGCTCGTTTGAAGCTCATTTATGACTCGGCTTCTAGTCTGCCAAGTCAACTCTGCTCGAGCTCACTATATAAAACGAGCCGAGTTCGAATATGGGGAGGCTCGTCTTGTAGGCTCGCGAGCCTGAGGTGGCTCGGCTAAACAGGGTTCCTTTTGTTAGTTTTATAAACTATGGGGACTGAAGTGTTATCTTTATTCTTTAATTTTAAAATTTTGTGAAAACAACATTTAACCCCCCAATGTAATTAGTTTTAAAACACAAAATTAAACCCTTAAATCAGATTTCCCAAATCCACAAACCTTAACCCCTAAATTTGTTCTTGCAAATATTCATAATCAGGAATAAAAATCAAAATCAAAATAATGGTTGTGTTGAGGAAGAAGATGAAGATGAAGAAGATGGAGATAAAGACGAAGAAAAGGATGAAGATGATGGAGATAAAGATGCAGATGATGAAGATGAAGATGAAGATGAAGTCGAATCGACTCAAACTCAACTCGAACAAGATTGAGCTCGAGTTCGAGTCCCTTTTCTCTAACTCGAAAGGCTCGAGCTTGAACCTGTAGCAAACGAGCCGAACTCGATTAGTTGAAAACTCGGCTCGGCTCGGCTCGTTCAGCCCTAATCTCGCCTGGGGGTGGACCGGTGGTGGGGGGAGTTGTCTTTTTTTGACAAATTGGGGACAAAATGTTGTTCATCGCCAAAATTTATACACAAACCCTAGTACTTTTTCGTTGGTTTATTTTCTCAGTTTATATATACTCAAACACGGTTAAAACTAATGGAGCTTAATTAAATTAAGTGGGGCGTATAATTGACTAGTTTTGGGGCTCAAATTCAGCATCTAATCATTTTTTGTTTTTAATAAAAATGAAAGCATATTGCACGATGTTATTTTCTTAAGTGAGATATAATTTAACGTCGTGATCCATAAGAATAATAACATCTTCACCTACTTTTGAACTACTAGTGGTGGAGAAGTAAAGAGGAAAAAATCTAACTACTGTTGGCAGAAATTCTATTAATTTCATATGAGCAGGAGTAATGGTATTCTCGAAAGTTAATAAATAAATGATAAGTAGTGTTGAGTGTTGAGCATGAAATATGTTATATTTAATACTCAATTTAATTTTATTAACTAATAAAATTAAATAATTAAAAAAATTTAATCTTTTTGTTAGGTCGATAATATGAAAAACGTGAAGAACAATATAAAATCAGCTAAATGAATTGTCAAGATTTAATAATGTAATTAAGTGAAAGCCTAACACTACACTGTTTATGTTATGCAACGGAAACATAAACTCTAACGCTAGCTTATTGAATATAATAATACAAGTAGTAAAGCATAAATAAATTGCCAAATTAAATGTAAAAATAAAGAATACCAGGAATTAACGAGGTTCGGTATTAAAACCTACGTCCCTCGGGCGCAAAAGAAAAACTCCACTATCTCCAAACAATATTACAAATATTTGGGCAATACAACAAATACCCAAAACAAAGGGGAGATACAACAAAACTTGCAAACTAAAGGGTCCTTAAAGAAAGAACCCTAAACAAAAGAAGTATAATGGAATTACAACTTGGGATGGAAAATAACAATGATATGGGTCTTTATATATAGGCCCCAAAAGTTTCCCACTTTTCAATCCTAATCAATGTGGGACAAACAACCTTTTCTTGGCCTATTATATATAAGTCCCTAAACCTTTCTCCATTATCATTTCTACCCCATGTGATTTTGCTAAAAGCCATTTTTCAACAAATCTCCACCTTGGAGAATTAGCAAACCTTCAAAGTTTTGTATTCTTCTGTCAAATTTTGCAACACCTCCAAATGTGCCAAAAAGCACAATCAAGCTCGCAGGATGTTGATCAAGTTCAAACAATGATTGAACTTGATCATTGTCACTACTTTTGTTAAGACATCTACAAGATTCTCAGCAGTACCAATCTTCTCTAATAAGATTCTTCCTTCAGAAATAATTTCCCGCACAAAGTAGTAACGAACATCTATATGCTTGGTGCGAAAGTGGAATACTGGATTCTTTGCTAAGTGAATAGCACTCTGACTGCCAGAATAGATAGTGATCTTCTTCTGACTAATTTTCAATTCATCCAATAGCCCTTGTAACCAAATAGCTTCCTTCACACCTCAGAATCGCCATGTATTCCGCCTCTGTAGTAGACAAAGCAACTGTAGACTGCAAAGAAGATTTCCAACTTACTGGAGCTCTAGCAAGAGTAAATACATATCTAGTAGTTGACCGACGCTTGTCCAAATCACCAGCATAATCAGAATCAACATAGCCAACAAAGAAATTGACTAAGATTTTCATCCCGCTCAAAAACCAAACCAATGTTTACAGTACCTATAATATACCGTAAAATCCACTTCACAGCTTGCCAATGTCCTTTACTAAGATCATGCATATACCTGCTCACAATTCCAACTGCATGTGAAATGTCGGGCCTAGTACACACCATTGAATACATCAAGCTACCAACCGCATTTGAATACGGAACTTTTGACATATACTCGTTCTTCATGCGTACTTGAAGATAATGACGCACTAAGCTTTATATGAGGAGCAAGTGGAGTACTTACAGGGTTTTGTACTTTCGCTTATGCCAAAACGTTGTAAGACCTTCTTTAGATATGCTTTTGTGTCAAACAAACCTTGCCATTTCCTCTATCTCTAATTATCTCCATACAGAGAATCTTCTTGGCTTCCCCTAAATCCTTCATCTCAAATTCTTGATTTAGTTGAGCCTTTAACTTCTCAATTTCTTCTACATTCTTTGAAGCAATCAACATATCATCAACATATAAGAGTAGATAAATGAGAGTATCACCTTATAGCCTTTGAAAATACACACAGTTGTCAAATTTGCTTCTTGTGTACTCCTGACCCATCATAAATCTATCAAATCGCTTGTACCACTTCCTCGGAGATTGTTTCAAACCATAAAGCGATCTTTTCAGTTTACAAACCCAATCTTCCTTCCCAATACTCCTAAATCCTTCGGGCTGAGTCATATAGATTTCCTCTTCCAAATCACCGTGTAGAAACACGGTTTTCACATCAAGTTGAACAAGTTCAAGATTCATCTGAGCAACCAAGGCTAACAAAATTCTAATGGAAGAATGCTTTACAACTGGAGAAAATACCTCATTGAAATCTATTCTTTCCTTCTGAGCGTAGCCTTTTGCCACCAACCTTGCCTTGTATCGGATGTCTTTCAAATTCGGAAATTCTTCTTTCTTTGCATATACCCATTTGCATCCAATTGCCTTCTTATTCTTTGGTAATTGAACAACCTCCCAAGTTTCATTCTTATGGAGAGCCTGCATCTCTTCTTTCATGGCTTTCCTCCACCTACCATTTTCAGAACTGCTAGCTACTTCATTATAAGTGGAAGGAACTTCACCATCTTCAATTGGGAGTGCATAGGCCACCGTATCGCAAAGCGAGAGGCTTGCGAATTTCGTCTTGGCCTATTAACAGCAATGGATTCTTGTTGAGGTTCTTGGGAAGAATCCTCTTCTTCATCTCTAATGAAATCCTCTATCATAGGAGTCTCATTTCCAGCTGGGCTAACTGATGTTGTTTCAAACTCCACCAGCTGCAGAGTATGCTCCACTGTTGAGATACCGAAAACCTTCATCCGACTTCTGGGGCTGTTCTAACATAGAAGACTCATCAAATGTCACATCCCTACTAAACAGTATTTTCTTCGAACTTGGACACCAAAGACGGTATCCTTTAACACCTGAGGTAATCCCCATAAATACTGCTTTCTTTGCTCTAGGATCTAACTTAGACTCTTTCACATGATAATAAGCAATGGAACCAAAAAACATGTAAAGAGTCATAATCAGAAACATGTTTTCTAGACCATATCTCAATCGGCGTCTTGCCTTCAATTACAGTTGATGGTAGACGATTAATGAGATGACACGCATATATAACTGCCTCAGCCCAAAACTCTTTGCCCAACCTGCACCTTGGACAACATACATCGAACTTTCTTCAAGATAGTTCGATTCATGCGTTCGCCACCCCATTCTCCCGTGGTGTATTTCTTCCCGTAAAGTGACGTACTTATTCCTTCATCTTGGCAAACTTTCAAAAACGGATCACTACGATACTCCCCACCATTATCTGTACGTAGCTGCTTGATCTTTCTGCCAGTCTGAGTCTCAATCATCTTTTTCCATTTAAGGAAAACACCAAGTACGTTATCTTTAGTTTTTATCACATACACCCAAACTCTTCTAGAAAAATCATCTACAAAAGTGACAAAATAGTGCATACCTCCCAAAGATGTTGTTTTGGTAGGTCCTCACACATCAGAATGAACATAATCCAAAATACTCTTAGTATTATGGATTGCGGTGCCGAATTTCACTCTTGTCTGTTTTCCCAGAACACAATGCTCACAAAAATCCAGCTTACAGGTCTTTGCACCTTTCAATAAGCCTTGATTCACCAAACTAAGTAAGGCTTTTTCACCTGCATGCCCCAAACGCATATGCCATAGCTTGAGCATTTACGAATGCATCCATACTGCTGACTGACATCGTTTCAATAACTGTACTACCATTATAGTAATACAAGTTGTTTCTCCTCGTGCCTTTCATTACCACAAGAGCGCCTGAAGAAACTTTTAGAATTCCATCTCACATATTCACTGTGAAGCCTTTAGATTCCAAGGCTCCCAAAGAGATGAGATTCTTTTTCAACTTCGGTACATACCGAACATCTGTCAGAGTTCTAGTTGAGCCATCATGATTCTTCAACCGAATTGAACCTATCCCAGTTGTTTTACAAGCATCATCATTGCCCATATAAACAACTCCACCATCAAGTTCTTCAAAATTAAAGAACCACTCCTTGTGGGGACACATATGATAGGTACAACCTGAATCCATAATCCACTCATTTGATCCAGAGGTGGATGGTAGGCTAACTAGAGAGAAATCAGACTTATCCTCTTCACGCTCAACAACGTATGCATCAGAAGCAGCTTTGCCCTCTTTCTTTTGCAACTTCGGACAATCTTTCTTCCAATGCCCTTTCTCACGACAAAAGGCACATTGATCCCTATTGAGTTTTCCCTTTGAACGAGATCTTCCTCTTCTCTCCTTCTTACGACTCTGATTTTGACTCCGTCCTCTTGCTACAAGAGCTTCTACTGACTCATCTCTATTCTCCTTCGATCCTTCTTTCGAATTTCATGATTGGGACAGCGGGAACAAACTTCTTCAAAGGACAATTTTTCTTTCCCATGAAGAAGTGTAATACTAAGATAGTCCAACTCATCTGGAAGAGATCCAATTAACAACATAGCCTTGTGCTCATCTTTGAATGTTTCATCCAAATTTAACAAATCAGCAATTAATTGTTAAATGTATCAATATGGCTACTGATATTTGTACCTGGTCTCAACTGAAGACGAAACAGTCTTTTCATCAAATAGAGCCGATTCTCATTACTTTTCTTCATGTATTTGTTTTCTAGCGCCTTCCATAACTTATTGGCAGACGTCTCTTTAATGAATGGATATTTCGGCTCTCTACAAAGACATGAGCGAATCATCGCACATGCTTTTACATTCAACCTCACCCAGTCTTTCTCATAGACATCTTCTGGTTTTTCCTCCTCCAAAACGATATCTTGATCCTGCTGATACAAGCTATCCATTACCTCACTCTGCCACAAGCCAAAATTATTTTGACCATCAAATTTTTCAACATCAATTTTTGCATTTGAAACCGTTATCATCTTTACTGGTGCGGATGGTGGTGCCGCAGACGGTGATGCCTCGAACGATGATGCCATTTATGCCTTACTCAATTGGCTTGGTAAACAAAATTCCCAATAACCAAGCTCCACAAATTATTATATTCAATAGCTAACCAACAAATCAACAATAGCCCTAGGTAGTAGTAAGTGCTGAAATGATTAAATACGCACCAGGAAAATTCCCAGGAAACAATGGAGGGGTCACAAATGATCCCACTTAAAATCCAGTCTCCTTAGACTTTTATCGTCTTTTTGACAGAATTTTCCTAGACATGCATATAACCATACAAATAGCTACTCACTATCCTAAACCTAGGCTCTGATACCAATTGTTATGCAACGGAAACATAAACTCTAACGCTAGCTTATTGAATATAATAATACAAGTAGTAAAGCATAAATAAATTGCCAAAATTAAATGCAAAAATAAAGAATACCAGGAATTAATGAGGTTCGGAATTAAAACCTACGTCCTCGGGCGCTGCAAAAGAAAACTCAACTATCTCCAAACAATATTACAAATATTTGGGCAATACAACAAATACCCAAAACAAAGGGGAGATACAATAAAACTTGCAAACTAAAGGGTCCTTAAAGAAAGAACCCTAAACAAAAGAAGTATAATGGAATTACAACTTGGGATGGAAAATAACAATGATATGGGTCCTTATATATAGGCCCCAAAAGTTTCCCACTTTTCAATCCTAATCAATGTGGGACAAACAACCTTTTCTTGGCCTATTACATATAAGTCCCTAAACCTTTCTCCATTATCATTTCTACCCCATGTGATTTTGCTAAAAGCCATTTTTCAACAGTTTAGCATTGTGAATTTGGTAATTGGATGCATTGAATGCAGTAGTTCCTGTTTTATATTATTTGGAGACATTTAATTTTTATTTATTGAAGGAAATTATTATGTTTTACATTAAATGCATAATGTTATATGATATCGTACCTAATTAGACGAAGAACTTGTACAAGATTTATTAAAATATGTTTGAGTTTTTGTTTTAAAAAACGATTTATACAAATCTATTCTTTCTTGTGTCAAAGATGCTATTTGTTTTTTATTTTTTCTGGTATCATCTACACATTTCATTGATCTTAAATTATAGTTATCATTATCATCCCCGTAAGAAATTAGGAGTATTTTAAATCAAAATGTGGATGAATTGCATGAGTCTGAGCTACTGATTCGTTACACAAAGCAGCTCACTTTACTCTTTTTATATCTTAAAGTGAGACTATTATACAGTTGTTAAAACGGTTGTACACAAAACTATACCGTTTAACAAAATTACAAGACAATCCTCATTAGTTTGACAAGTAACAAACTAACGCCCTTTGGTAAGATATCCTAACAATCCCAACTGTTAAGAATAAAATATAACATGCTTTTCGAAAACCATAAACAGGTTTTGCATGTAAAAATTCTTCCCAAGCTCAAGTTTGATTCGGCATCCAATTTTAAAATTTGGCAATAACAGTGTTATCTAATACAAAAACTAGCTAGACAGAGGCCTAAATAAATTAAAAGTAATTAGCTTTATCATGGTAGGGTTCTTTCATGCCAAAATATACAAGGCAGGACGCAATCAATGCAAGTAATTGTTTGAAGATTTTAAGAAAAAATTATTGAATTTGAGGTACATGTTTTGGCGGAAAATGGTCACTCCATTAATTACAAATTAATGTATTATTATGAATGAGAAGCGATTCACCACTTCCCCCTCTTCAATTATAGAGTTCCATGATTCACCAGCAAAGAAATTACTACCCTGGCTACTGGTAGACTGGTAGTGCAATAATACATTTGCAGTCAACTTATGACGATGACTTCTTTCGTCACTATTACTATATAAATAAATATCTAAGGGTCCTTTTACGTTTTCTCGCAATTCCTCTCATTATTATTATTATTTACATAAAAATGAAAATAATACACTTTCGTTTACTATTTTTAATATTTACAACCGGAAAACATAGAAAAGGAATGTTAGGTGAGACTGTGGACTCCTTTTATATATTAAAATTTTATATATTTTATTTTATTTTATATATTTTTTGTTCTCTCCCTTAAAATAAAAAAATTTAATTTGAAATCGAACTTTTTAATACAAAATTACAAACAAGAACAAACAACTGACATACTTGAAAGAAACTCTTTGACACGAATAAAATAAATGGTAATTTGAAATGGTTTTATGAGTTAGAGGTGATAACATTTTAATCTTACATATTCTTCGTGTTTTCATACAAACATGCAAATTGAGTTTTCAATATTCACAAACAATAAAATACAAAAATACAAAATTTATGAAAGAACACAGTTATATAGTTTTGACGAGGTTGAAAGGTACTTCATGATCATCACAATGCTGATGAGATCAGGAATAATACCACATCAACTGATAAGATGAAAGTCATTTAATACAAGTAACTCACAAAATGAATTATCCAATACATTTTAATGCCAATCACCATGTTCCAGATCAAGATATTTGTTAATTTGTAGGTAAGGATTGCTTCTTATAATACAAGTAAGAATACTTGTATGTATGTTAGAATATTTAAAATATTTGATATTTGTTAATTTGTAGGTGAGGATTGCTTCTTCTTTATTTTTTTTAATTTTTTTTCCTTGGTTTCTTCATCAGTAAGAATTAAGGAAACAAATTTCAAGTGTGTTTAAGAATTTACTTAAAAGCTCAAGATCAGAGTCTGAGTCTTTATTTATTATAAAGGCGTGATCTTATACATCAAATCAAAGAAAAATACGATAAAAGAAACCTATTTAACAAAACACATTGGTGATAAAAAAATTTCATGTAATTTTTAGTACAAATTAAAAGAGGTGATTATCACATGGAAATTATCTAATTTTTACTTGGTGGTTATCACTAGACACTGATCATTTTACTTGGTGATAAACATGCAAGAATTTATTTTATTTTTCTCCCGAAAGTGCCATGAAACTGCTTGATAGATGATAAAGGACTTGTCAACTCAAAGGAAAGTAATACTTACACTAATTGGTGTTAGCAACAGTGACATTAGCTAGCTAGCCATTGTCCAAGTTTTAATTTGGTAGTTGCAAGTTTTAATCACGCAGAGCTTCATATTCATTGGCTCATTTAATTTCCTTAATTATTTCTTAACATAAGGATGATAGTCACAAGGTTCTGAAAATTGAACCGCCCCTTGACCTGATCAAAGGGTCGATTCCAATTTTTGCTAGTAGAACCAGTCTAACCGACGATCTACCGACGGTCCAACAAGTGTGAAATTTAATAGAAATATCCCTACAAAATTACCATAAGTCCTTGAAAATCTATCAAATACACCCCTACGATCTAGGCAAGAAATTGCGAATCAGATGGTAATAGAGACAACGATCGGCAGCCAATCAAAGTTCGAGGTGATGGGGGTTTTGATGTGGAGATGAATTTGATGTCGATGGTGGTGTCAGGTGGGGTGTTTGGCGACGGAATCAATAAGGAAGCTGCCAATTTTTGCGAAGGAGATAGCGGCCACGACGTGGATCGACGACCAATCATACCTCGGGATGATGGGGGTTTTGATGTGGAGATGAAGTTGATGTCGATAGTGGTGTCAAGTGGGGTGTTTGGCGCCAGGATTGGCTGGAATCAGGGTGATTTAAAATGTGGCAAAAAAATCCCTAATTAGTTCACGCAAGTTTGAATTTCAGCAAAAACACCCCTAAAATTTCAACGAGTCTCTATAGGTTTGAATTTCAATAAAAATACCCCTACAATCTAAACCAGACCGGAGGGGGTGCCATTCAGCGGTTCAACCTACCAGTCCGGTTTTCAAAACACTGGATAGCCGTACTATTTCATGTGTAAGGCTAGCTTTGTTATGATATGGATGTCCTCATCTCTTTGAGAAATTCAAAACTTATCTTGATTTTCGATGTGCTTTTGTGCTTAGGCTTATTTATTATCTAAAAGAGCTTCTTTCCAAGAAAATTTGTGTCGTTTGATTGTAACTTAAGAAGAGCTTATTAGAAGAAGCTCGAAATTTGACTTTTTTTTTTATTTCCATGAGTTTGCTTTAGCTTATTGAAAGTGTTAAATAAAACCAAAAATATATCCACATGCTATTTTATAAATTTGACTTATCATTTCTTAAATTACAATGTTTTTCAGTAATTAATAATTGAAAAGTCCGGTTGCATATATATTTCGAGTCAAACGACCAGAAATTTTTTTCATAAAAAAATTATTTTCAACATATTTGCTTAATAACACTTTGGCCACCCCAAGTTTTAAAACTAACACTTTGATCCCTAAAATGTAACTTTCTAGATGTGGCCCTTTTATTATTTGAAGATCACATTTTGGCTCCCCAGAATGAATTTGGTGGCTCCAACCCTTGCTATAAACACGGAGTAGTCTTAAGAACTGCAGTAACTTGCCAAGGTGTACTAACAACCTGTGGACCAAGACATTTATATGCTAAGACACTTCTATTCTTGAAACTTTTTACTATGAACCACAAGTGGTTGAGAAGTGAATGCAAGAGAAATACAACAACTATTAGCATACCCATCTTAATGCTTCGTTTAATAATTTAAGATTAAAAAAAAAAAAAAATCGATTAGCTTTCATCTTGGATTCTTTTAAGCCAAAAATACTACACATATAATGTAATCAATGGAAGTAATTGAATTTGAAAATTTTTAGGAAACGATTATTAAACTGGCACATTTTTCGGTGGAAAATATAGCCACTCCATTAATTACCAATTAATATATATGTTATGAAAGAAAAGCGATTTAATACATTTTTCGTTTTTCAATTATTTAAAATTACATATCTAGATACTTATTTGAGCTATCGCAAAAAATATAACTACGGACCAGTACTGCGATAGTATGTATTGGTCACTGATGATGACATCTTCCTTAACTAGTCCTCTACTAATTAATGACGGCAGTTTTGATGCGGTTGAGAGATACTTCAAGATCATCACAAAGCTGATGAGGATCAGGAATAATATCATCATCAACTGATAAGATGAATGTCATCTTGTTCGCGTAACTCACAACATGAATCATCAATCCCTGCATCAAAATATCAAATGAAATAATAACACTTAAATAAAGCAAACCCATTTAACCTTTAGCACATCTGTGATACAAAAATTTCACGAAATTTCTAATACGAATAAAGGGATATTTTCATCCTTATGGAATGATTATGTGGTCATGTTCGAATGAATTAATAGAATTAGTCAAATTTTATTTCACCCCTCCAATTTGTTTATTTTTGCCAAAATCTCTAGAGAATTGGAGGTTGATCATGATAAATACTTGCATTAGGTTGTCCAAAACAACTTGGAGCTATATAAGCCACTGGATGCCCAAACAAACTGATTTCTTCTTGAGGGCCAGCCACATTTGAGAACCACAATGTTGTTTGAGATGGAAAGCTCGCCATCTGTTCATATGATTGAAGAAGATTAATCTATATTTAGTTAAAACTGAAAGTTTCAATGTATAATACAAGCTGTTAGTAAAAGGTCATTTGCGTAATTGCAGCATGTTTCAAATCAAAATGTTGTCGTTTCTGGTCACTGTTTGTCTTTACTAAAGCTCAGCACTCTTAACTTTACTCTTTTACTTTACTGCAAGTTCAGAGCAGCTCTCTTTCTCTTAATATAAAAGAGAAGCTAAACACCTGTACGCGAATTAATTTTCAATTTATCAGATTTGCAGTTTTCTTCAAAGTTCTCTTTACTCTTTCTTTCTTCTTTCTTTGAAACTTTCATGGTATCAGAGCCTAAGACAAACGTCTATGGCTGAGATTCCTGGAAAATTCCAATCATCTAACAACATGGAGAAATTGATTAGCAATTCCACTAGTTTCCACTCTTCTGCTTTCTCATCAAGTCTTCAAGTGATTAGTCTGAAATTGACAAGGGATAACTACAGAGACAACTATCAATTTTGGCGATCTCAAGTATTATCTGCTATAGGAGCTCACGAACTTGAGGAACACTTGACTGGTCTTGATCCTTGTCTTGAACCTCTGATTGTCTCCGATGAAGAGTCCTCACCTGATTTGAGTGTGAAAAGTTTGAAGGAAACCCTAGCCAGAGAGAAGATCAATCCAGCTTACATTGCTTGGAAGAAAACAGATAAGTTCCTTGTTACATGGCTTTTAGTTTCAATTTCAGAGTGTATATTCAATAATGTTTCTAAATGTAAATCTGCTACTGAGATTTGGTTTGCATTAGAACATGAATTCTTAACTGAATCTAAAGCTAGGGCCCTACACTTGAAGAACTTGATTCAAAATACACAAAAAGGAAATCTTAGTGTTAGTGATTACATTAAGAAAATGAGAAGTTTTGCTGAGAGCTTGTCGGCCAGTGGTCACATAATCACAAATGATGAATTGCTTCAACATGTATTAGATGGTTTAGGTCCAAAGTTTGATGTGCTTGTTGTTAATCGACTTCCCGAATGAGTCAAAATTTGACTTAGTCACTCTACAGGAAGCTCAGTACCTATTACAGAAGTATGAGATGAGACTAGAGAAGTTCAACTCCCCTGATTTTCCACTAAGTTCAACACATGTTGCCTCACTAAACACCTCCATTAATAAGTCCTTATCTGTCACCACAGGGACAATATCGTCTAGTTTCCCTATCTCATCGTCACACACAAATCAGTTACCAACACCTTTACCACAAACCTCACCACTTCCCTATTATACTCCTCCTGCTAGTTTTCCTAATCCACCCCTTCCTCACTATAGTTTACCTGAACAGGTAAACTTATTTGGTCAGTATGGTTCTTTTTCTACTTATCGACCACCTGGCTTTAACACAATGAACAGAGGCAGAGGTCGAGCAAACAATAGAGGAAAACCAGTCTATCAAGTTTGTAGCAAAATAGGTCATACTGCAGTACAGTGCTACCACCATTACAACTCAACTTACTATGGAGTTCCACCTCACCAACTTAGTTCATCCAATCACCAATTCGGTTCTGATCCTGCTTTTTCCCAGTACCATAACAAACCTTCCAATAACTTTCAACCATCTCATCCAACAACTACCTCCTATGGAATGAATTCACCAAATTTTCATCAACACACCCATCCTTCTTCACAGATTACTCAATCCTCACAGTCCAACCTACAAAACTCACCACATTTTCCCCAACAACAGCAAGCACTCACTGTTCCTAGCCAACAATTTAACTCACCAAACCAAGCCTACTACACTGCAAATTTATCTCTTTTTCCTCAGACCTCCACTCTCACACCCATGACCATTAACTCAACAACTCCACTGATCCAGCCTGGTACATGGATTCAAAGCACGACACCATGTTACCTCGAGATCTGAACCAGCTTGCTATCAGTAGGAGCTATGATGGGAGTGATCAATTGCAAGTAGGCAGTGGTGAGTCCTTAAATATATCTCATGTTGGTTTCTCTCTTTTACCTAGTTCTCTTCAATCTAAATACATTTTCTTGAAAAATGTTTTATGTGTGCCTAGGATAACCAAAAATCTTCTTAGTATCTCTAAACTTACTCAAGATAATAGTGTTATTGTTGAATTTGACTATAAGCATTGCCTTTCATAGACAAGGCTACGAGGCGGTGCTACGAGGGAGGACTTAAAGCAGGCCTATATCAGTTGCATGTTCCAGCTAGTCAATCATTTAGTCCTAAGTTTGCTCATTCTCAGCTTAAGTCTTCTATTTCCTTAGCTCCCAAATCGTTTGTTACTTCCTTAGGTGATAAGTCTGTCAATTTAGAGGCTTGTAAGAACAATAAAATTGAGTTTCCAGTCACTGCTATTGGTAATAACTCTGCCAACTTAGGCACTGTTGATTGTCAGTCCAATGTATCTGAATAGAATCCATGTAATTCTTCTCTATTGAAGTCTATCGACTCTAATGTCATGGTTGTTGATTCTGGTACTTGTAAGAAGAATTTCTTTGATATGAATAAAAGAAATGTTTTTGCTAACTCTTGTTCTGCATCTGCTGATTCTAATGCTGACAATATTCATTTGCATTCTATTGACAGACATCATTTGCATTCGCTCATTCAGCCATACAGTCATCTAATTCTGGTTTAGTTTCTCAAAGCACACAGTTACTTAGTTCTGGTTCAATTTTCCAGAGTTCACAACCCACTGATCATATCCATGACTTAATATCTCACACACTTTCAACTTCTCAAGACACCAATACTAAGGATAATTCTTTAATACTTTGGCACAATAGACTTGGTCATCCCCATGCAGAAATCTTACACAAAATTTTGGTTAAGTTACTTAAAACCTCAACCAAGGCTAATTTCTACTCTTCATTAGGTTTTTGTGATGCTTGCAAAATGGGCAAAATACACATAAATTCTTTTCCTATTTCCCATAATAGAGCAACTCAACCACTTGAAATAGTTCATAGTGATATTTGGGGTCCAGCTCCTGTCACTTCCTTAGAAGGCTTTAAATACTACACACACTTCATTGATGATTATAGTAGATTTACATGGATGTTTCCTTTAAGAACTAAGGCTGAAGTTCACTCTGTTTTTATTAAGTTCCATCATTTGGTTGAAAGACAATTCAATTATAAGATGAAATGTTTACAATCGATCGGGGTGAGTTGAATACAAGGGTTTAATTCCTTACCTAACCAATGCTGGCATACTTTTTAGGCACTCTTGTGCTTATGTTCACCAACAAAATGGTATGAGTGAAAGAAAACATAGACATATTGCTGAAACTGGCCTTACACTTCTTGCACATGCATTTATGCCTTTACATTTTTGGTGGTTAGCCTTTGAGTCTGCTGTTTTTCTCATAAATAGACTACCTACATCAGTTCTGAATTTTATCTCTCCATATCAAACTTTGTTTTGTCATGAGCGTATTTACTCAACTCTTAAAGTCTTTGGGTGTGCTTGTTTTCCATACTTGAGAGATTTTCAAAAACACAAGTTTAGTTTTCACTCCTCCAAGTGTGTTTTTGTAGGTTATAATCTTGTTCACAAGGATTATAAATGTCTCAATTCTGATGGTAGAATCTTTATTACACCTAGTGTTCAATTTAATGAAACAGATTTTCCATTTGCTTATGGTTTCGGTTCTCAAGTGTCCAAGCCTTCCACTTCTCAAAATCCTCAAAATTCTCCAGCATCTTTCAGTTCTTCAGGTCTTAATCCTTTAGTCTCTAGTTTTCCTTTTGTGTCAATTCCATCAGTAGCTAATAACAGGCCACAAGTTGCTCCTGCAGAGAACTGCCCTCCACCAAATCCTTCTTCAACAGTTGGTAAGTCATCTTCTTCTCCTTCACTTCATTCTTCAACTCCTTTATCTCCTTGTTCCAATACATCCTTACATCATTCTAATCCTAGCACCTCATTATGCATGCCCACTACATCCTCTTCAACTTTATTAAATTGTCCTTTAGTTGTTGATCTCACCTCTTTTTCTCCTTTAACATACAAAGGTCAAACACAAATGAGTTCATCTAGCTCTCCACTTGCTTCTAGCTGTCCACTTGTTATTGACTTGCACTCATCATAATTTTCTACTAAAAAACATCTGATGCATATCTCTTCCACCAATACACATCCCATGCAAACTAGAGCCAAGACAGCCTCCCAACAAGCCCTTAGTACTTCACATACCACTGCAGCCTCCCAAAACACTGATGACACTAAACCTACAGCTACCTTTAACACTAATGCTTTTTAGCCACCATCTCAAAATACCACTGCCTTTGTCATTTCAAAACCTGCTCATTTAGAACCAAACACAGTAACAGAAGCACTAGCTCATCCTGACTGGAATAAGGCAATGCAGGAAGAGTTTAATGCTTTAATGGCTAATGACACTTGGGTATTAGTTCCTAAAACATCAGATATGAATATTGTTGGCAACAAATGGGTCTTTAGAACCAAGTTTCATGCTGATGGGAGTTTACAAAAATATAAGGCTAGATTAGTAGCCAAAGGTTTCCAGCAAACTCCAGGATTGGATTACTTTGAAACATTCAGCCTTGTTATCAAACCCTCAACTATCCGAATTATTTTTTCTCTTGCTGTCTCCAAAGGATGGGATATATAACAAATTGATATCAATAATGCCTTCCTCAATGGCATTCTAAGTGAAACAGTTTTTATGAAACAACCTGAAGGTTTTGAGAGTTTTCAGTATCCCTTTCATGTGTGCAAGCTTAAAAAGGCTCTTTATGGTCTGAAACAAGCCCCAAGGGCCTGGTTTGACAAACTTAAGCAGGCCTTGCTGGACAAAAAATTTGTGAACTCGATTTCTGACTCAAGTTTGTTCATCTACAAGGATAACTCTCAGGTTTTGTATGTCCTTATTTATGTGGATGACATACTTGTTACTGGTTCAAACACATCATCAATTCAGCAACTTATTGAAGGGTTGAATCATCAGTTTGCATTAAAAAGTCTTGGATCAGTTTCTTATTTCTTGGGATTGGAAGCAACAAGAAATTCAGAAGGGCTTCACCTAAAACAGACTAAATATATCACTGATCTTCTTGTTAAAACAAAAATGCAGGATGCTCATTCGTGTCCAACCCCTATGGCTGTTGGAAACAAGTTGTTTATAGGTGACAGTGAGTTATTTCTGGATCCTAGTCTCTATAGAAGCACCATCGGAGCTTTACAATATTTGACTTTAACTCGGCCGGACATAAGCTTTACGGTAAATAAGCTTAGTCAATATCTTCAAGCACCTTCTGAACTTCAGAGGGCATGTAAAAGAGTGCTAAGATACATCAAAGGCACTCGATTTCAAGGGTTACAATTCGACATTGCTTCTATAAGTATAGAGTGCTATGCCGATGCTGATTGGGGAAGTAACTTAGATGATCGGAGATACACAAGTGGGTACTGTGTTTTCTTAGGTCCCAACTTGATTCAATGGAGTTCTCGGAAGCAAAAGGTGGTGGCTTTATCCTCAAGCTGAGTACAGAGCACTTGCACACACAAACTCTGAAGGCGGCTTAGGTGATGACCTTGTTTTACCGAGTTAGGAGTTGTCTTGAGCTCTTCACCAATAATCTGGTGTGATAACATTAGTGCTGCAGCATTGGCAGCCAATCCTGTTTTTCATGCACACACAAAGCATATTGAGGTTGATGCTCACTACATAAGGGATCAAGTGCTAGCTAAGAAACTTTCTGTGCAATATGTGCCTTCAAAACTTCAGATTGCTGACATTTTAACCAAGCCCCTATCTGCTGCTCAATTTCAAGAATTGAAAATGAAATTAAATGTGGCAGAGATAAATATGGTCAGATCAGTAGAAGAAAGAAAGAATTAACTGCAGTATGTTAAGTTTCAGAGTTGGCAGTTCGTAAGTGTTTTCTCTTTGTTTGCTGTTGAAGGGTTGGTTGATTGGTGAATGCAGAATTGTTTGCTGTGCAGAATTGTAGAATTGTTTGTTTGTTGAAGGGTTGATTGAATTGTTTGCTGTTGAAGGGTTGATTGATTGGTGAATGCATAATTGTTTTGCTGTGAGCTGTAGAATTGTTTGTTGTTGAATGGTTGATGGATTGAATTGTAGAATTGGTGCTGTTGAAATGATGCAGAATTGTCTACACAAATTACAAACCTGTTTGTTGATGAAATGCACAATTGTCTGCACAATTATGTTGTGCGAGCTGTAGAATTGTTTGCTGTTAAATGGTTGATTGATTGAATTGTAGAATTAGCTGCTGTTGAAATGTTGCAGAATTGTCTACACAAATTGCAGAATTGTTTGTTGTTGAAATGCAGAATTGTCTGTACAAATTGCAGAATTGGCTGTTGTTGAAATGCAGAGTGTGTAGAATTGGATGTTGATAAAATGCAGTCAGAATTTCTTTTGCAGAATTGTTTGTTGTTGAAATGCGTAATTGTCCGTTCCAAATTGCGTAATTTTTCGTTGATGAAATGCAGAGTCAGAATTTCTTTTTGTTGGTGAAATGCAGAAATACAGAATTGTTTGGAGAATTGCAAAATTGCGAGAATACTTAGCATCCGAGAAGAATTGAAATGCAGGAATTTTTGGAGAATTGCAGAAACTGCTTGCTGTTCAAAATTTGCTGTCTAGAATTTTTTTGCAAGAGCTGAGATTAATCCAAGAAGAGATAGTATGAATTGAGGAGGAATGTTAGCCACAAAATGATCAAAATTAGTTGTTTTGAGAAGGGACAGTATGGCTTAAGGGGGAATGTTAGTAAAAGGTCATTTGCATAATTGCAGCATGTTTCAAATCAAAATGCTGTCGTTTTTGGTCACTGTTTGTCTTTACTAAAGCTCAGCACTCTTAACTTTACTCTTTTACTTTACTGCAAGTTCAGAGAAGCTCTCTTTCTCTTAAGATAAAAGAGAAGCTAAACACCTGTACGCGAATTAATTTTCAATTTATCAGATCTGCAGTTTTCTTCAAAGTTCTCTTTACTCTTTCTTTCTTCTTTCTTTGAAACTTTCACAAGCTTCAACAACTTAATTTGGTTATATTCCATGATAATCAAAAGAAGCATAAAAGAAAAGTAATCGTACCTTCAAGCCACCAAACTTGAGAAAATATATAGCCAAGAAATATGAGAAAGAAGCCTCTAGAGAAGCCTTTTTCCTATCCATGGCTGTCTTAGCTTCTCGAAGGTAATCCAATGGATTATCTCGTAATGCAATTGTGAAAGGGTATATCAAATAACCAATTTGGTTACCCCACTTTGCTTTAGTACCCTTCCATCATATCAGCTAGCTCCTACAAAAATATATAATATTCGTATAAATTAATATTTACTTTCCCTGTCAAAAAACATAATATAAATCACTGAATATGAACTGGTATTGGACACTCACTTGAATCCCTGGAATTGGCCTAAGGTTCATGAAGAAGGTTGCTCTAATACGAATACTCTTTGGGAGATTGTTACTTCTTTCTGACAATCCATTATCAATCTTATTACTCTCCCCTGCAATGTTTCATTGTGGATCTGTCTAAGCTAGTCTATGAGTTATACTAATATTTCAAAAATGTATGAATGGGATCCGACTATGGAAGGAAGCAAGAATCTAAATCATACGGGAGGAAGCAAGAATTTATATTATACAAACTCGTATCATATCTTTAAACTCATAAAAACTCATATCCTTATCGTCAAACTTCAATAACATAATTTTATATATTAATTAATTATATATAGCTCACCATATTTTCGATTAAGATACCGAGACAACCCTGCCTGAGTCACTTCCAGCATAACATCATTGATTGTCTACAAAATCACAATGCCACAAAATAATATTAAACAAAAGTAGAAGAAAACTCATTTAGGATACAACACAAAGATGCAAATTAACTTACAGTTCTTGTCGAATTCTTTATAAGCTTGATGTCATCCAAACTGACTGATCGATGAACGAATCATCGAGTACTTGAGCCAACGCCCAAGGGACCTTTGAGTGGTGTTTTCGTATCCTTTATAAGCATTAATGCCGTAGCAAGAAACATCATTACATCAACAAGAGTGTTCAAAAATAGGCACATAGCCAACCACAATTTGATGAATTTTCCCCTCAACCCTCTAGAGGATTTTTCGGAATTCACTTTCTTAACCATTTGAATGGTGGGAGGTTCTGTTGGGTTAGAAACCTTACGAGTACAAGCGAGGAAGAGAGACATAAGAGAAGTTCCATCACCAAGAGAGTGGTGAACTCAAGAACAGACGGATTCAGCTTCGAAGTTTTAACATTGAGGAGATGGAGATCCCACATTGGCATTGACATTTTGATTTTATTTTTGCTCAGGTTGGAGATGTAATCTTCCACAAATTTATCTGGTGAGTCGATGTTATCTGGATCAAGTTTTGGGACTATAACGTGATTGTCCAAATTAACCTCTGTTGGGACCCATATTAGTCTACCATCATTCAGTTCATCCACAGCCTGCAAAAGAGTTAGATAAACTATGTGATAACAAGCTAGTTTAGAATAGATTTTTTTTTTTTTTTTTTTTTTTAACTTTTAAAGTAAAAATATACAAATTAACATTAAGTATAACTTGATGTAACATAAAATAATGAATGAATAGTTTTGATAAAAAAAAAGTATGAGTTTCAAAGGTCCAATGTTGAAATATTATCTATTTGTTTAAATTTTTAAATGAGATGATAACTTAATATGGTATGAGAGTCAAAGGTCTAAAATTTTAAAGGAGTCTCTTGGACTAATCTAATAGAACCGATCCTTATTTATTATAAAATAATAATAATAATAATAATAATAAGGTTAATGTCGCTATTAAAGAGTTATATTTTCCTAATACATAATTGTGGATCCTCGTTTATTATAAAGAATTAACTCGCTACTAAAAAAAATAGATAATGACGAAAATGGTACATTTCAGAAGACAATGTTAAGAAACATGGATAGAATTGACTGCGTGAAATCGTTTAGGCATCTGCCATAATCTCATTCTGGTGAAGCATATGATTAAAAAAAATTTACCTGCAAGCTAGAGAAACGAGAGTGCTTTAGCAAAGTATGCACCAAATTTGCTTTAACAACTTCTGCATTGATTTTTGTCTTCAAGCCGATCATGGCAATAATGTAGACATTGGAATCAGGCTCATGAAACATACGAGCAACTGGACTCAGAGGTTGATTTGCCTCACTGTCGTCCAATGTAAAATTTTCAACATCTGTTTTCACTTTGATAGGCTTAAGAAGTGCTTCCATTTTCAATAACTCTAATAACTTCAAAACCTATAAAGTGACGATCACCTTTTTTTTCTCATTTTGTTTGAAGATATGAATTTAGGAAAAAAGCAAAGGAAATATTTATAGGAAAACAAGGCTAGCTGCTTTGAAACTCTTTGAAATTTGATTTGTGGATGAACTACAAACTTAATGAATCTTCTCCTTTTATAGAGAAGCATAGTGTTACTATGCCATGGGCAGCGCATGCATGTCCTACAAATTAATCAATTTTCAAACATGTGATACACGTGAAGTTTGAGTTTTCTTGTTGGAGTTTCTAGATCATGGCCCCCCGGTGAGAGCAACACCCCTTTTGTTTAGAGATCAGTTTGAGTTTAAGAACTTCGGGAAAAAAAAAAAATTCATTATCCATAGAAATTTATACATATTGTTCTATTGTTTAGTCTTTAATAAAATTAGTATTGTCAACGATAAAATCTACGGTTAATTCGGAAGGGATAGATAATCTTGTGAGGTATGAGCCACTGACAATTGTATGGACCTGCAGAGACAAAAAGAGCGAACGTGAAAGCTTGGGGGACACCGTGTGGTGTCTGTCATAGGCACTCTGATGCTCAATTCAACACGAGTGAAGGCAATTTAGTGAAGGCTGGGAGCGCGAAAGGTTTACCGTAATAATGTGGCTAGGGTGAGACTCTCGTAAAGTGGTCGGAGCACAGCTTTATGGCGGCTACGGATGGTAAAGTTAGTCGGAAATAAGTTTTACGGCGGGGAAAAGCAGCGATTCTTGAGAGCAAGAACTTTGAGAGCTAAAGCTATAGGCTATTTGTAAATGAATAATAAGAGGTTTGACGCCTATTTATATAGTGAGCCCAGGAGGCTTGAATCCTACTAGGATTCTGAGTCCTAGTTTAGGAGTTTGAGTAAATAGGGAAGTCATAATGCTTATCCATGTAGAAATAGGAATACTAGTTTATGTAAGATTGGGAATCTTGGCTGAACAAATAGGGTAAGTAGGACTTTGAGTCTTATTTTGGAATGTAAACGGGCTAATGGGTTGGAGCCCAATTCAACTTAATCTTGTAGAAAGGCCCAACTGTTGGAGTGGCCCAACGTATAAGGTGACTTAGTTCGTAGGGTGGCCCTGATTGTAGAGTGGTCTAACTCGCAAAATGACCCTAGCTCGTGGAGAGGGCTAACTACCGATGTGGTCTAACTCATGGAATGGAGGTGGCCCATAGAGTGGATCTTCTTACATGGTGGGTCATCCCATTGGATAGTAAATCCACAAGATAGATTTAAGCATGGACCCAATCAGGGTTGGGCCAAGGCACTACGCTGTGTAGCGTTTATTTTGTTATTGGGCCTGAGAAAGTCCAGTACTTTTTTTGGCCAATATGAGTATAATCACTTTTAAGGCAGAGATACTAAAAGAACATTAGCTCTTCCTTTTATGTTTTTTGAGACATAAAATTGAAAAACACAATTATAAAATCGTAAAGTACATTTATTTACAGTTATCTTTCAGTTAAAACATTGGAATTTTGAAAACCTATAATAATATTGACTTTACTTTTATATGGGTTGCAAATTAATATTGTATTAAAGAATAAGATTTAAAGTTCTAATCTCCATATTCAACTAGATAAAAGAAAAAAAAAATCCAGTTTATTTTTTTCTTCTTTGATCAGAACTTCAATATTCCCACACATGAAAAATGCCATGACATTGATTGTTTTGTGACAGAGAAAAGACATGTAATTCAAAAGCTTTGAACACTGGCATTTCTTTCTAGTGAAGTTCACAAAACAAAAGCAGTACATTTCACTAATCAGTGTTAGCAATTATGTCACGAATGATATCAGCTATCTAGCGATCGTGCAAGTTTTAATTAGGTAGTTGACTAGTTGCAAGTTTTAGGGGATGTTTGTCTAAGCTTATAAGCTGGTCAAACTTGCTTATAAGCTCTAAAATTAAGTTAACATGTTTGTTTATAATCTTTTTGAGCTCATAAGTTGAGCTTATAAGCCAAAAAAAATAAGCGGGGGAGGTACCTTTTTTTTTGGCTTATAAGCACTCTGCTTATAAGCTAGTTTGACCAAGTATATTACCACATTATCCTTATTTAATTTTAAAATTTCATAGTATACCCTTGTTTAATGTAGTACCCCTTTTAGTCATTTTATAATAAAATGTACTTATAAGCCACATTTTACCAAACACATCAACTACTTATCAGTCACTTATAAGTACTTTAACCAAACACGTAATTGCTTAAAATTTTAAATGCTTATAAGCTAAAATTAACTTATAAGTACTTGTTGCTTATAAACTAATTTTCATAAGCTCAGATAAACACCCCCTTAATCACGTAGCTCCTTCATATTCATGGGGCCATTTCCTTAAATTATATGCCACGTCGAAGGCGTCTTTTCATATGGATGGCCCCATTTTTAAAAAATTCAAAACTTGTCTTTTATTTCGAATGTGAAAGTTCATAGTCCTAGCGCAAAGACACTATTATAAGCCATTATTAAACAATTACATTTTTTAATTCATTGAATAATGCGCAAGATTTTTAATCTAATAAATCAAAAATCACTGTTAAATTTTGAATTCTCACTTCTAAGAAATTTAATAGAAATATATAAAAGGACAATTAGTCATTGTAATGCTTATTGAGTGTTTTGCTTGTTGTGGTGGCATCTGGTCAACTTATTTGGAAGGTAACAAGTTGGGCTTCCTGGAATGCAGAAATGAGGCTCCAAAACCAATGAACCATGTTGTAGGACGGGCAAAATTTGAAACTTAAAAGGAGCTGGGTTTGTAGAATGGGCCTTTTGTGTGGACTATTAAAGTGGGTTGGTTGTATGGGCAAGATGTACAGATACATGGGCCACCCTTCGGCTTATGCAGAGTTCCTTTTTTGGGCTATGTGGCCTTGTATAGATAGTTTGTTTTTGTTTTTTGCTAAGGGTTCTTTTTAATTGGGCCTTTATGTAGAGGATTGTACATCCTTTTGGTCTTTGGCCTTTTTTTATTAGCTTCTCCTTGGACTTGTCCAAGGTAAAAGCATACAGGAGTCTTCCCTTTCATTTCCTTGTATTTTTTATTCTTTTTTCAATATAATTACCAGGTTTTACCAAAAAAAAAAATATATCAGGTCAGGTTTACAATTGTTCTTTTTGAGCAACCTATCTAGAGCCCTCCGTTATTACGAAGAAATTATGGATCAACCAATAAAGGTTTGATGAGTTATGGATCAACCAATTAAGGTTTGTGAGTGTGTGTGTGTCTCTGTATACAAACAAACATTTATTGACTAAATAAAATTAATTAACGTACGCACTAATCAAATAGCTAAGAAACAATAATTTGACTAAACAAATTTATGGGTAAATTCCATGTATAAACACTTGATTTGACATGCCACTCTAGTTTAAGGATGACAATTCTAATAATGCTTTTTGTTTTAAATTTTTTACGATGTCCTATCGACTCTAGTTTTTCAAGTTATTACAATTTACAGTACTTTTGTTAGACTAATATAATATTGAGAGTCCACACTTGTTTGTTTAATTTTTAAATTGGATAGTAACTTAACATTAATATTGGAACAAACGTTAGAATTGGCTTTTGACATCACCAGAAAGTCTAGTTTGAACGGGAATGTTAAAATGGTAAGAAGTTCAGTTTTAGGGGAAAAGTTAAGCACAATTCAGAAACACTCTAGGTTAAAACTTAAAACTGCAATTATTGAAAGGTATCCTGGGTTAAGTTGCAATATGTAAAACGTGGTATGGGTTAAAATGTCAAAAAGAAAAGTTCTTGTAATATGATGTTTTTTGTATCAACGACTATATAAAAAGAGCCGCACACTGTTCCAAAGTATAGTTAATGAAATATCTTCTTCTCTCTTCTTCAATTTGCTCTATTCTCTAATTTTCCCTAATTTTCTTTGATTTTAGAAAGTTCTTCATGGTATCAAAACACTAGACAAATGTCAATGGAAAACCTGAGTTTTGATTCTTCAATTTATGCTAAAAGACTGGAAAAAATGCAAGTCGATGGTGGAAACATGGCAAGCTTGATGGTTCCTCCTTCTTTTCCTTCAATTTTTGTCAAATTGAGGGAGAAAAACTATAGATGCTAGCTCTCAAATATTAGAATTTTAATTATATTAGAATTCTTTAATTGGATTGGTCCTACAATTTTAATATGAAGTGAATGGGTAACTGCTGAGCAGTTACATACGGTTGTTTCTCCTAGACAGTTGTCTTTGATGGAAAGACAATTGTATTTATAAAGGAGATTTACGGGTCCCCATTTGACGCAATTAATTCATTTTTTTTCCCAAAAAAACCATCGCTCTGAAAAATTGCAGTCAATGGAAGACTTTGTATTCTGAAGTGACAGAAGCAAGAAGACTAAAACAACAATTGCTATGGCTGGAGGTTTGAAAATTACTTTCGCAATATTCCATGAGTATTTAACATGTTTATAATTGATTATATTATGAACTTTTATATGAATGTTGGAATATAAATGTCTTACATTTGGTATGAAAGCGATTTATTTGAATCTTTGCCTAGCATGAATTGATTGTTGCAAATTTGGAGAATATTGCATAAAATTGGGATTTTTCCGATTAAAACTCATACTATAAATCAAGCATAACTTTTATTATAAATAGAATCTATTTTCAATTTTGGTTTCATTTGGAATCCTTGTTGAAAAAGCTTTCCAACGATATATTATTTGTCAAAAACAGAGTTATGATTGCAAAGTTATGCTAGTTTAAAGTTTCGATTAAAAATTGTTGTTTGGATGTTTTCGGTAGTCATTTACGGCACCAATTTGGGACAAAAATGCCATTTGGGATATCACCGACATAGGTCATATGTCCACATTCAAATTTCCCCTCCAAAACAGCAGAAAAATGGCCGAAATCGAGCTGTTAAAATTTGCATAAAATGAGTCAAAAGTTGCAGGAAAACGGGTCAAAAAGAACCAGCGCAATTCAATAAACGGGTCAAATCAACCGAATCAAGGATAAAACAGATCAAACTAATCCGTTCAAAGGTCAAAACGAGTCAAACTAGCCTAGAAATGGGATGGGTCAACCCGACCCGGTCAACATGGTCAACGACTCAAACCGGATCAACAATTCGGTCAGGTCAACAAACCAATCAACAGGTCAAATCGGATCAAATGGGTCAAACCAGGTCAACGAATCGAGTAAAAGGTCAACCCGACCTAGTCAAACTGACCCGTGTTGACTTATGGCACGTGTCAGCGCGTGAAGGTTGTCGTGCTTGCGTCAGGCACATGTAGGCGATGTGTTTTGGCGCGTGCAGAAGCATGTTGCCTTCTGGAGGTGTGTAGGGATACGTGGCTGCACGTGGTTTAGTCACGGTGGTGCGTGGGAGTCGGTGACAATGCGTATGATGGTTTTTATGTCATGTATTACTTTGTTATGCATAAATAATGTGTTATTCATGTATTGATTTATGTTATGTTGTATTATATGCAATAATTCATGTTATAACTATTTGATGTTTTATGATCGTATATATTTGATTAATTTAGAGTAACCACAGCATCTAAGTTATGATAATATATACATTAAGTAATATTAATTATGATCATATTAAAGTTAATAACATCGTTTTGTAGTTAATCATATTAATATAATCATTTTGCCTACAGGGAATGTTATATTTTCATGATTAATTAGGGATGAAATAGAAATTATTCTTGTTTCTTAATTAGCCCACAGGTATTATGAAATATTAATAATTTCTAGTTTCATCATTAAAGGATAATAAATTATAATATGTAATGTCTTTACCCATAATGAGATTTTATGATATATCGATTCATTTATGATTTATTATTTGTTTTACATTGGTAAAGCCTCATAATTTATTTAGTAAGCATGTCTGTTGATATATCTACAATTGATCAAACCTTGATGATGGTTGAGGATAAGGTTCCTTATTTAAATGGTGATAACTACAAATCCTGAAGGGAGGTTGTCCTTCTTCATTTAAGGTGCATTGATCCTGACTATGCTCTTCGTAAGGAAGAGCCACCTACACTTACAGATACTAGTTCTCAGGCTAAGATTGCTTTGTATGAACGGTGAGAGCGATCCAACCATTTAAGCATGATGTTTATCAAATCTCACATTACGAGTAGTATTCGTGGATCGATACCGAAAGTGCGAAAATGTCAAGAATCTGATGGATGCAATTCATGCTCAATTTGAAACATCAGACAAGGCATTAGGTAGCACCCTAATAAGTAGATTGACATCCATTAAGCTCACCAGTATTAAAGGAGTTCGTGAGCACATTATGAAAATGAAGGACGTTGCTGCTTAGTTGAGATCCCTTCAGATGGTGATTAATGATGATTTCCTGGTGCATTATGTCCTAAACTCTCTCTCTTGTCTCATTATACTCCTTTCAAGATATCTTATAACACACAAAAGGATAAATGGCTTTTGACCATGTGTGTTCAAGAGGAGGAGAGACTGCTTTAGGAAGTGAATGAAACTGCACATTTGGTGACAGGAAATGTCAAGTCCACTTCAAACAAGAATAAGAAATGAAAGGGAAAAGGCAAGCTGCATGAGGTTACAAGCAAAGGAAATAAGGACAACATCAAGTGTTTCTAAGCTTCTAAAAAAAAAGGGACACATGAAGAAGGATTGTCCTAAAAGAAAGGTTTGGCTTGACAAGAAAGGTAACCTCACATTTCTTGTGTGTTATGAATCTAATATGATTTGTGCTTCACATAATGATTGGTGGATTGATTCTGGTTCTACAATCTATGTTTCTAATACCATACAGGGTTTTCTGGAACAAAGAAAATCGTTGAGAAGTGAATGCAACATCTATTCGGGAAACAGAATGCCTTCACATGTTGAAGCTGTTGGAACATTTAGACTTATTTTAAGCACTAATTATATTTTGGATTTGGAACGAATCTTTTATATTCCTAGTTTTTCTAGGAATTTAATTTCAGTTTCTAAACTTGTACCTTGTGGATACTCTTTCAACTTTTATGGTAGTTCTTTTAATTTAATTAAGAACTTATTTATTGTTGGAAATGATACTATAGTTGATGGTTTGTTTAAAATTCATTTAAGTGATACTATTCCTTATAGTTTTATGACTTCACATGCTAATACTAGTATTAAACGTACTGTTATGAATGAAAACTTTTTTGTGGCATAGGAGATTAGGACACATCTCCATTGATAGGATTAAAAGGTAGGTAAATGTTGGAGTTCTTGAAACTCTTGACTTTACTGACTTTGATACTTGTGTAGACCGCATTAAGGGAAAGCAGACTAACAAATCCAAAAAGGGTGCCAGGAAGAGTTCTAAACTTTTAGAGATCATACACACAGATATTTGTTACCCTGACATGAGCTCTATTGGTCAGAAATATTTCATCACCTTTATTGATGATCACTCATGATATATGTATCTCTAGTTGCTTTATCACAAGGATGAAGTGTTGGATGCTTTCAAAATATATAAAGCAAAAGTAGAGAAACAATGTGGAAAACAAATTAAGATCATGAGATCGGACAGAGGTGATGAATATTATGGTAGATACACTGGTACAGGACAAGCACTTGGTCCATTTGCTAAATTTCTTCAAAAGCAAGGTATTGTGGCTCAATACACCTTGCCTGACACACCATCTCAAAATGGTGTAGCAGAATGGAAAAATAGAACATCAATGGATATGGTATAGAGTATGCTGAGTAACTTCAAACTTCCTCATTCTTTGTGGATTGAAGCTCTCAAAACTGCAGCATATATATTAAACCGAGTTCCAACTAAGGCGGTTCCCAAAACGTCATTCAAGTTATGGAAAGGTTGGAAACCAAGTTTAAGTCATTTACGCATCTGGGGTTGCCCAGTTGAAGTTAGAGTTTATAATCCGCAAGAACGGAGTTAGATCCTAGGACTATTAGTGCATATTTTATTGGATATGCGGAAAAATCTAAGGGATATAAGTTTTATTGTCCAAACCATTCCAGTAGAATTGTTGAATCAAGAAATGCCAAATTTCTTGAAAATGATGTGGTCAGTGGTAGTGATCAAATCAGAGACTTAGTCCTTGAGAAAATTGATGTTTCAGATAAAGCTCCTACATCAAGTAAAAGATTGGTTGTTCATCCAAACAGGGTGAACAATGAGGAACCAATCAATCAAAGTTCACATTCTGATGAGATTGTTTTAGAATATCATTTTGAACAACCTCCGCTACAAGAGGAACAACCAGTTGTGCAACAGTCTCAACAAGAGACTGTTGATACAACATTAAGAAGATCTACTATAACAAAGAAATCAACAATTCCTACTGATTATGAAGTGTATATGCAAGAGTCTGACTATGAAATAGGTGTTGAGGATGACCTAGACACGTTTCTACAAGCTATGGACAGTAGTAAATCTGAGTTATGGTATAATGTCATGGTAGACGAAATGAATTCTATGGCGGATAGTAAAGTTTGGGACCTTGTTAAGTTGCCTACTGGAAAGAAACCTATTGGTTGTAAATGGGTATTTAAACCAAAAGGGATTCATTAGGCAACATTGAGAGATACAAGGTTAGGCTTGTTGCTAGGGGGTTCATGCAAAAGGAAGGGATAGATTAAGAAGAAACATTTTCTCCAATTTCTAAAAATGATTCCTTCCACATCATAATGGCATTAGTTGCCTATTTTGATTTAGATTTACATCAAATGGATGTGAAAATAGCTTTCCTCAATGGAGATTTGGAGGAAGAGGTTTATATGAAACAACTTGATGGGTTCATTTCAAATGATAGTGAGCATTTGTTTTGCAAGCTTAAGAATCCATTTATGGATTTAAACAAGCCTCCCGATAGTGGTATATAAGATTTCACACTGTTATCTCTTCATTTGGTTTTGTATAGAATGTCATGGATCAGTATATATATCACAAGGTCAGTGGGAGTAAAATCATCTTTCTTGTGATATATGTTCTATTTGCAACCAATGATTTGGGTTTGCTGCATGAGGTGAAACAATTTCTCTCTCAACATTTTAGTATGAAGGATATGAGTGAGGCGTCTTATGTCATTGGCATTAAGATTCATAGGGATAGGTCTCAACATGTTTTAGGACTATCTCAGGAAGCCTATATTAATAAAATTTTTGAGAGATTTAGAGTGAAGGATTGTTCCCCCAGTGTTGCACCCATCGTTAAAGGTGACAAGTTCAATCTGAACCAATGTCCTACACTTGAGATTGAAAATGAACAAATGAAAACTATTCCTTATGCTTCAGCTATTAGAAGCCTAATGTATGTTCAAGTCTGTACTAGACCTGACATTGCTTTTGCATTTGGCATGTTAGGAAGCTATCAAAGTAATCCAAGTTTGGATCATTAAAGGGTTGCAAAGAAGGACATGGGGTGTCTTCAAGGAACTAAAGGTTTCATGCTTACTTATAGACGGTCTAACATTTTAGAAGTCATCGGATATTCAGACTCAGACTTCTCTGGCTGTGTTAATTCTCGGAAATCAACATCCAGATATGTTTTTATGCTCGCTGGAGGTGCTATATCTTGGAGAAGTGCTAAAAAAATCTTTGGTTGCCACTTCTACTATGGAAGTTGAGTTTGTTTCCTGTTTTGAGGCCACTACATAAGGTATTTGCTTGAGAAGTTTCATTTATGGGCTTGGAGTTGTTAAGTCTATCTCTAGGCCAATAAGGTTGTATTGTGACAATTCAGCTACTGTATTCTTTGCTAAGAATAATAAGAGTCGAAGTCGAAGTAAACACATCGACATTAAGTGCTTAACAATAAGGGAGCACATTAAAGCCAACGAAGTACTCATTGAACACATACATGCCGAGCAGATGATTGCTAATCCTCTAACAAAACGCATGCCACCAAAGACATTCAAGGATCATGTAGTTCAAATGGGACAATGTCCCGCTTTGTCACTATGAGAGGTAATACTTTCATTCTCCGAAACTTTGTAATTTAGTTTGTTTTCTCTTTTAAGTTGTATACGTTTTGGTTGGAGACAAATAAACATTCTGGAGAACCTGGAACAAACATTTGAGGTTTGTTCATAAAGTAATATTCCACATTTAAGCGTTTATTTAGAAAGAGAAAACTTGCATAGTAATACATGGAAGGTAATACTTGTTTAAAAGGGACTTACGCTATGATTCATATAATTTTTATTTTTCTGATTAAACATACAGAATATACAACTCCTATGTTGTGGATTATATAATAAAAATTTGGACCAAGTGGGAGAATATTAGAATTTTAATTATATTAGAATTCTTTAATTGGATTGGTCCTACACTTTTAATATAAAGTGAATGGGTAACCGCTAAGCAGTTACATGCGGTTATTTCTCCTGGGCAGTTGTTTTTTATGGAAAGACAACTACATTTATAAAAGAGATTTTACAGGTCCCCATTTGACGCAATTAATTCATTTTTTTCCCAAAAAAACCGTCGCTCTAAAAAATTGCAGTCAGTGGAAGACTCTATATTCTAAAGTGACAGAAGCAAGAAGACTAAAACAACAATTGCTATGGTTGGAGGTTTGTAAATTACTTCCACAATATTCCATGAGTATTTAACATGTTTATAATTGATTATATTATGAACTTTTATATGAATGTTGGAATATAAATGTTTTACACTCACAAAAACTTCCTGCTCTGGCAACTCACAAGCTCGAAGAAATTTTCACTAGCAATAAAGTATGTCCTTCAATGTTCTTGATCGACAATATATTTTAGTTTTGTAAAAAGCTGGTCATGTGGTACTACAATGTTATCATTGCTTTGATGTTAATTATAAAGAAACAACTCACAAAGAACTACTTCGAGTTATTCAGCAAATTTTCTAGTCAACTATAAAAGGATCTCGAAGAATTCTCAAGGATCAAATATTTATGGACATTATTCTGGTTCTCTTCTAAAAAGCTCTAATGGATTCTCTGGAAAGTCCTGTCTCATGGATTTTCTTGCAATTTTCAACCTTCCAATATACCTGGCTATTTTTCATATAAGCATCAGAGATCATCACAGTTTCCTTAGCATCCACAAGCTATAAATTCTCAATCTTCTTTTTAGCCAACTCCAGGCCCTAGCTCCACTCCATAAGCTTTGTATGCAACTCACAACACTAGTCATGCACAACCACTAGCTTAAGAGTCAGTCTGGTATCTGGACATTGGCACCATTGATCATGTAACTCCTGACATGAAACAGCTCAGCAACAGTTCGCAACGGTGAGAATCTTTCTATTTCTCATATTGGAAATACTAGTTTTTTCTGGTACTTTAAGGAATAGATATATTCACTTAAAGAATGTCTTGTGTGTACTTCAAGTGACTCAAAATTTGCTTAACATTTCTAAGATTATCAAAGATAATAATGTCATTGTTGAATTTTTCTTTTGATGGTTGTGTTGTCAAGGACAAAATGTCCAGGATGATTCTACTACAAGGAATACTTAGCAAGGGTCTATACCAAAATGTTATTCCTACCCTATCTACAAGCCATCCTACTATTTCAAACTCCTTTATTGCTCCCTTCAATCACTACTTCAACTCCCACATATTTGGAAATATATGGAATTTCAAAAAAAAAAAAAAAAAGGTCAGAAACCAACTCAATTTTTCAACAATTTCGTAAATTGACAAAAACACAGTTTAGTACCAGAATTAATACTTTATAAACTGATTGGGAGGTGAATGTAAGAGTTTTCTTCCTCACTTAACAACTCAAGCCATCTATTTCAGACATCCTTGTCCTCACACTTATCAGCAGAATGGAAGAGTTGAGAGAACGCATAGACAAATTATCGAAATAGGATTGACTTTGCTCGCTCAAACTTCCATGCCACTGGAGCTTAGCTTTTCAAAAATAGTATTTCTATTGAATAGGTTATTATCTTCAGTTCTTAATTTTCAGTGTCTATATCAGGTATTGTTTAACTCAACTCTTGATTATAGCTCCTTGAAAGTGTTTGGATGTGCTTGCTACCTATACTTGAGACCTTACCATAAGAATAAGTTCAATTTTCATATTGAAAAGCTTGTGTTTCTGGGATACAGTTTCTTTCATAAAGGTTATAGATGTTTAAGTGTAGACAGGAAACTTTACATTACAGCCAGTGTTAAATTTGATGAGTCTTCTTTCCCTTTTTCTACAAATGCTCATTTTGGAACCAAGCATTCTAATGATTCTTCCTCTTCTGATGTTGTTGTCTCACCAGGCTCTTATTTACAATTAGTTTGACATTCTTGTTCTAACATAAGAAATTCTTCTTTAGAAGATCACTCAGTTCCTTCACCCATATCCTCTAATTCTCCTTATTCTACTAGCCTAGCACACCAAGTTGCATCAGACTCATCCCTTGATATCTCTCCTTCTTTTAGTTTACCAAACTTCGTCCCTACTTCATCCAGCTACACTACTACCTATTCCCACCCCATCTTCAAATTCACAACAACCTACAAATTGTCACCCCATGCTTACTAGATCAAAAACATCTTGTCTTTCTCCTCACAGTCAAGCATATGTTTCTAGCCTTCAAAATCCTAAAGAACCTGTTAGTGTTTTTGAAGCTTTAGTTCATCCAAATTGGTTGCAAGCAATGCAAGCAAAGTATAATGCCTTAATTATGAATGGTACATGATCATTAGTACCTTACACTGCTGACATGAATGTTGTAACGCCCAACATGAAGGTACATGATTTAAATTATGTTTTATAGCCCTTAGTTAATTTTTGTTAGAATTATTTTAAGAGAATATGAAGAAAATGCCTTAAACTTGTATTAAGGGTAAAATAGTCTTTTCACTCAAAATTAGTTAAATTTGTGGAGAGTGAAAAGAGATAGAATTTCATAAAGAATACAATAAAAATGAGGGCATTGTGGTAATTGACTAAGGGACAAGGATGGAATTTCCAAAAAAGTGTAAGGGCAAAATGGGAAAGCATATTTATAAAATAAGATGATAAGGGTTTGTAACCCTTATTTCCTTCATTCCACCGCCACTCTCCTCCTCCATTTTCTCTCAAATTTTCATTCACTTCTCCAAGGAATTTGAGGGCTTTTGAGTAGATTTTTATATGGTTTTGATTCTAGGCATCAAAAGATAAGAATTCATGCTCTGTATCTATGATTTATTTGTGTAAAAGTTGAGTTCTTATGAAGTTTATGCTTAGGGTTAAGAGAAGATTTGAATCCAACAAGAGTAGAGAGCTTAGGAGAGACTACTCAAGCCTAAGGTAAGTAAATTCCACTCAAAATCCAACTCAAGTTAAAGTTTAAGAAAATCAAGTGAGTAGAGATTTCCTTTAAATATGTATATGTTATGATTATTAAGAAATTGAGATGAGATTGATGATTATTTATGCTTGTTATTGGATATATTTGAATATGAGGAGTGTATGTGATGGTTTGATGATGGGTTGAAATTGGAAGAATTGGAGAAATCTTTTGGGAGTGTTTGTGCCGTGTAGGTATGGTGATGATATAAGAGAGTTTTTCTCTCAATTTGGGTGGTTTAAGAAACCAATAGAATAATAATTAAATTAGGGTTTGTTCATGCACAATTATTGTTTGATGAAATGCCTAAGTGAAGTATGAGTTGGGTAGAAACCTTAATTTTATGTAGCATTGCATATGTGCATTTCATAAGTGCATGTAAGTAATAAAATTTAAGCATGCGTCATCCATATGCATATAATTGTGTATGTGTAGAAACTTAAGAAAGAATAAAGAATAAAGAATAAAACACTCTAAGAATAAAGAGAAAGGAAGAATAAGCATTAAAGAATTAAAGAGTGATAAAGAAGAGAAAAGAATAGGTTGTTGTGATGGGGAACCGTGAGTGCTAAGAAGAAATTCTCACATACACGCCACCTTAATTGAGTGGCATAAGAAGAAGAAGAATTATATGCCCCGTAAGAGTGTATGTGGATGAGGGTTGTACCGAGAAGAATTCCTACATGTACGCCACCTTAATTGAGTGGCCAAAGAAGAAAGAAGAAGTTGTACAGTCCGCAAGAGTACATGTAGATGAGGACTATACTCACTCACACGGCCAATGTTCCAAATTCATATATCAACCGAGTCCAATTGGCAAAAAATAAGAAAAGAAAGAATAAGAATAAGAAAAAATGAGAAAGAGTAAGAAAAGAATGAATGAGAAAGAATAAGAATAAGAAAGAATGAGAAGGCTTGAACAAGCCAAGAAAAGAAAAGAAAAGAAAAACAAGAAAGAAAAGAAAAGAATAGAAAGAAATAGAACAAGAAAATAGAAATAAGAAAGAAAAAGCATTTTATGCATATTGCCATGAATTTCATCATGGTTAGGAAGAATAAGAAAGAATAAGAAAGAAAGAACAAAGAGAAGTAGAAAGAAAGAAAAGAACAATGAGAGTTAGAAACAAAGAAAGAAAAGGGAAGGAATTAAGTAAGGAAAGAAAATAAGAAAGAGAAGAGTTAAGGGATTTACTTACTGAGCATTTTTATGCTTACCCTGTTATTTTTCCATATTTTTGCAGGAAATAGGTGAGCAACGGTCGGAAGGACGTCGACAAACAGGGAGGATTGGTATTACTATCCACTGTCGCTAAGTTTTTTGTACTTGTTATTTTGATATATGTAAAGAATTATGTTTTGTAAGTAAAGAAAAATTTGGGCCCAACTATTTTCATTTACTAATTATGTATTTTTTATTGTATATGTTCTAAAGTATACTAGTAGAAAACAGTTATTACAAATGTAGTAGGAAACAAATGGATTTTTCGATTAAAATATAATTATGATGGTACTCTGCAAAAGTACAAGGTTGGGCTTGTAGCAAAAGGGTTTCAACAAACTGCAAGACTTGATTGCTTCGAAACTTTTAGTCTTGTAGTAAAGACTGCTACTACTATGGTCATTCTTACTTTGATTGTCACATACAATAGGGAAGTCAGTTAAATAGATGTGAATAATGTTTTTCTTAATGGTGACTTGTAAGAAGAAGTTTATATGATTCAACCTGAAGGGCTTGTTGAATTTGTACATTCTAATCATGTTTACAAGTTGAAAAAAGCCTTATATAGTCTCAAACAGGCTCCTCGAGCATGGTATGATAAGCTGAAGATAGTCTTACTTGATTGGGATTTTATTAATTCCAAGTCAGACTCTAATTTATTTGTTTACAAGAAAGATGATCAGGTACTTTATGTGCTGATTTATTTCGATAATATTCTACTCATTGGTCCTGATAGTACTCTTATTCAAAACTTGGTTCAACATCTCAATGCTATATTTTCTTTAAAAGACTTGGGATCCCTTAATTATTTTCTGGGGCTTCAGGCAAATCGAAATATTAGTGGCATTCATCTTAGTTAAACAAAGTATGTTGTTGATATCTTGACTAAGACAAACATGTTGGAAGCTCACAGTTGCAACACCCCCATGGCTTTGGGTACCAAGTTACATTTTGAAGATAGTCCAACATTTTAGCAACCTTCCCTTTATAGAAGTACAATTGGTGCTCTTCAGTAGCTCACTTTAACTTGACTAGAGATCTCATTTGTAATTAACAATCTTACTCAGTTTCTCAAAGCTCCCATTAAATTACATTGGCAGACCTGTACAAGAATATGTTGATACATTAACGGCACATTGTCTCGTGGATTACAGTTTAAAGCAGTAGCAAACTTAAGCTTATAGTGCTATGCAGATGCTAACTGGGCAAGCATTGTTTAAGATAGAGAATCCACTAGTAGCTAGTTATTGTGTGTTCTTAGGTCCCAATTTAATCCAATGGAGTTCAAGGAAACAAAAGGCGGTTGCTCTTTCTTCTACTGAAACTAAGTATAAAGCATTGGCCAATACAAAAACTAAAGTTGCTTAGCTGTAGAGTTTGTTTACTGAATTGGGTGTCTCTCTTTCTTCTCTTCCTATTATTTGGTGTGATAATATCAAAGTAGGGTCTCTTGCTTCTAATAGTGTCTATCATGCTGGAACCAAACATATTGAACTAGATGCACATTATTTTCGAAAACAAGTACTTGCAAAACATCTTACTGTTCAGTATGTGGCTTCTTTCTTGTAAATAGTTTATATACTCACCAAAGCTCTTTATGTTGCTTAATTTGCCTTGCTCACTCAAAACCTCACCATCAGTTGTTTTCCCAAACATGTTTCCTTTGACAACTAATTGTTTGTTCTCCTTTTTCAAGTTGCAGCTGCAGGACTACTTTGCTTAAGAGGGGCTACATATTGATATCTGATGAATGCCGAATGTTGTAGTTTTTGGTTAAAAGTTGTAGTTTTGGTTGAATGTTGCAGTTTTGATTGAATGTTGCAATTTTGGTTAGATTTATGCTAAATGTTGTATGCTGCACTTTTGGTTGAATGTTGAATGCTGAATGTTGCGGTTTTGGTTGAATGTTGCAGTTTTGGTTTAGTTGTTGTAGTATTGGTTAATTTTCTACTAAATGATGAATGATGTAGTTTTGGTTTAGTTGCTATAGACTTGGTTAATTTTCTATTGACTACTGAATATTGCAGTTTTGGTTTAGTGGCTGCAATATTGGTTAATTTTCTGTTGACTACTGAAAGCTACAGTATTGGTTAATTCTTTGTTGAATGCTTAATGCTATAGTTTTGGTTTAGTTGCTATAATTTTGGTTTAATTTTGTACCAAACAGTTAGTGTACTGAAGTTGCTGAAATTGAAGTTGCTGCAAATAGTCAGTATACTGAAGTTGTTGAAATTGAAGTTACTACATATAGTTATTGGAGTTAATTCAGTTTGAAATTTTACTTGAGTCAGTTAAATTTGTTGTTCACTGAAGTTGTGATTGTGAAGAAGATCAATGAATTTATTATAATTAAGTGAGCAGTAATTATTGAAGATTACTTGATGAGCTGGTTGCTGAAAATTACTGAATAGTGAAGTCAAATACAAGTTGCAGCTGCAGAAAAGCTTTGCTTAGGGGGGACTGTCAAGATACAAGTTAACAGTAGTAGTTAGTCTTGGTTAGTTTTTCAATTAATTGTAACAGTCAGAGTCAAAGTCAAACGATAGTCTTTGTACAGTACAACCTCTATAAATTAATAACTTTGGGACCATATAAATTCTATTAATTAAAATAGGTGTTAATCAATTGATAAATTAATAGAATGTATTTAACCAACATACATTTAATCAACTAAAAATTCATTGTAATTTACTAATCTAATCAATTGAATATGAATTAATCCACTAAATATACATTAAAGCATTCATTTAAATTCATTGTACTTATGTATTTAATTAAATAATATTCATTGTATATAATAAATTCATTAAGAGTGAGCATAGGTAGTGGGTAGAACCGAAACTGGCGGGTAGAATCGAATCGAAATTGAAACCTACCCAAAACTGGCCTTCACAGGGTTGGTTCCGATTCCAATTAATTGGAACCTATATTGTGCAGGTCTGGTTTTTGTTTCTGCATGTGCAGGAACTGGAACCAAATACAAAACCTAGAATAGGAATTGAGGTAAGGTACTTGGGATGGAACATGTCTTGGAACCGGGATTAGTTAGAATATCAATAAAGAATGGGGGTTATAATGTGATTTTGCATATCAAAAATTCAAAATGGAATGAAGATACACGTTCGGAAGTGGGTGGAGGCCCACTTGCTCAGCACATTATATATATATATATATATATATATATATAGTTTTGAGAACATATGATTAAGAGAATCAAAATAGATTAGATTCATTAATTATTTGATTAATTAGGTGTATAATTAGAATTATGATGCAATTAAAATATTTTAATATTATTAAAAAAATTATTTTTGAATAAAATAGTATATTTGATTGAATAATTTTTACTTCAATTATCAAGTTTTAAAGATATCTATAGTAATTATATATAATAAATCGATAAAGACTACTTAATTAAATGAATAAATATTTAATTAATTATAATATTATAGTATGACAATTCATGGTATATTAAGAAATGTAAGTGTTTTGCAATAAAACTTAAATTAGTGACATGAAACAAACTTAGAGTCATACTAATTATTTAATTAAAGATTTATAAATCATATTAATATTAATATTTAATTTGATTCTTTCGTCACAATTAACGTTAATTTAACTTATGGACAAATTCAAAAACTTCATTTTCACTCTAGTAATTATAATATTATATGAATTGTTTGTATGTATTCATAAGTATGAATCAAAGTTTAATGAGTATCAAAGATAAGTGATTAGTCGTTAATTTATTAAAATACAAAAATCAGAACCAACTACTAATCATGTATGAAACTTTTTTCGAAATAATTTAATTATTAGTAATTATATTTTATTTGGAGCATCTAGAATTCTAGTTGGAGTGGTGCATCCTTCTACTAAAATTCAATTCCCAAAATTAATTCCACAACTATATATACTTTGATGTAAAATTTATATATAAAAAATATATTTCCAAAAACATTTGAAATACAATATCAAATACACCCTGGGAACAATAGTTGGCTGGTTGAAGCAGATGTGTTTTTTAAAACTAATTGTAGGGTGTATGTGTGAATTATGTGAACTGTCAGGTGTGTATGGTATATTTTTAGGGTGTATTTGTCATTTTTTAAATTAATAGGGGCTAAAAAACTTATAGGGTATCTGTGAAAGGAACCGGAACTTACATTTCAGGTTCAATGCAGGTTCCGGTTCCTTTTGCTGGGAACCAACTGATTCCGATTCCCAACAAATCTGCAGGATATCCGGAACTACTTACCCCTAAAATTCATTGTACTTATGTACTTAATTAAATAATATTCACGGCATATAATTGCATTAATTTAGACAATGGACAATCTGAAACGTTATTACAAGCACTCAATTATAAATCCTAAAATCAAATTGATTTAGACAGATTGACATTAAGCCTTCCTCTCCACGGTTATTTTATTTATAGTTCACCCATCAATTGACATCTTTCTTAACCAGTCCTCCAGTAACGAATGCACGTTTGATAATTCTGAGAGATTCTTCAAGGTCATCACATAGCTGATGAGGATCAGGAATTATGCCATCATCAACTGATAACACGAAAGTCATCTTGTTGGCATAACCGACAACATGAATCATCAATCCCTTCAATATTGATTTCAGAGTTAGGTTGATAAAATGAAATAAACCTAGCAACACAAATTCACATAATGAAAGATATATCAAACGATCATCATAAATACTCATATCTAATCAGCATTTGTTGAACATCAAGTACTAAATACTTACTAAATTAGTTAAGATTAAGTTGATAATGACAATGATCGGGGGAACCTTAGTCTATTGTTAAAGATTATATATTGTGAAGATAGACTCAACATAAATCAATATTTAATTGTTATTTTGGAAGCAGGTGTAGAACAGACAATTTTAAAACGATCTCTGCATTCATTAGGATGTTGAGATAACCAAGAACACAAAGATAGCTTGAAGAGAACTTGAATCTCCACACTCTTTAGCAAGAGATTTCAAGTCTCACGGAGAATTAAATTTGTATTTGGAAAGTGCAAAGTTTCAGGATAGTCATTTTATATATATATATATATATATATATATATATATATATATATATATATATATAGAGAGAGAGAGAGAGAGAGAGAGAGAGAGAGAGAGAGAGAGAGAGTAGTACTATACGTACGATAATGCTAGACGTATAAAAAGTCATGTTGTATAGAAACCTTTGTGTGTATATATATATATATTAGCCAAACCCCGTTGCAGATGTAGATTCACAATTTTGTAGACTATAGGCCGCTATAAATGTCCAATATACTATACTTATGGTGGTGGTGTTGGTATTTATTATGTTATTTGTGAGTTCTTTTGTGATTAACACTTCTTTTATTTGATCGGCTAATATGTTCATGAGTACTTCACGCTTTCAAAAGGATATATATACTTACATTGGGTTGTCCATAACAACTTGGGGCTAAATAAGCCACTGGATGGCCATAGAAACTGATTTCTTCTTGGGGTCCAGGCATATTTGAGAACCTCAATGTTGTTTGAGATGGAAAGCTAGCCAACTGCATGCACATGATTGATCATCAGTCAAAGGTAGTTTGCATAGTGAAATTCAGTAACCTCGACTAAATATATTCAATGTCAACATATTTCAAGCAACTCTAGATGACTATAGAGGAGTATCGATCCCCTTGATGTTAAGTTATTACAGGTGTCATACCCTCTAAAAGCTTAGACGAGAGCTCAAAATTATTTTAGTCCAATAGAGGCCCTTAACTGCAAACTTAAGTTATTATTATTATTATTAACTCTTTTTTTTTTTTTTTTTTTTTTTTTTGCATTTTGTTTTATCCAGTTACAATGTTGGTTATAGAGGAGTCTGGATACTTCATGTTAAGTTGCCATGCACTTAAAAACTTAAACTAGTAGGTGAGGGCTCATATTATATTAGCCCAATGCTTCAAAAAAAAAAAAAAAAATAGTAATCAGAGATCATACCTTCATACCACAAAACTTGAGAAAATATTTAGCAAAAAAATAGGAAAATAAAGCCTCTAGAGATTTTTTTTTTCCTATCCATGGTAGCCTTAGCTTCTCGAAGATAGTCTAATGGATTATCTCGTAATCCAATTGTAAAAGGATAGATCAAATAACCGATCTGGTTACCCCACTTTGCTTTAGTACCCTTCTTCATCATATCAGCTAGCTCCTACAAAAATATATTAAATGTTCGTTAAATCTATTGATAAAATTTATACAATTCCAATGGTATAATATAAATCACTGAATCTAAACATGTAATCTACACTCACTGGAATCCCTGGAATTAGCCTAATGTTTATGAAAAAGGTTGCTCTAAGACGAATATTATTTGGGAGATTCTTACTTCTTTCTGATGATCCCTCGTCAATCTTGTTACACGCCCCTGTAATGTTTTGTTATGAATCAGTCTAAGCAAGTACAAATGTTAAATTAAAGATAATATCTGTTACTTAATAAAAATTTATTGGAAGAATGTGGCTTCAATTATATTGTTAAATCTTCACCTACTAGTTTAAGTTTTTGGATGAGATGACAACTTAACATAGTATCAAAGTCAAAAGTGTAATGTTGAAATGTCTGGCTATATAAAAGAAAAAAAAAGTCCAAATTGCATGTATAGAGACCTATTTGACGAATATAATGTTGAGAACTCACCTACTAATTTACCCTTTTAGGTAGAATGGCAACTTAATATATATACTCACCATATTTTCGATTGAGATAACGAGACAAAGCAGCTTGGGTGATTCCTAGCATAACATCATTGATTGTCTACAATAAACCAATGCCACAAAATAATTAGTACACTAGCTATTATATATGCTGATGTATGTTAAGGAGAGAGCTTCAAAATATTTTTCTAAAAATGCAAATTAATTAAACAACTTACACTCCTCATTGCATTCCTTACAAGCTTGATATCATCAAAACAGACCGATCTATGAACAATTCGTCGAGGATTAGAGCCAGTCCCCAAGGTCCCTTTGAGGGGAGTTTTCGTATCCCCTAAGAGCTTAAATGCCGTAGCAAGAAACATCACAACATCAACAAGAGTGTTCCAAAACAGCGACATAACCAACCATAATTGGATTAGTTTTCCCCAGAACCCTCCAGATGAGTTGCTGAAATTGACTTTCTTAAACATTGGAAGGGTGGGAGGTTCCTCTGGGTTAGAAACCTTTTGAGTAGAAGCAAGGAACAAAGACATGAGAGAAGCACCATCGCCAAGAGAATGATGTATTCGAAACACACCGACAGATTCAGCATCAGAGGTTTTAAGATTAAGGAGATGGAGATCCCACATTGGCATTGACATTTTGATTCTATTTTTGCTCAGGTTTGAGATGTAATCTTCCACAAACTTATCAGGTGAGTCAATGCTATTTGGATCTAGTTCTGGTACTATAACGTGATCGTCTAAATTCACCTTTGTTGGAACCCATATTAGCCTCCCACCATTCTTCTCATCCGCAACCTTCCATTAATAAATATAATAAAAGTTAGCAATATTATAGTTATAAAATATCACTTCGGAGATGAATTCAACCGTGTATAAGCATTATAAATATATAAAATTAATATCAGGACATCCTGATTGGAAAATAACCAATTAAACTATATGACATAAATATAACTCATGTATATCAGATGATTATATTCAGAAACATGAATAGATCCTGTTTCATAAAATTGTTAGAACACACCATAATATCTAGCTATAGCTTCTCATGATTTTTACCTGCAGGCTAGAGAAACGAGGGTGCCTAAGTAAAGTATGCGGTAACCTTTCTTTAACAACTTCCGGGTTGATTTTTGTCTTCCCTCCAATTATGGCAATAATGTAGACATTGGAATCAGGTTCATGAAACATACGAGCAACTGGACTCAAAGGTTGATTTTCCCCACTGTCGTTCAATGGGATCGGCTCTTTAACATCTGCCTTCACTCTGATACGTTTACGAAGAGTTTCCATTTTCAGTATAAATGGTTATAGGAATTAAGCAAAAGGATATAGAGACACAAGACCTTCGTTGTTTGAGTGAATATATCCACGGACTCTCACTTCATATTTATATCTACACAAGGCTAGGGTGACTATGTATGATTTCTTAGATCTTTGGTTGTCATTGTCTTGGAGGGAAAATATAGCACTTGTATTTCAAAGACGTAATTGATTTTCCGGTAAGATAAATAATAACAAACATAAGCAATAGAAGAAAATAAAATAAACCCACAAATATGTTGAGATTTACTGAATATTTCAGAAATATATTGTAATCTCCTAATTATGTTAGTCTTAGGATATTCATAATGTATTTGATATCCTATAATCTCCTAATTATGTCAGTATATTGTATTGACATAATTAAGAGATTACGTAGAGTGTATTCTATCTATAAAAACCTATAATCATGAGTGTAAAGTAATGAATTAAAAACATACAATTCTTGAATTTCACATGGTATCAGAGCCACTCTCTGATCTAAAAAAACATTGCAGAGTAGCCGCCGAAAAAAAAAAATACTGGTGAGTAATCTTCCCATCGTCGTCAATCCAAGAAGGAGAAAACGACTGCAATCAATCCAACCCAACAACCAATCCTCCAAACTTTGGTCACAACAATCACTCCAAACATCAACCAACACAACCAAACCATCACTGCTATACCACTAGATTATCCAATTATAATCCAAAACACCAAAATCCAATCAAACTCAACAACCAAAATACAAAGAAAAAAAAAAAAAAACCAGAACTCCAAACAAAGTCAGCATCAAGCCGACGCCAAATTTCAACCACCTTTAGCCAATTGTGCGATAAACAATCTAGTTTCTGCTAGTTGATCCCGATCGTCGATCTACACATTTTCCGCTAGTTGATCTCGTTGCCGTTTCCCGACATTGTCGAATCCAAACCAAAAAATTGTTCGTCGTTGACGCCCCACAGCCACCAATCGAGGTTCTTGCCACCACGTCAGTCAATCGTCATCGACGCTAGGAAAACCGAGAGTTGAAGTCATCGATTTGCTGCTATTGCCATCTACTGCCCATTTGCTATTGCCGTTCGCCGTCGATCTACTGCCACCGAAACTAATGTCGTCGATCTGATGGATGCTGCTGAGAGGAGCCACCAATTTATTTTTTATCGTGAGTTTGTTTTTTATTTTTTATGAACTCTCTCTTTCCTTTCATGTTTTTTAAGAAGAAAAAAGAAAGGTAAAAAAAAGTGTCAAAAAAAGTCAAAAGTCAAAGTCAAAAAATGTCAAAGTAAAAGTAAAAGTAAAAGGTCAAAAAAATCAAAGTAAAAAAAAAAGAGGGCCAAATAGTTCCAAAAAAAGGGTCAAGGTCAACAAAGTCAAACAAAAAAACAAAAGGAGGATGTGTGGAGAAATTCTACGATACCCGGTTCCAAATTTGGAAGCAAGTTACTTAGAGGCGACTAAACCTGGCATGCTCAACAACAACAAAATGAAAAGTTCTACTGATGTTGTTGTGGAAAAGAAAGCAGATATCCAACAATCTTCATCATTTATAGCTACTGCTAGAAATGATGGTAAGTCTTTAAATATGTATACATTTGTTTCTAATAGAGCATAGATAATTGATTCTAGTGCTACCGATCATATGACATTTGATTCTAGGCATGTTTCTAGCCTTACGTCATCCTCACAAAATTTTGTTTCTACTGCCAATGGTGAATCTAACTGGGTCATTGGGGAAGGTTCGTTAACCCTAAAAAACTCTTTACACTTAGATTCTGTCTTAGCTGTCTCATCCCTAAATTATAACTTGTTGTCGGTCTCCAATATAACCAAAAGCTTATCTTTTGTGGTGATTTTTTTGCCTGAATTTTGTGAGTTTAAAAATATTCAAACAAAGCAGACGATTTGTTGTGGTATTAGACGAGGGTAATTGTATTACTTGGATTTAGAGTCACAAAGTTTTGTCATGTTACAATAGGCTCTGACTGTAGATTACTCTAAAAGGGATAAACAAAAATCCGACATTTGGTTATGGCATCGACGCCTCGGACATGCTTCATTCGGCTATCTGAAGAAACTTTTTCCAAGTTTGTTTGAAAAAAATTATATCAGTAACTTCCGTTGTGACGTTTGTGAATTATCCAAAAGTCATCGAGTCTCATTCCTAATAACATTAAACAAAAGTCCAAGTCCTTTTATGCTTATACATTCAGATGTGTAGGGGTCATCACAAATTACTACTTTAGGTGGATCCCAATGGTTTATTACTTTTATTGATGACTGTACAAGGATGACTTGGGTATGTCTAATGAAATCCAAAGGGGAGGTTAATTTACTGTTTCAGAGATTTCACAAAATGGTTTATACGCAGTATAATGCATAGATTCAGGTCCTCCAAAGTGACAATGGAAGAGAATATCACAGTTCGGATCTTCAACAATACTTGGCAACACATGGTATTATTCATCAGACTACTTGTCCCAACACACCCCAACAAAATGGTGTTGCTAAGTGAAAAAATAGGCACTTATTGGAGGTCATTTGTGCCTCATTAATAGAAGCTCACATGCCATTATCTTTTTGGGGAGAAGCTCTTACTTCTGCAGCCTACCTAATCAATCAGGTACCCTCTAGTTCCATTGGGTTCCAAACACCTTTTCAGGCTCTTAGTAACGTAGTGAATGCTCCAACGGTCTCAAACTTACTACCTCATGTTTTTGGTTGTATCGCCTTTGTTCACCTCCATAAACATCAGCGCAACAAATTGCCCCCTCGTGCATTAAAATGTGTTTTCGTTGGGTATGGTGTTCATCAAAAGGGGTATCGATGTTATCATCCTCCAACTCAATAAACGTTTGTGACGATGGATGTTGTCTTCCATGAAGAATTGATATATTTTGCTTCTGAGTCTGAACTTCAAGAGGAGTATTATCAAGAAGAAATTCAGACTCTTGACTATGTTGTTCAAGATGTGGGAGACTATGAGTCTCAAACTAGACCTGTTGTTCAACAAGAAAATGAAGTGGAGGATAAAGATGTGGAGGTGGTATCAAACCCGTTCGTAGAAACTTCTCAGTACGAGCCTCTCACTCCTGGTATGTCACAACCATCATTTGTTGAGAATGTTCCTATTTTAGAGTTTGAACCAATTGAGTCTGAACCAATTAGGAAATAGTTACCACCACTGAGTACTAGAGGGATTCCTAAACCAACATAAGAACCTGAGATATCTAGTAAGGTCAAAGACCCCATGAGCCATTATGTGTCTAACCATCGTCTGTCAAAATCAAACCTGTCATTTGTGAATCAATTATCTATTGTATCTATTCCTAACAGTGTGCAGGAAGCCTTATCTGATCCAAAATGGAAAGCTTCAATTAATGAAGAGATGAAATCATTACAAAAGAATGAGACTTAGGAACTTGTTGATCGTCCACCAGGAAAGAAAATTGTTGGATGTCGATGGGTTTACACTGTGAAGTATAAAGCTGATCGTACGATCGAACAATTTAAAGCAAGACTAGTAGCAAAAGGGTACACTCAAACTCATGGGATAGACTATACAGAGACATTTGCACCCGTAGCCAAAATCAACACAGTACATGCCTTATTATCTTTGGCTGCAAACCTAGATTGGCCGTTACAGTAGTTTGATGTGAAGAATACTTTCTTACATGGAGAATTGTCTGAAGAGATCTATATGGATCCTCCACCAGGTGTATTTTACCAGGGAAACATGGCCAAAACGTATGTAAGTTAAAGAAGTCACTGTATGGGTTAAAACAATCTCCCAGGGCATGGTTTGGGAGGTTCACCAAGGCTATGAAGTTTTTTTGTTACCATCAGAGCAATTCAGATCACACATTGTTCCTTAAAAAAACAGCAAGGAAAGATCACTGCACTTATTGTATATGTGGATGATATGGTGGTGACAGGAAATGATCCAGAAGAAAGGAAGGCTTTGCAAAAGTACTTGTCAGAAGAATTCGAGATGAAAGACCTAGGTTCTTTGAAATATTTTCTCAGAATCGAAGTGTCTCGGTCTTATAAACGTATCTTTCTATCACAAAGAAAGTATGTCTTGGATGTACTACATGAAACTGGTATGTCAGCATGTCAACCAACTGATACACCCATTGAAAAAGGTTTGAAATTGGGAGTCGAAGTTGATCAAGTACCAGTTGACAAATGGAGATACCAATGACTTGTGGGAAGATTGATGTACTTATCTCACACTAGGCCAGATTTTGCTTATGCATTGAGTGTAGTTAGTCAGTTTATGCACAATCGTGGAGAACAATATATGAATGCAATCACGCATATCTTGAGGTATTTAAAACATGCTTCTGGAAAGGGAATCATGTTTACTAAAAATAAGGACTACCAAAATGTGAATGCATATACTGATGCTGATTGGGCTGGAGCAGTGGATGATAGGCGATCTACTTCTAATTATTTCTCTTTTGTAGATGGTAATCTAGTCACATGGAGAAGCAAAAAACAGAATGTTGTGGCACGCTCAAGCGTCAAAGCACAATTTAGAGGAATGGCACTTGGGATTTGTGAAGCTTTGTGGCTAAGATTTCTCCTGCAAGATTTGGGCTATCAACCTAATCAACCAATCCAGTTATATTGTGATAATAAAGCAGCATGTTATATTGCTCACAATCTAGTTCAACATGATCGTACGAAACATGTTGAGGTAGATAGATTTTTCATCAAAGAAAAACTAGATTAAAAGATTATTGAATTACCCAAGATTCGATTAGAGGATCAGTTACCGATATTCTTACCAAGGCTGTCTCCAAGCGTATTTTTTCACAAGTGTTAGACAAGTTGGGCATGTGTGACATCTACGCACCAACTTTAGGGGGAGTGTTGAGATTTACTGAATATTTCAAGAATATATTGTAATCTCCTAATTATGTTAGTCTTAGGATATTCATAATGTATTTGATATCCTATAATCTCCTAATTATGTCGGTATATTGTATTGACATAATTAGGAGATTACATAGAGTATATTCTATCTATAAAAACCTGTAATCAAGAATGTAAAGTAATGAATTGAAAACATACAATTCTTGAATTTCACAAAATATTTTTGCTAACAACTTTCTCTTACTTTCTTTATTAATGAAAATAATTCGATACAAAGTCATGACGAAACCTACTAATAATTGAATAATATTACACTTAGAAAGTTTTCAAACATATATATATATATATATATATATATATATATATATATATATATATATATATATATATATACATGCTAAAATATAAATGGTAAAGTGGATATACAAAGTTAGCTCATTAATTGATATGTCATTCAAGAAAAAATTATCAAATAAAACAGGTTACCACATCATCCATACCACCCTCTAGTGAGTTTATGCCTCATTTAACATTTTCTCTCTTTTTTATCTTTTAAATAATTATGACCGGCAGTTATGAAATGTGATAATTACTTTGTCAAACATGCATTGTCTTGTGATACCATATCAGGAATATCACCTTTGTACCATATACTTCTGTCATTTGAAGGAGAAAAACTTACATGGGACAATCCCACCACATCATTATGCTGATGTGGTGAGACTATCCAGTAAAATACTATTAAATGTTTACACCTTGCAAAAAAAATTGAACCCTAATTTTATTCAATTAAACTCTTATGTTCAAGCTTTCAATCAAGAAAAACTATTCTATAGAAGTTTTTCTTTATTAAAGGATTATATCACATCATTTTGTATAAATCTTGTTTGAAAGAAAACTTTCTAAATGTAGTATTACTTAATTAAAACTGAAAATCATTTTGTTACGTGATTTTCTCCCGTTCTGAGGCTACCAAAGAACAGTTTTTGAGACAGAATGCAGCAAAAAAAAGATAGAAATAAGAAGTTGGCTTCTGTGAGGTAGACTTGAGAATTGAAATATCTAAGAGAAGGTAGGAGAGGGCCTTAATTAATCAACCGTCACATGTTTTTGAAGTTAATAAAGTTGGTTGGTTTGATTGGTGAATGCAAATTGAATAGGTCTAGTTGGAATTGGAAGAGGTGTCACATGTTGTTGAAGGTAATAAAGTTGGTTGGTTTGATTGGTGAATGCAAATTGAAGTGGTCTAGTTGGAATTGGAAGAGGTGATAGAAGTTAATAAGTTTAGTCTTCTTCTGGGGGCACTTGTTTTACTAGCCAAGGAGTCTGTCACTTGGGGGCGTTGGGTCAAGAAACTCAATTTATTGATAAAGCTTGACCTCAAAAAGATTTTTTTTTTTTTTTAATAACAGTAATGAAATGGGTTTTGGTGATTGAATCTGGTATTTAGGGTATGTTTGTTACACTTTTTGAAAAATGTTATTCAAAAAGTGTTTTAAGTTGAGATGAGTTTAATCAAATCGAATTGGATTTGAATCGAAAAATATGTTTGATAAGATATCTGAAAATTATATCAGAGTTGGATAAAATGTTAAATAGTTGTTTGATACATTTTTTTTTTTTTTAAAGTTCTTAGGACAAAATAGTTGTTTAGTACATTTTCTGAAAATATTTTGATTATTTTTCAACCTCTTACATTGTTAATTTAGCTAAACACCTCACAATAAAAGTTTAAAACTTAACTAAAGCACCTCAGTCACCTAAGAGGACAGTCGATCACAGCCACCACCATCGGACGACAACCGGTAGTCGTCAAAACAGCGTATAATTGACTAGATCTAGCTAGCCGTGTGTCGATATGGTCGTTTCTGACCATATCCACCATGGATTTGATCGAAAACAGCCAGATCTAGGGCTAGAAGCTGGCCTTTAACAACTAGATTCTAGCCATTGTTAACGACTAAAGATTTAGCCGTTGATGACCAGATTCTAGTCGTTGATAGGCAACTCTCTGGTCGTCGTTAACGGCCAAAATCTAGCCGTCGTTAATGGCCAAATCTATCAGGTTGTCATAAACGGTTAGATCTTTGGCCATAGATATGGTCGTTTCAAGCTAGATCCACTAGATCCATGGTAGATTCAGCCAAATTGGTGCATGATCAGCCAGATTCAACCGGTCGTGTGCTATTCCGACCACACCACCGACGACAGCAACGGTGGCCTACAGTTGACGACGATGGCCGGCAGCACCGGCAGTGATTACTAGTAGGCGGTGATAGTCTTGGATGAATTAATTTTTAGATTGGAAGGAGAGAAAAATTAGAGAGAGAACAGTAGAGGAAGGAGAGAAAGAAAAATGTTTTTCAATTGAATAAAGTTGGATAATTTTAAAATAAGTCCCACCCTCTTTTCATTTTTAGAAAAAAAAAAAAAAAATCTTATTTGAGTTGGATTAATTTTCAAATTGGATTAGCCCAATAAGTAAACAAACACATATCCTATTTTTTAATCCAAATAGAATAACAAAATAATGATCCAGAATAGTATAACAAACCCGAGTTTAACCTTTGTTTGATAATGTCACATCACTTTATATTAATTTTATTAGTAAAATTTAAAAAAAAATTAGGCCGAACGACTTACGCATACCCAAGGTTTGCCGAAACGATAAGTTGGTACCCAAAAGGTTTTGAAATGACAAATAGGTACCTTCTGTCATGTTCTGTTAGTGATTTTCGTTTGATAATAGTGAAAAGACTAAAATACCCTTGAAAGTTTGATATTTTAGTTTTTTATAAATTTAAAAATTTCTAAAAAACCCCCTAGGTTTGCTAATTTGACTAAATACCCCAATATATAATAATTTTATAAAATAACAAAAACACCCCCGCCACCTCGCAGCGTGCATTCCACCACCACCTCGTAATCCAGGCGAAAAATTATCGCTACGACACAAACTGTCGATTCGTGTGCGTAATACATAGATCTAGCATTTTTCGGCAAGATCTAGAACGTCGGTGCGGGGGTTCAAAAATGCTACGACACAAACCCGTCGGATTTATGTCGTAACGCGTCGATCTGGCATTTTTTGGCTAGATCTATGAAGGATCTGGTCGAAAAAGACCAGATTTGACCATCGAGGATGGAAAAGGCCAAACCTTGGGTATGTGTAAGTCGTTCTACCAAAAAATTATTAAGCATTCTTCTCACACGCAATGGATCCCACACCTTTCCTGTAAAAGCATATTTAGTAGTCATCAAATTGTGCTACAACAATTCACCAAAAAAAAAAAAAAAAAAAAAGCTAGCTAACAAATGTTGCCAAACCGTATTTTAGAACTTAAATATCAAATGACTATATATGAAAAAATTATTAAATTTTGTATTTATTATCTCTTTATATTTGATTTTTAACTAAATATTATGAATAAATCTTTAATCAGTGCATCTTGATATTGATTAATCAGGATCATGCATATATATCATTGGATTTGAATTGAAAAATACTATATCAGTCCAATAAGATGAATTCAACAATGATTAAGCATGTTTTTGATAAAATTAATATAGGACGTTTTAACTAAAGAATAACTAAATAGATCAATATCACCGTGGGACTCCAATAGGCTCAAAGGCAGTTGAAAGTAATTTAATGAAATTTTGTTGCCATGTCATAGTAACTAAATATTTAGTGCATGAAGTGGACATTGCAATACGATATGTGGTCAAGAACCGCCATGATGATCGATCATTAATGTATCTATTTATAGCACTGTCCATAAATCATTAAATTGAATCTGATCTCACCTTACAATGAATAATTAATACAAATTATATGTGGTGTACGTTTGCATGGAAACAAAAAAATCTCATCTTATTCACTTAGCACAAAATGTTTTGACTTTTTTTTTTTTCTTTCAATTTATTTATAACAATTAAAAGTAGTGATTTAAAGCTTAATTAGAAGCATGAATTGATGGATAATTTTATTGTTAAAAGGAACATTTCAGCTTTTCTTCCTTGAGGTTCTTCAGGAAGTTGTCTATAGAAGGGGCTGTCTTCTCAAATTTTGTTATATTAAGTCTTAAGCTATAACAATCCCAAACATATTCTAATTAAACTCTCTTCCAAAATGACTATTAAAATATAAGAATTACTAGGGAAAAAGCTTTTTCATCCTATAGATTATTATTTCTCACCTTTTACACTGTTATTAGAATGTTTAGGCTATTGTAAATAAATTGTTCTTCTTCTAATATGTAACATAATCTTTTAACCAAATTTCATCCAATACTTTGAATTATATATACTACAGTTTTCTTATAATTTATTTTATGTACGTATCTTTCTTTTAAAGAATCTCAATGATACAAGAAAATTTTACTATTTCATGATATATCATTAATCAATGCTAGCTGTTCAGATTTTAATTAAAATTTTATTTGCAGTTTGTTTTTCAGCATAAATCCACAAGAGCTAAAGTTTAATTAAATGTGAAGTATGAAACACTACTAGAAAAAAAACCCCCTTTGTTAACGGGTGATAACTATCAAGAAGGGGGTTTCTTGACAGTTCTTCACCCGTCATTGAAGCCAGTGTCAAGAAAGGGTGATGACCGTTTTTGTACTATCAAGAATTTCTTAACAGATCTCTTGACAGTTATAACCCGTCAAGGATTTAACCAAATTTTAACAAATCTTTGACGGTCTTCGAACTGTCAAGAGATTTTAACGGAAAAAATTAAATTTAATAATAATAATAAAATTTTATTAATAATAATTTTTCATCCTTGATGGTCTTAAAACTGTCAAGGATTTTTTTTTTAAATATATTTTTATTTTGTATTAATTTATTTTGTAATTCATTACCAATTAAATAATAGAATAATGCAATGAAATTCTTCATAATATTCCTCAACCAACAACAATTATCACAATTCAACAATAAATTTAAACATTGAACAAATTTGCATGGAAACAGATGGATGGGATTTTCATTATACTGTCAAAGTATATACATAATCATTCCAACACTCATATAGACACAAAAAGATAGCTCCAATCATCAAACATTGCTATAAAGACCGCTAAATTTTACCCAAAATTTATAAACAAACCCCACCAACCTAGGGCAGCAACATCACCTGCAAGTGATTAATGAAAAAAATTAGTGAGAGAAAGATAATCCACCGTAAGGATAAGCTTCACATAAGTCAACCAGTAGTCCAGTACCAAATGATATCACGAAAAAATATGTTAGCCAAATAAATACATGCACTTAAAAAGAGTTACTAAGATAAAATTTAAAGAACAAGATGTTAATGGGAATTTGAGAGCAATAAAGCAGTGTAAAATTATGGTGGCAATACACATATAATATTATAAAATAAATACAGTATCTCATGTTTTACGACATACAGCCAAGCGACATGACCTGGTGATACAAGTTTTTGACTTAAATTAAGATAGAAATCCTTAACCACTCATCTATCTTCATCCAAGAACTTAGAAAGTTATAAGTTAGAAACATCAAATGCAACTTTTGACTTAAAATCTTAAGTCTTGGATTAAAATAAATGAATAATTCAGAGTTTATGTCTTGTTTTAACTGAAAAAGTTTAGGTCACTCACAGCCTATGTAATTAAGCACTTGAAATGCATAATATATATCCCAAATTTTAAAATCGCACAAACTAAAAAGCCTATGATGAAATTTAAAAGTGCTCAAAATGCAAAAATCACTACTACAAAAGCCTCTGATGTATAATATATGTGCTTTTGCATTCGAATTCATTAGGAGCTCTTGAATAAGAGCATCCACAGAAACAAGTGACCAATGTGACAAGCATGTAGTTTCTCATGTTTTCCAATGGCCATGTGGTCTAGTGACATAGGCCTCCACACATTTGTGGATTGTCTAAAGTCCTGAATTTCGAATCCAGGCAAAATGGAGGAGCTTAAAACTGCAGGTTCATATTATCATTTGGTTGCTCCTATCATTTATTGATCTGCATGAATGTCTCCATACTTCCATCAGCAATTCTAACCAAGTGTTTACTGGAACACACAAAATCAGATGGAAAATAAAAACTCAATACCTTTCCATCATATTCCTTTCGTGATGGGACCTCTTGAGCAATATATGCTAGAGTTCCAACAGTTGATTTAGGCTGTGAGTGCAACAATCCTGACTGCAAGATGTAAAGCAAAAACAATAATGAAAGTTAAAACTAAGGACTATAATGTAAGATATAATTTATAACTTACAACGGTACAACCCCTTAGTACTGAGTTTTTTTCTTTCGGGGAAAAAAAAAAACGGTAGAGTTGTAAGAAAGCAGCAGAGTTATGTGCCATTTATCAAGTCAACAAAGCTGCTATTCAACTAAAAACATAAACCTTAGAGTAACCAAAGTCACATATTTTAACACTTGGTGTTGGACTTCCATCCAATAGTGTGTTTTCCAACTTCAGATCATTGTGACAAATTTCCTGCAGTAAAAGAAATAAGTATATAAGGTAGAGATCATAACATAAGATGTAAAATTAAATTTTGGATATCATCATACCATGGCATGACAATAGCTGACGCCAGATATTAGCAGATGGAAGAAAAACCTTGCCTGTTGTGAAAAGGGTTTTGCCAACAAACAAATCATTAAAAAAATCAATTTGCATCAGAACAATACACATTAAACCAGAGATAAGTGACCTAACTTATATATATATATATATTGAAGAATATATATGTAAAATACAAGACACCAAATCATAACTATGAGATAAGTGTAAGTTATTAAACCAAAGACCAGTTTGCACCTATAGCTAATGAAGAAAATATTAACACCATATAAATAACATCTCAAGTTATATTACACTGATCCATAATGAGAGCCAATGGATCATGAATCATAACTATGATTTCCCGTAAAATGCTAGTGTGTACAACCTTTCTTGCTTATTTTGTAGTCAGAAAATTCTTAGTAAAATTGTCAAACCAAAATGTTTATTCTAGATAGTGACTGTCCTCGACTTTGACACTTGAACATAACATACTTCCCCCTCAAGTGCGATTTTTTCTCAAGAAGCAAGAAGTGATTAATGGAACCTATACTTTTCTTGTCTCATCTCATTTGTTTCTGTTAGCTTTATGGATTCTTTCTATTATATTAATTTTTAAAGTCCTTTACTTCCTAACCAGAACTTCACTAGCATTCTTTCTAACAAAACCAAAATCTACAAAATTTTAACCCTTAATCAAAACACAAAGAACAATAGTTCATATTGTATCCCAATAAGCAAGTTATGCGCTAACATTAACTATGCCCTCAGCTGTCCCATAAACATGGTTACTTTCCATTTATTTCACTACACCAAAACCAGATATGAAGTCCTAAATTAAGTTCCATAACTGAAAGTACAACAGTTCGTTACTATGGCATCAATATATGATGATGAAGAGAAGACCACATCAAGTTCTCTCATTGAAGGCAGCCATTTATGGAAGATATGATAACCCACCACATTGCACAATACGAACCAGAACTTGCCGAATCACAGGATATCGATCAAATTTCCATTTATCACTATAGAACTTGAACAAATCCCAAATCGCCAAACTTGAGATCAACCCAAGAAGAGCCAACGGCATCTGGTACCTGGAATCACAAAAACAAATAAAGTCTAACTAAACGAATAAACATAAACAAAAATCACATAAATTAACATAAAAAGGAAAGAAAGGTACCATATTAACATTAAATTTCAATCTTCGCATTCTAAGACCCAAGACAGAAATGATAAAATTACCAAAAAAAATGAAAACTTTACTCATGAAGACACACAATTTCGAAACTTTAACCACTTTCCTCAACACCCACAAGGAACTAAACAAGAACCTACATGTATACAAACACAAGCAGAGAGAAAGAGAATAAAGATTCTTACAAGGAGCAGGCAAAGAAGAGAATAAACAAAGTAACATAATTTCTGGCATATCGTTTGACGTTCTCTTGAACCCTCAATTTGAGAGTGTTCGGCAACGAGGGGAAGGAGTAAGAGCCGGCGAAGCCAAGAAACTCATGCATCCAAGAGGCGGTGCGAACGAAGAAATCATCGGTGGTCAGCTTAGCAAAGGGGTTGACTTGGAGGAGAGAAAACAAGGTCCATAAATAATGAAAGAGGTTGTGGGTAATGGTGGCACTGGTGGTCGTTGCGGTGGTGGAGGAAGTGGTGGATAAGGCAGTGGAGTTGATGTCGAGAAGTTCGTCACGGTAAAATTCGTCTAGTGAAACAAGGTCGGGTTTGTTCAGAGATTCTACACGAGCTTGGTAATTTAAATTTAAATTTAATTTTTCAATTGAGTGATAAGAGTTGAAGGACTGTCGTAGAAGTATTGAAGTCTGAAAACAAAATAAAATGTTAATCAATCAATCAATGAAGCAATGAGAACAAATCTAAAAAAGAAAATGTGCAACTTACAGGTACAATTACTAGAAGCACAAAGTTTTGGTAAAAGAAGATCCAGTAAAATTGCTGACGAATCTGAAGAGAAGAGAATAAACGAAGAAACATTTAGATGAAATGGTGAAAGAATCGGAGAATTAATTGCGAGAGACAGGATATGTACTGTTCTTTGGGTTGCTTGTTGAGATTGTGAGACGCCATGAACGCAAATCAAATGACAGCATTCTATTAAGCAGCCGAGAATCAACACATCCACAAACAAATTAAAGAAACCAATGGGTAGAAACAAATTGAAGAAGACTGAAATACCTTTTACAGAGGACTGACAAAAAGTGGCTGCCAGCTGTTGTAAGAGCGTTTGGCGTGGAAGCCGGCTATGAAAAGATTGAGAACAGATGAGGTTCAACAGACGACAGTCAAACTGACAAAGACAATTGGAGAAGAACAGATTTCAGGGAAACAATGAAGAAGAAAATGCGAACGGAGTGGAGAAGTGGAGAGCGTTTTGCGTCTTAGGGTAAAATTTGTATGGGAATTATGTATAATTAGGTTTACATTTTTATTTTTATTTTTTTTAATTTTTTTTAAGGATTCAAACAATTCTCGGGCAAAATTGTTTACTCTTTTTTTTTATTTACCCTGAAACTGGGTTTGGGGTTTTGTTTTTCTTTAATTGTAAGGATTTAGGGACTTTTTAATTTGTTTACTTCTTAAATTTTAAGGAAAATTTGTTTTTTTGTATTTTTGTAGACCAAAACCGAATCGGTTTTTCGGATAAACAGAAAACCAGTTTGGTTCATTTTCTATATTTTTCTAAACACCCCTACATTTGGGTGTTCAGGATACGCCTCACTAAGAACTCAGCAAAGTTAATAATCTTTATTGGAATAAGCACGAAGCAAGCACCAGAGTCAGTGAGCGAGTCGTCATCTACTGAACAAGAGTAGTAGAAACAATAACTTTTTTTCCAATGCTGAAAGGAAGTTGACTATCAGGGTTTGCACAAATGAGTGAAATAGCGGGTAAGCATAAGTTTTAGGGAAAATATTGAGGGAATAAGTTTTAGGGAAAATATTGAGGGAATAATTAATGAAAAATAGACGGCAAAAAATGGGTGGGAAAAGTTTAAGGCAAATTTTTTTTTTGTTTTTTATATACTTAATACTTAACAGTTAAAAACTGTCAATGATTGAGACTACAACAATCAAGAATAAGATTCACAAAATTTATTTTTAACTAATTCCTTGATAGTTAATAACTGTCAAGAATCATCTAAAACGGTCAAGAATTATAATTCTTGACAGTTTTTTAGAACGGTCAAAAAAATCAGTCAACTCATTCTATCAAGGAAGGGCCTTTCTAGCAGTGAAAGTTTGAAATTTATCAATCTTTGAGTGTTTTGAAGTATGATTGTTTTACGGTTCAAGAATAATTTTTAAAAACTAGAACAAGATTCAAATGTTTTAATTGAATCTTAATATTTTTAATATTTAAAAATGTGTTTGATATAATATTTAAAAAAATATATATTCATTAAAAACTATAGAAAGTTGCTATCATAACTTTTAGCTCCGTTTGATATAAAATATAAATATATAGTTTTTTAAACAAGAGATACTACAAATCTTACGAAAATGCGTTGGGCATAAACGAATCGAATTGTTTCCAAAATCAGTTTAAAATACAATCTTAAAAACGAGAAAAAAATTCATAAACCCACCCTACAATTTTGGAAAGTTACTAGTTGGGGGTTACTTTGACTATTTTAACAAGTGCCCCCAGTAGTTTCCAAAATGCACCCAGTAAGGCCCAAACTGCATGTTTTTATATAGTATTAATTATTAAATACACTAGTATATATTTATATAGTGTAAGCATCTTAAAACTAGTGTTTTGACATATATGTCCTTAGTAAGTATAATATAGTTAAATTATTAAATATATGGAAATTAAAACAAAAACAAAAACAAAATGTATATAAATTGAAGATAATATGTTATTATATTGTTTGATGTCATTTTAAAAATTATTATAACAAAAATACTTAAATAATACTCAAACTACATAATACATGGGGGCGTTTGGTTGGGGGTTATGTGGGATTATTGGGGTAATATCATCTTATATTACTTGATTACCATGTTTGATTGTCAAATAATATAAGATACCGGTAATCTTCAAATAACAATAGTGGTTACTAACTTACTATTGGTAATATGGGAGGTAATCTGATTACCCCCATTTTCTTAGGTATTCTAAGATTACCAGAGTTATCATTTTTTGTTACAATTTTATCCCTTATTAATAAAATTTTTGGACAATAATACCTCTACTTTAAAACAAATTTACATTAATATTCTATTTCAATTTTACCCTTATTTAATTAAAATTTTAGACAATAATGCCCTTATATTTAAAATAATTTACAGACCACCACTGTCAACCAGCCACCACCACCACTGCCACCCAGCCGCCACCACCACTGCCACCCAGCCACCACCGCCAACAACGAGCCAACCACCATGGGCCGCCGCCGGAAAATCACCGGAGTCCCCAAAAAAGAAGGAGATTCGGTGGGAGACTCCGAGAGGCTTCAATATGGCTGCCAAATTGCCAAATTGTGTCACCAAAAGGCCCCCGGCCAGTAGGGTCGGGTCTTTATGGAACTGGCCGTTAACGGCTAGATCCCTGGCCATTAACGGCCAAGTCTGGGCGAGATCTGGCCGGAGGCCAGACCTGGCCGATAATGGCCAAGGATATGGCCGTTAACGGCCAGATCTGGCATGATATGGCCTTTTTCGGCCATCAATATGGCCAGAAACGGCCATATCGGAGCCTCTTCGTCACGGTGAGGTACTCACGGGTACTTTCGGAGATTTCCGACGGTGGTTTGCGATAGCGGCAGGAGGTGGGGGTGATTTCATCATAAATTAAAGTTTTATATAAGCGGGGGTGTTTTAGCTAAATCTGAAATATTGGGGGTTACAAAAAATTATTCAAAAATTAATAATAAAAATAATCTTATATTACTATTTAAAAGGGGGACAATTTAGTAATTTAAATAACATACCCACCAATTTATTCCCCATAACCAAACATATTAATATAACATACCCACCAACTAACCAAACACATTTTTTTAAAGATTCCCAGTAATCTTCCAAGGTAATCTATCTTTCTAGTAATCTAACATTCTCAGTAATCTAACATTCCTGAACCAAACGCCCCCATAAGAGTTTTGTGAAAATTGGAATTGTATAAAGTTAATAAAGGTATTTTTGACAAAATTATTTTTTTATTGATTAAGATATTTTCATATTCAGATAAAAACCAAATATTTGTTTTTACTTATATTTGATAAACAGACATAAGCAATGTTTTAAAACCCAAATCGGACCGGCCTGATCCGAGAACTAGTATCGACTCCAATCCAAGGAACCCCCCAAACCCGGGAATAGCCACGGGCCTGGATTGGTCCAAATTTGGACTGGCAGAATAGTAATGAACTACCAGCCCGATGGTTAAACCGAGTCACCAAAACCTTGATTCCAACAGCTTCATCCCTTTCGTCCCTAATTTGGACAGCTTTCAGCGCCAACCATTCCATTTAACACCACCATCATGATCACCTTCATCTCCACATCAAAACCCCCATCATCCCAAAGTCCAATTGACCGCTAATCGTTATTGTCACCACCTGTCTACTTTGTGAAAACCAGCAACTTCCTCCCTGATTCCGACGCACCCCCCAACCCTCGACACCACCATCAGCATCACCTCCATCATCCGAAACTCTGATTAGCCGCCGTTCATTATCGTTGTCACTTGTCTGCTTTGCGGTTTCCTATCCAGATCGTAAGAGTGTGTTTGCTTGATTTCAAACTTGCTAGATATGCTTACGTCACTTGTTGAACAAACCAATCCAACCAGTTAGACCCAAAACCCAGGATCCGACCCCTTGACCAGGTCAAGGGACGGGCTAGCAGGTTTAAAAACATTAGACATAAGTCAAAAGACAAACAAACCTAAAACATCTTAATCTACTAAAACTAGTTACGTTCAGGCTAAAGATAAAAATGCAAACAGACTTACAGACCCTCAGTTTTATTTGTTATAATTTTATTAAAAGGAAGAAGAAATGGGGGTTGGGATAAATAAAAGAATTATAGTTAAGATTGGGCCTAATATGTCAGCCCACCAAATTTATTGAAAGGTTAAGGAATCACGGGCTTAAATATGAAGAAGAAAACTTAGCCCACAAATACTTGAAATTTTTTGACCAAGTAGTATATATTATTTAAATCCACCTAAAATTCTTTGTGAACCCCTTAAATCAAATTCTTAAATTAAAAATCAATGTTAAAGTTAAATTACCAAAAAAAAAAAAGGTCAATATAAGATACCGATTACATGAATAGAATCCTAAATTCCTTACCCGCTTTATCATAAAATTTATTTTCTATAATGCATTTAATTTAATGGTTATCTACTTGTCTAATTGTCTTGTAGAAATTTTGGAAAATTGGTACAGCACCAAATCTCATTCAAGAGTTCTTTTCATTAATCTTGATTATGCGTTGTATTTGTTTTTATTAATTTAACCATTTTGGTTTTCATTATTGATTCTTTAATTCAATATTCGTTAACTGCAGTAAAAATTATTTATTTTTTATTCCCAATTTTTTTCTTAATTAAATTATTATAAATTTTTTTTTTAATTTTTATATTAATAAGTTAAGCAGGACACAGCATTCCTTAACAATGACAGATCTCTTAGAATGCATAATTAATAACTTATTTATCGCTAATTTTACTGGTAATATATAATAACAAAGTATAAGATATATACAACATCATTTGAATAATTAATAAGTACTAATTTATTTTGGATATTGCTACTTGCTCAATATCCCAGATTGCTGTCTCGTTGGAGGTTCAATGACATTGAAATTCCCTTACATTCAGTAGGCTATTCCTACTTAGAAGTTTAACTATTTAATTTCCAATGATCGGTATAAATTTCAGACAAAAGAAATTAATTCAGTTGGTTTCAAAGATTGATTGAATTTCTTTTAAGTTATTTGATAATATTTCAAAAGTAGTTGTAAAATTTAAAATAAACTATTTTATAGCTAATGAGAAAAGCTTTTCTCATTTTCCTAAACCAAACTCTTGGTAGACACATCATCAGACCACTATATATTAATTTAATTTAACTAGTTATTTACTAAATAAAGTGACTCATATAAATCTTATGATTCTAAATAATTATGGGTTGACGCAAAAAGCTAAAGATGTGGAGCTCCTGTTGATGGTATTTAGGAAGTAGTGGCATACAAATATAGACAGATCGGAATCCAAGAAACATCGTGAATCATTTGGTAGTTGCAAGCAATCAGTTCCTCCTGCCAATTGATACTTGTTCAATTTTGCCTTAAATTTTAGTTTTGACTTTTGATTGAATGATTGCTTACAAAATTTGCACGTCGTTGTTATTTCATTTTGCTTAAATTGAATCCAATCAAAGTAAGACCACTTGCCTTTCTGTAGAAAATAATTTCTCCATTAAATTATAAAACCCTTTTATTTGAAGTGAAAAAAGCCTCATAAATAATCTTGCATCCAAGCCTTTTTTGCTATTACAACACACACGGGATTTTGAAGGTTTTCGAAAAACTTGAATACACTTCTAATTAAACCATCTCATATAAGGTATATAAAATTAACCTATATATAATATACATTTCTATAGTCATAATTGTATAATTTCAAAAATTATTGTTTTAACTTAATTATCCTTAATACAAATGGTATATTACATACGCGCAAGTTTAAAAATGTAATAACCATTCTAAAATATAAATCAATGTTTCAAACAACTTTAGATAAATATTTTATTTCATTTTAAACATTTAATGTAATAGAACATATATTTTTTATAATATAAAAATAATTATTACTATGTTAAGACAAGTCCCTTAATACGAGACCTAAAAAAATTATAATAGAATTTATTCTTATTCATAACTTTCTCAAATAATAAAACCTAAGTATATCAAATAAATAAAACTCCATAGACCACGCATCAAAAAGTTATTTACCACTTATAAAAAGTTTCTCTACTTCATTCAAAGAGCTATTTACTTCCATTAAAAAGCTTCTTAATTTCTTCTATCTCCCCAAGTTGAGTACATTTAAACGCTTATCTAAACTTTCAAACCAGTACTATAACTAATAAACATCATATAGGAAGGCACATTTTTTTATATATTTTTGGATAGGGCGGGGAGCAGAGAAAAATAGCTAAGTCTATAATTTATACACATTTCAACTTCATCAGAGTTCTTACACAAGAGCTGCAACACTTTGAATCCTTTAAGTAGCAAACCACGACAAACATATAATCATAAGACTTACCTTCTGCACACACTGCTTCATTCACATATCTACTTCACCAACATACAGACTATTATCGCAAACTCATCATCGCGGGCCATGGGTTCACTCCAGCTGCTGGCAGTGCAGGCCGTACAATGGGGACCCGCCTCACCACTGAGAATGCTTCATTGAGACGAGCAGCACGGCTCATAAACTGAGACACCTTCTGCAAACATTGAAGAGAAATTGAACATGGTTGGACAATAACTGTCTAACCCTTGCAAGATGTATTTGAAACAAAAACATATACTACTGATTTCAAGAGGCATGCTAATTGAAATACAAGGTATAGTAAAAAACCCTTAAAATGTAATAAAGAAATCAAAAATTAATTTATTATGCATAACAGGGATTTTCTATTTGAAACATCTCTGATAGATAAAATTGAAATTACACCATGGAAAACTGAAACAAGTCAATCTTGGGGTTTACTTTAGATTATCTTAATGCCAAACACAAATCCCATAATCTTTTCTCCGTCTTCTTCATACTATTTAAATTCAATGCACTACCCCCATTAAAGCAGAACAATTGGACCTTACGGAACACTTCTCACAATCCCAAAATTGAAATTACTTTAAAGATAGACTACATGTTTACATAGCACAAACATGAGGAAAATATCATGAGACAGAAAGTTAAAAATGAAAATTTAGCATGGAAAAGGACATAAGGGAAACCTCCTCAGCTACATGTTAAAGTTGTATTACAGAACATAAATCACGTTAAAGATTAATTAATAATTTCACTAATTACTCCTTGAAATTAAAGAAAAATATAAAGTCAACTGGCAAATGATCATGGTTATGAACGATAACAATTGAGGAAGTGAATTGGATTACTTGTGGGATTTCTCAGCATTATAAATAAAAAATAAACTATAACACTTATTAATTGCGGATCAGGAACACCAAAACAAAATTAGTACCTTGTAGATCGTTTGAAGAATTTTTGTTAATTTTAATATCATTTGAAATTGAAAAGAATTTTTAAGTGTGGTAGTTTCTCTGTTCTAAAACATTTCCATAATTGATGGTAACTCAATGAATATCTTAGAGTTCCATATCCTTCCTATCCTGTAAAGGTAGTTTTCTCCTTAACTTATTCAAAAATGACTACATGCTTCCTACCATGTTCTTAAGTTCCCAACAATTATTTGACACTCCTTTATCCTATGCACAAGAGCATTTCGGTTCACTCTCTTTCCGCCTTTGTGCGATTCAACCATTTTCGCTTCTTGCAATTTATTCTCAACTGGTTATCCCAATTCAATTACCGACAATTTTAAATACAATTTAACAAGTTAAAAGATAGTGAGTGACCAAAATTATTTCAATCAAGAGAAAATGAAAAGCTTTAGGTAAAAACACTCTTGTATTAAAACAAGATAACATGAGACACAAACTGCAATTCAAAATCCAATATAGAATGAATTTAGGTATGTTGGAAATTGAAAAAGCAAAACAAATGCAATAACTGACCTTATCATCAAGGGTAACCTTGAGCTGCAAGCCCTTGGTCTTCCTCTTCATCTTATACAACCTTCGTCCCAACATAACCAATCCGAGCATAGCTGCCGCCACAGAGACTGACCAAACTGGATTAACCCTCAAAACACAATACTTTAACACCTCAAAAGGAACTTTCCACCAAGCTATCCTCCCCTTCTCTTCTACACCGACCGCCTTCACTTCACCCTTCACCTCTTCAATAGCAACACTCGAATTCACGCCATGTGATTCGCGACAAACCTCAGACTCTACCCCTTCCTCCACATGATCACCAAAATCCATCTCCTCCTCCTTCTCAACACCCTCAATGCTCCTCAAAACCAATCCATCACCGCCTGAATCAGACCAAAACCTCCCCAAGTTCTTATCTTGCAATTGACTCTCTCCAAACCCTTCAAAACCCACCTCCCTTTTCAACTTCTCATCCAACCCCAATTCATTTTTCACCTCAAAATCACCCAAACCCACTTGAATTTTCCCAGTTTCAACCAAACCTATCTCGTTTTTCCCCTCCAAATCACCAAATTTACGTTCATCAGATCGTTCACTCCCCGTATCTGACCAAAACTCCCCCGAATTCTTCCTCTCAAACCGAGTCTCCAACCCGGGATCAATCCAACTCGGATTATCCGACTCAATAGAACCCTCTTCGCTCACATCAACAAGACTAGTTTTTGCATACCGATTTTCATTTTCAAGCGAAAAATAATCCGATCTTATCATTCCACCGGAATAATCCCCTTCAATTTCATCAAAATTCCTCGAATTTTCCACTGAATTTTCTGGGTTAACAACAACATCAGAATCAGAACTCTGTAAAAGCTCCCAATCTTGGAAAAATTCACCTCCACCTCCTGATTTTGATGATGAATCTCCTCCTTCCATGTTTAATTTCTTTAAATTAAACAAAACAATTCACAAACCCAAAACCTAACCCTAAGCCTAATCCAAAAGCTAAAGCCAAAAGGGTAGTGAGAGACTGAGAGAACGAGAAATAAAAGGGGAAAGTAAAGTTAATAGTTGTGTGTGCGGATGGAGAAAGAATCGTGTAGAGTCCTCATCAAGTTGCGTTCATGAAATCTGCACCGATGATTCAAGTAGATAAGGAATCGACGGATGTAATTGTGATAGTTGTAATGGCGGTAAAATTCATGAAATTGGGAATTGGTAGGTGAGATTGCTGGATTAAGATAAAACCACAGAGATGTTATTAAATTTTATTTTTATAATAATTATATTATAAAGAAATTCAGAATTTTAAATTATAAGAATTAAAAAAGTTTCAATCTAATAATATTATCAAATTATTAGATAAATATAAAAATGATTAAGAATAAAAAGTAATATTTCAATGGTTTTGAAAACTCTTTGCTGGGTATTTTTCTACTAGCAAACCCTAAACCCTAATAGAAAATATTTAAGAGATTTTTAATGAATTTAAAACCAATAAAATCTATTTAGTATTTTAACCAAACCCAAATATATCATAAAATTTACCATTTACAACCTTTGAAGGAACATATATAAAATGTTCATATTTTTATTAAAATATTATTAAATGTTACAATTTTAACAACGAATTAATAGTCCATTTGCCGTAACTAGTAAATAAAAGATATTTAGTTCTTATAAGTCCAAATTTGAACCCTTAATCAGTCAGTTAGGATAATACAAATATTATTTTCCTAAATATTCTATAACATTGATATGAATAACATTATGAGGTCAACAAAAATTTTAAGAATATTTTATTATTCTTTAAATGAATAAATAAAAACCGCAATGGAGTCTAAGAACCCATATAGAAGCAATTCTCTAATTTGATGTTTAATAATATAAATCGGATAATTCATATTATAAAAATGGAGGATAAATGTTGCTTAGAGTTGTTGTGATTTTGGTCCAATGGGGTTTGAGGGACATGAAGAGAAGAATGAGGTGAAGAGCAGTGGAACATATCGAAGAAAAGGATGAGATATGCTTGTCCTTACAGAGAAGAGAATTTAGGGAAGAAAAGAAGAGGACAAGTGTCAAGTAAATGCTTTTAAATTAATTAATTAACAAAAAACATGTTTTGATAAATAAATAATTTAGTTAAGACGGTTAGGAAATTTAGAAGCTGCCACCACTCACAATAAAATATATTATCTTCATTAATATCTTAAAAGAGTAAACATATTGGAATTAATTTGATTTACTTTTGTATTTAATTAAATATTCTGTTAACAAGTGAGTAGCCGAACTCATATTAGAGAACTTACATTTGATAGTTGAAATTTGTAAAACTGTGTAAAGATGGTTTTATTAACAACTATAAACTAATTGATAGTACTACTTATGGCATTATCATTTTCTATTTTCCAAGAAAGTAGTTGGAAAAAAGAAAAACCTCAAATGTAATCTCAAACGTTCAAATATTTTAATACAAGGAATTAAAATATTATCATTATTGAATGGGTACGTCTTGTTTTTTTAAGTGTCAACAAAAAACAAGCAACTAATTCATTTACTTAACAAAATACAAAATTAAAACTAACTATTAATAGTTGATGATTGGATTAACCAACCAAAGTTAGCTTCCGTCATTATGTATTAAACAGAAGGAAAAGCTTCAATAATGGTTAGACGATACAAAAAAAACCATAGCAAATCTTATAACAACTTGTACTACAAAACAAGTAAACGTGATTCTTCTTAGACAATAAAATATGCCGGCATAAGGAAGAATATACAATATATACTAGTTATATCATCTAGAACATCTAAATCTCAAGATGTTCTTCAAATCAATTGTAAATTTTATTGAGAAAAGTAACCGTATATGAGAATATTATCTCACACAACTCAAACAAAAACATCCAAATATTGGGTGAAAAGGGTATGGGATATAAAATTAAAAACTCCCAAATATGATAACGATCGTATATATATAATGTGATTAAATTGTATAAGCTACACAATATATGAACATGTACCAAAATATGCAGTTTTAGAGGGTTATGCGAGATGTTTTCATAATGATGAAAAAGTATTTTATTCAATAGTCCATAATCTCTTATATTAACACCCATTACTATCATAGAATAAAACTAAAACAAAAAAAAAAAAATTATTCAAACACAAAATATGGTTGAAAAAAAAAAAAAAGAGGAGAAAATATGAATAAATGAAAAGGTAGAAAAAAAGGTAAAGTGAAGGGGTTGCACCTAATAAAAGTTGGTCGGAAACTAATGGCTTGTTGAGTTGTTGTGTACTAGATTAAATGGTATTGTACAGTTTCAACCTAAATTTGAAGGCCTTGCTTTAATGGAAATTGACTAGGGCCAACTTAAATGGTTGAAAATTTAAGTCAAATCCTTACCAAATAATCATTCCTGAAGACTTACTACCAACCTTTAATTCTTGTTTTTTTTCAAAGAAATCGGCAACCATTTTTAACATGCGTTTTTTTTATAGCCATAAAAGTCCATTACTTTGATTAATTTCTTTACCAGTTTCTGTGACTAATTAAGAGTGATGCTAATGCTGTAGGCAGTTGGCACCTCACCTTTTCTCTTAGTTGACCTCAATTACTATTTTCTTTTTAATTACAGTTTTATCCTTCATAAAAATTACTAAATAAAATGTAAAAATTTTATGCATAATCCATCTAGGATAAATCTTTTGTTACTAGTTTAAAATTTTTGTTTCCTTTTTTCTACATTATAAACCCAAATTTAATTTTGGAATAATCCAAGATGAAATGTGTTTGATTAATAACATATATATATATTAAATTCTTTGGGTTTATTTTATCATACCTTATTTTTTCTAATTCAATTGATTTGCATATTTACACAATTTAAAAGTTTGTTACTTATTTTATTATATTTTAAAAGAAAACACATGTGATGCCAATAATATATATAAACAAGGATTGAGAATATATAAGATGAGTAATAAAAATATAAATGCATATAAGGGTTATTTTGTAAATAGAGAGGGTTTGTTTAGACATTTAGATATGTTTAAAAATTTTAATGAGATAAATTAAGAAATGGGGCAATAACATCACTCTTAATCAATTTTAAACGGATCTAAGTTTTTCAAAAACCATAAAAAAAAACTCTTCTTTAATTATAAAAGGTTTAAATGCGCTTCAAATTAAATGATGTTACAAAAGGTATATAAAATTAATCTTGATTATATTTATGTATTAAAAACTGAATTTATTTTAAAAGAATTATATTGATATACTCCCTCTGTTTTTATATAAAAATCGTTTTAAGGATGTTTTATTTTTTCAAATTAAAAGTCGCTCCTTGTCTTATCATTTCTCCACTTTTCGTCATGGCCCACATCTCCTTTGTCTCTCTTTATGTTATCTTATCTTATCTCTTCCCCTCTCTTCCATATTTTCCATCGCCCACTTCTTCTTTCTCTACTCTGCGTCTTTGCTTCCATCTTCTCTCTCTTTTTCGGAACAAAGTTTAAAGACAAGATCCATGACTCGAACTTTATTGGAGGTTAATTCTTCGACTTTAAGGAGTCACGTTCCGTAGAATCAAAGAGATGGAAATGGAACAGAAATAGAAATGAGTGAGGGATGACAGAATAAAAGAAATGGAACAGAGTAAAATAAAAGAAAGAGACAAAGGAGCAGAATAAAAGAAATGGAATAAGACAAATGTAAATTATTTAAATATGCAGCGGAAAAGTTTCAAGTGTCCCACCTGCAAAATCAGGAGAAAAAGTTGGGTGAGATAGACAAAAATTTTTTTAATTAAAAATCGTGCCCAAGCTTAAAACGATTTTTATATAAAAACGGAGGGAGTAATAAATATTTTGTAAGGTGAGTGCTTTGTGGAAAAATAATACTATGATTACAAAGCAGTGAAGTACTACTTCAACATCATATCAAGCCTTATGATGTTTGATTTACCATCACTTAAATGACACATTTGATTCAACCGTCACATAAGTGATAAGAAAATACGAGTATGTTTGATGCACAACATTTATATACTCCTTCTGTTTTTATATAAAAGTCATTTTAAGCTTAGCACGATTTTTAATTAAAAAAAAATTTGTCTCTCCCACCCAACTTTTTCCCCTAATTTTGCAGGTGGGAAAAGATTTTGCATGCGGCGATATTTAAATAATTTACATTTGTCTTATTCCATTTCTTTTATTTTGCTATTTCGTCTCTTTATTTTCTTTTACTCTATTCCATTTCTTTTATTCTATCGTCCCTCACCCATTTCCAATTCCGTTCCATTTCCATCTTTTTTATTCTACGAAACGTGGCTCCTTAAAGTCGAAGAATTGACCTCCGATAAAGTCCGAGTCAAGGATCCTGTCTTTAAACTTTGTTCTGAAAAAGAGAGAGAAGATGGAAGCAAAGGCATAGAGTAGAGAAAGAAGAAGTGGACAATGGAAAATATGGAAGAGAGGAGAAGAGGGGAAGAGATAAGATAAGATAAGATAAAGAGAGACAGAGGAGATGTGAGTCATGACAAAAAATGGAGAAAGAACAAGACAAGGAGCGACTTTTAATTTGAAAAAATAAAAAACCCTTAAAACGACTTTTATATAAAAACAGAGGGAGTAATACAAAGAACACCATATAATTCTAAACAATACTCAACCCAAGTTTGGTGGGAATTTTACATTGTATTGTATTAACTAATGCAATGTACTTCCAAGTCCTCAATTCATATCCAATGTACTAATTAATACCACATAAAAGGGCGACTAAAAGGATGTATTGTATTATTTCAGGCCGAACGACTTACACCTACCCAAGGTTTGATGAAACAATGATTGGTACCCAAAAGGTTTGAAAACGACAAACAGGTACCTTCCGTCATGTGTTGTTAGTGATTTCCGTTTGCTAATAGTGAAAAGACTATAATGCCCTTGGAGAAATATTAGTCTATTTTTTTAACTACTTTTAGACCTCTTAAATTTATTAAATTCACAAATACCCAAAAAAAAAATTTAAAAATTAACAAAAACACCCCCACCCACCCATGATTGTCAGATTCCAATAGCCACCGCCAGTGGTAGCCGGAATCTGTCACAACGATCTACACCACCACCGAAAATTGCCAGTACTTCACCGATCTGGCCTTTTCCTACGATCCACCGGAAAATGGAAAAGGCCGGAAAAGGCCGACCGAAAGGAAAAGGTCAGATCTGGCCGAAAAGTGACGACCAAAGAAATGGCCGTCGTTGACTGTCAACGATGGCCACATCTTTGGTCGTCGCTAACGACCAGGATGGAGTGTTGCGATCATCGACGGCCAGATCTGGCCGAAAAAAGCCAAATCAATGCATTACGACGCAGATCAGTCATAACGCAATTTTCCGGCCAAATTCCGACGATGGTGGCCGAAATCTGGCACTGCGATGGTGGGGGTGTTTTCGTTATTTTACAAAAATTTTATATATTAGGGTGTTTAGTTAAATTAGCCAACCTAGGGAGTTTTTTATAAATTTTTAAAAAACCAACATATCAAACTTTCAAGGATATTCTAGTCTTTTCACCATTAGCAAACGGAAATCACTAACAGCACATGACGGAAGGTACCTATTTGTTTGTCATTTTCAAACCTTTTGGGTACCAATATGTCGTTTCGCCAAACCTTGGGTAGGTGTAAGTCGTTTCCCCTATTATTTCATTTACTTTGACAATTTTTAATTAATATATATAGATAATTAATAATTTAAAATCACACTAATAAAAAAAATATTATCCTTGGGGGATTTTCATATGAAATACCACTATCAATCGACCTATATAAAAGTGTTTTAACACTACAATTTTTTTTTTTTTTTTTTTTTGGCTAAAAATTATAATAGAATAGTTTCTCCTTATATTAACTCTGTTTGAATAAACAACAAACTAAGGATAAACTACTTAAGAGCTCTATAAATAAAATCTCTACTTATAGGAACTCTATTCCAATAAATGATAACAGAGCCTAGTACTTGTTAAACATAAATTCTCAACCCCCAAAACTAAAATAATAAGATAAAATTCCAGAAAATATTTATGAAAACAAAATTTCAATATATATCAGTTTACGATATATTAAGATGCATACCTCAGATTTTCCCATACAGCTATAAAATGAGAAATTTTTCAATAAAACAGGCATTGAATAACACAGCAGATTGGCATGAGTTGAAATGGAACATGGTTGTAAATTTATACCTCAATAGTATTTTCATTGGTTCAACCGTCTTTGAAGTTCCTCGACGAATTTACTTCTGGGGACGGTCTCCTCTACAGTGGTATCGATGTTCTTTAACTTTACAATTCCTTCATTCAGCTCCCGCTCACCGACAATTACCATCCAAGGGATTTTCGACTCCCTGGCACGATCTATGAGCTTCATCACTTTCTTGTGGACCATGAACTCTGCTTTCACCTTAGCATTCCACAGGTCGCTAACTAGCTCTGCTGCTTGAGGTAGCTTATCTCCAAGCAAGGCCACCAGTACTTGTGTCTCGGTGGCTCGGATTGTCTGCCAACACCAGAGAAAACAAGAAATGGCACATTAGTGCCTACAACAAATACAAGCACAGAGATTTCTAAAGTTTTCCACCAAATGAACTTAAAAATGGAGAAATGTTAACTAAATTCTCTTTCCCACTATTTCATTTTCCTTTTGACGAGCATATAAAAAACAAAGTTATCACTATTTTAACCATATTATCAACTTGCCACATTTTTTGTTTTTGTACATGCATCAAGTGGAAGTGACAAAGTGAAAAAGGAGAGTGGCGAGCATTTCTCCTTAAAATAGAACATTTCTACCCCAAACCATAGAGACCATGTAAAATCAAATGATAGACCCTTAAAAGGGATAAGATTTTATCTAAGCTTGACAAGGGTAACATAAAAAGCACTTCACAGATCTAACTCTGCAATCTAAAAGAAAGCATCATTTGTTTTTCATCTTTTTGTATTTTCTACACATGTCATGATTAAAGTGAGAGAGTGAAAAAAAAAGTGCAAAAGAGAGTGTTCCTAGCACTCCTAATCAACCAAATATTTGTAAAAGTAACACTAAATCTACAAAGAAAATGAGCACAATAGAATGCTGTTAACAAACAAATGAACAAGGCTGGGTTACAGGAAACATCCAATGGGTGTAGAATATTGGAGCAATCAACACATTTATTCCTCAACAAAATGCACAGTATAATATTTAGCTAATAATTGACTCACAGAAACCAACTATATATGAATGTTATCATCACCTGGTTCCTTTCTTTTTGTAGCTGCTCCATTATAGTAAACACTCGCTCAATTCCAAGACTGACACCAACTGCTGGAACCTGCTTCGTACCAAACATTCCAATAAGGTTGTCATAACGTCCACCAGCAGCAATTGAACCAACCTGAGTACATAAAGGAGTTAGTCATATTATCTTAGCAACAACTATAAAACTAATGCCGGGAAGAAATTATAAGATGACAAATGAATAATGATTTACATAAATTTGATAGAGATGCCATATTTCAATAGATTTCATTTGATATCATATAATCCAGTGGTAAGTAACAAAGAGGAAATTTGGTTTATGATTTAACTCATATGACCAATCTCTTTTATGTTGTTCTAGCTAGCCTTTACATTTTCATCGAAATGTAAAGAAGTGGGAGTTTAGCTTCTATCCTTCTTATCTACTACATCCTTCTTCCCCAAGAAGCTATAGAGATTGGGTACAGAACTCAGCCTCAGTCCAGGAAACATAGGCTTGATTTTAGAAATGTAAACTGTTAGGGTTAGACTGAGCTGGCACAATCTAGTCAACAGACAATACATTCATGAATGGTATGGCACAACAGCTACGTTTTATTAGCTATAACTATTGGACAGTAAGCTGCTGAGACAGTACACTTGATCACTGGATTAGGAACCAAAAAAAGAAAAAAAAAATAGACCAAAATGTACAAGAAAGAGCAAAAGGGACCTCAAGGTTCAGCAAAACTGCCAAAAGCCAAGTGCTTCATGCAAAGACAGAATATGTGACTCAACTGGGAATTATTCTCATGGACTTGGTGACATGACCAGCCCCATTCAACAACTCCACTTGTAACTTATCTTTTGCTAGCTTGGATTGGGCCTCAGCTAAGTATTAACAAGTCAGGCACAGTCCTAATCAGGCTCCAATCAAAATAAGTAGCCCACTTTTAATAAGGTATCTCAATAGGCCTTTAATAATTAAAACTTAATATGCATGATTTTATTTGTAAACTTACTGAGCATTCATATTACACCACATGTTACCTCAATACTGGAACAGGCATGACATTGCCATTATCTAGGGCAATGGTAGAAGTCAGATAAGCACAAAGAAAATATTTGATTTTGAGAGTGGTCACTTCAGCCAACCAATCCTCGGGCAAACTCAAAGATTTGATCTTTAACAAGTTTTATTCCAAGATATATTCCATCAAATATGTTTTTACCAAAAATTGCAAATAATAATTGCTTTCATGTATGACAGGATTAACTTCTGATGAATTTAGTAGAAGAAAAATCATCATAAGAATGATCTATGAGCATAATTACAACAAAATGATCCAATATTACTTAATAAAATGTCACAATAATATGGTATGCAATATATATATCAAATAGCCTTGATGAAAAGAACTAAATGCAGATGCACAACTAGAATTTACCTGTGTCTCCCCTTTGAAAACAGCTTCATAAATCACTCCAGTATAATAATCAAGACCCCTCGCAAGACTCAAATCAAAAACAACGTTGTCAACACACTTAGACTTTTCTAGAGCTTGAAATAAAATTTCAAGGTCATCCAATGCAACTTTTGATGAATTGTTTTCCAAAAACTTGCTTCCTTCCTGTTTAAGCTTTGACAACAATACCAAGGGGGATCCTCTTTCCTTCACAAAAGTTCCAATCTTATCTGCTGTCTCAACAGTTAAGCCCTTTTCCTCAACCTAGAAAACATTAGTTTTACAATGTTATTAACAATGCAAAATCATGAGTTTATGACCAACAAAGTATGGCAAGAGCTGAATATTGGAGAACAAAAAGAGGAGAGAAGCAGGGGAAAGAGGCAAGAGATATACTTATTTGGCAATAAAAGAGAAAAATTATAAAAACAAAATGGTCAACTATTTTCAAATAAGTTAGAACAAAAAACAGTATAAATTATATTCTTGCAGAGTACAAAAAAAACTGACGCATTCACCATTATGCAATATATTTTACAAAGAAAAACGAAGGCTTCGTTTGTTTTGCTTTTGGGAATACTATTATTAGTATTCCCAAAAAAGTTAAATAGTAAAATGTCATTATTCCCAAAATATTATTCTATATTTTTCAATTTCTTTTAAACCTCCTAAATTTTTTAATTTAACTAAACACTCCCAAATATTTTTTTTAGAAATTGCAAAAACACTCCGGCCACCCTCCGAAGGTGGTGGCCGGCTGTCCCTATTTAATGAGTGGGTTGGGGATGTTTTTGTTAACTTTTAATATTTTATTATAGGAGTGTTTAGTAAATAAACAAACATAGGGGATATTTTTATTAATTTCCAAATCCTACATCGTAATACCCACCCAATTTAACTTTTTTCAAAAGATTATTCTAAAAACTATCATAATAATGAACCAAACGGAGCCAGACAAAGATGCAGTGAAGCTAGTCTATTGATTTTTGATGCAGCAAAGGGGAAAAAGAGTTGTTTGTTTATTTTACTTTAATATAGGAAAATTGGGCTACAACCTTTGCAAAACATCTTATGAAGGTAAGACTTGCAGGGATTAAAGTATTGAGTCATCACTAGTCTAGAAGTAAACCAGACTTGCAAGAACTGCTTTCCAAATTAAGATTCAAAAAACCGATGGTAACTTTCATCTTACTATTCTGACTCAACCTCAAAGCAGCAGGGGCAAGGATTGGGTAGTCTAATTAATAGGAACCTGACTTTGCCAGGCAATTGGTTGTGGAGATTTTTCTTAGAGAGCAGCTCTCTTTGGCACACAAGTGCACTGAGTATGGTCTCCAATAAAACAGCCAGGACTCCAATATTGCCGTTAATGGGCTGAGCCACTGACATGGGACTTTTATTTCTCATGGTCGGCAGTTTAATTTGGTTCCAATTATTTCATCTTAAAAATCAGTGGACTACATTTAAGAGACTGTACAAGACTGATAAGAACCTGTGAATAACAATCTTAGTCTTCCCAGGCCAAAGGAAAGCAAACCAGACATTAGAACATTAAAAGCAACCTATATGAACAATAATGCACAATGGAGTTGTATGGATACCTATATGCTTACCATTTCTTTTTTAATCTGCTCAAAAGTTTGCTTGTCTAGCTTGTCAATACTTGAACATATAGTTCTGAATTTTTCAGGAGGCACTCCACATATTTCCAACATTCCATCTAGTAACATTCTATGATTCAACTTTATCTGCAAAATGTAATTCATCAAATAATCTTAGAGGCAAAAACATTTTTAAGAAGTTACTTGACTGAAATATGCAAATGTTTGTAGAAGTAGCTAGATTATCAAAAACAATAAAAAGTTACAAATAGGTGTTTAGTCAACTGCCCAAATCCATTGACCCTGAAATTGCTGAAGAAAAAGAGTACATATTTTAAAGCTCATATACAATATTCTATTATCTGAATACTAATTTATATATGTAAGGTTTTTGATCTATTCTATCAATAAATTTCTTTGTTTCCATTTAGAAAATTGTTAATTCATATATCAAGATCCATAACTCTAACATCATCAAAACTTTTAAGTGTTACTAGAATGCGAGACGTTTATATCCATGTAACATATCTCATACATGTGAACAACATATTCTATTCACATATCAACTCCATCATCCTAGAGGCCACAAGGTAATCTCATGAAGCCTAATGTATATATATATATATATATATATACTGAGACTTACCTCATAATCTCCAATAGCTAGTTCATCAAGCAGTTCTGTCAAAATTTTAATGACTTCAAAATCTGGCCCCATCCTTTCATATTGGCCAGCAATATCAAAGTCACATTGATAAAATTCACGAAATCTTCCTTTAGATGGGTTATCTCTTCTATACACCTTAGCTATTTGATGCCTTTTCAAGGAAGTAAGACCATTCATAGCCACATATCGAGCAAATGGAACAGTCAAGTCATATCGCAGAGAGCAAAGCTCACCACCCTGCAAACAAGTAGACAAAAAAAGTTATATTCTGCTGATCAAGGTAACTATTAATAAAACACTCTTTAGCCATCAAAAACCCAACAATAGTCCACAGAAGGGAAATAGTAAAGAAAGATGAATACGGTTACAAATCCATTCAACTACTAAAACAGAGCAGAATCACCATAACCTAATTTTTTTGCAAAGAATTATAAGTTTATAATTAAAGACTACATTGTGACAGCAAAAAGAGATCAAATTTTAAGTCAAGGAAATTCCTACCTTTCCTCGTTCAAAAACTTGAACAATTTTGGTACTAGAATCAGGAGTCACAAATATATGGGTAAGCTTCAACTAGAATTTTAGTTTTCCATTTGACCACCCTTTCATTCAATATATTAAGAGTAAAGAAAAGTCAACCAACATATTAGAAAATAAAATGCATTCAAGCACAAAAGTACCACGTTATGTGTGAAGCTTTAAGCAGATAAAAATTCCAAATAAGGGCTCTTCCCCAAAATATTATTAATTTATAGAAAAAAGAAACATGAATACAGCGGATTTAACTAATAATCATGTACTTACCTGGTCAGCAAGATCATAAATCAACTTCGAATCCTCTCCATATTTTCCTGTTAGGGTCTCTCTCAATTCAAAAACAGGAGTATCTAAGGCAGTGGCACCATGCCTCTTGAAAACTTCAGTTATAATTGAAAATGCTTTTCCTCTTATCGCCATTTGTTCTTTTGCGAAGTCACGCGTACCCTGCACCATAATGTGCAAATGTAAGAATGCTACTGATTCCAGTCAATGCCAGAGTAAGCCATACCATTCCATCAACCAAAAGGGTTTTTTGTCTAAAGAAGAAAGTCTATTTCTAACAATGAGGACGTAATAGATCTGAAAAAATTGAGTTCATAGCTTTGCATTCAGCTACTGAACAATAAACTACAGAACTAACAATTATCCAACGCTTGAACATATATGACTTGAAATGTTTCATGCCCCGGCATTGAAATTCTTTCTAAGTTTTCATGTCAAAAGATTCAAAATACCAAAAAAATAGTTTTATAATGTTAAAGGACCACACACACACACACACACATATATATATAAACTATAATTGCAATAAAAAAATAAAAAACTATTTTCACCAAGCAAATTTCAACACAATTCCTAGAATCAAACCCAAGACCACTCACGACTTAGTCATTAATCCAAAGGCCTTTAACACAATTAATATTTCAGAAACAATTCCATATAAACCACAAGTTTATAAGGGATTTGCACAATTTTCAATCAACTGATTTTTCCAGCTTATCATGCATAGGACTTTTTCTGAATTGGCTCAATATTACACTGTTGGCCCCACAGTTGTTCAGCAGCATACATCTTAAAAGTATTCATCATGGGCTACAAATTAACTCCATATCATGGATGTTTGAGCTAAAACCTAATATCCTCCACGCATCCACTACCTACACATAAAATACCAAAGGATCTATAACACAAACAAATTCTTAATTATTCTTCAAAATACTTTTAATTTTTCTATTCTTTCAGTTGCAAAAAGCTCAAATTAACAAAATTGAAAACGCATATCATTTACCTTAGGAAGCTTGGGAAGCCTTCTGCTTTCATTGCTCTCTACAATCTCTTTAACCTTTGTCAGCAAACCATCAAAATCTGGGTCATTTGGATCCAAAAATGAAAAAAGATCCTCAACCCATTTCTCCAAAACCCCCAAACCCTTACTCTGTAACCTATGCTTAATCAATTGCACAATCACCCCAGTTCCCTTACCCAAAACCACCTTCTTCTTCTTCTTCTCACTCTTTTTATCCCCTCCCGCATCCCCTCCATTCACCTTCTCACCCAGCAACTCCCCACCTTCAAGCACAGCAAATGCAATCACCGCCTCCCATGCCACAATCTTCAACACAAGCCCCAACAACACATTCGCCTCATGAACAAACTTCACATTATCCTCCTCCAAATGTGCAACCAAAACCAACTTATACACACTCCTCAAACTATCCCCAGTCAAACCATCCTTCTCAAACAAACTCCTCAATTCATCACCAACAACCTTACTCAAACTCATTTTCGCACGAAACAAACTGCTTTCACCCACATTCTTAACTGCAGATACCAATGCCATTACATTGGCCCCCAAGGCCTTCGCGGTCCCACTAATCCCCACTCTCACACCCGAATTCAACTCAATCCTCGTACTCGAATGCACTAATTTAACTACTTCTCTTAACTTCCCATTAATTTTCGGAGTTTCCAAAACCTCTTCAGTCTTTACTTTCCCCACTAACTTAGATCCATTAAGCAACACTTTCAAGTCCCCAGCAACCGCAATCTCCTCCTTCGCGGTGAACCCATCTCCCGAATCAATCGAATTAAAAGCCGCCACGTCAGCGCCAGACGCCTCACACGACAAAGCTGCCACCGCATCAATAATCGTAGACAAAGCCGTCGATTTGTAATCCAAAACCGCACAAACACCACACAATGCACAAGGCAAACTCAATTTCTCCAACAAAGCACGCTCATCTTCACTCACCTCAACCGGTTCACTCCCAATTTTAGGACCTCCAGAATTTAGCGTCTCCGAAATATGAACCGGAAGAACCGTACGGACACCCGAACCGGACTGAACTGAAAGGAGCTTGTTGAGGAGGACAATGAGGGAAGCGCGGGACTCTTCTGGAGTTAGGCTTTGGTGAAAGAGAATTTGGTAGTTAGTGACAGGTGGCGGGTTCTGATTGGGCGGCGAGGAAGAGAGACGATCGAGGGCCGAGGAGTCGAGGCGCACGTGAGCGAGGGAGTTGGAGACGGAGTAGACGGAGGAGGAGGTGAGGATTGCGCCTTTGCCACCGAGAGTTATCACGGAGGCTGAGCCGCTCTCCGCCATTGCTGAATTGAAGCTTAGAGAGAGAGGGAGGGAGAAATGGAGCACACGAGCAAGCGAAAGAGAGAGATTTAGCGCAGTGGAGGCGCGTGTGTAGTAGGGCGTTGTCGTTTTGAGTGGAGGAACGGTGCCGTTTTCAGCTATGGTTTTGTGTTGGCGTTAGGGTTTTGTATTTAGGAATTGAAGCAGCCCAATTACGGTTGATGTGACACGTTATAATTATTTATTAAAAATTTTCACAAAACGAATTATTTGTTTGAAAATTCCAATTTTAATTTTCTTTTAGATTAATCAAAAACTAATTTAAGTGATGTCAATTTCTCATGGGATATAAATAATTAGAGGGTTTATTCTCCCTTATGAGATTTTTCTTTTGTCTATAAAGTGTTTAATATCTCCTGACAAATTTTTTTTTTTTTTTTTGATAATGTTGTTAAGGCCATGCTTCATATTTTTAAAAGGTTTTCGATTTTTTTTTTTTTTTTTTTTGAACCATAACGCATTAGTTAATCCTAAACAATATCAAGGGTAAAATAAACCCTATAATTGGAGGATTAAAAACAATAAATAAATAAATGGAGTAAATTTATATAATATAAATGTAACTATAAATATGTTGCATATTACAGTAAATAGCTTAAACTTATTCCATGTAGCACATGTTTATAATGCTAAAAGAGTAAATTAAAAAATGTGTTGAGTGATAGGTAGTTTTGTCTATTTTATTTAAAAGTAGCATCTTTTATTAAAACAAAAAAGCCTTTAAATGTGGCCTTTTTCGCCAGGATCATCATGCTAATTGTAATGTATTTATTTTTGTTGTTGTTTACTTTGAATTGTAATGGAACATTCATTTACTTTTTGTCCAAGTATTTCTAAAGCTTTGTCTCCACGTATTTCCAATGTTTGAATAATGAAGTTAATGTTTATTTAGATTATCAATTCTTAGAGTGATACTTTGATGAAATTGATGCTATTGAAATCTCGTCTATTAACACATCCGTAACAAGTTATTTTACTTTGAGTAATGTCATATTTATAAAGTTGGGATTGCAAATGTGGTTACTAATGTGTCGGTATCACTTTAATTATAGGATATTGTCACAATATCTTACAATTAATGTGGTATTCGACTGTTTGTATATCATTAGCTCAGTAGAAATTTCAACTCTGTATATATAGTATTATTAATTAGGCAATCCACATTTCTTTTATCAGTAAGATTAAATTCGTAAAAAGAGAATACATTTTTGATCAATTTGGGCTATAGTATTAAGTTTGAAAATTGAGGGGCCAAAAGGAAAATATTAGATTTAAGAGATTAAATATAATTTTCTATTAAATTTTAAAAAACTTTGTGGGTTGCCTGACTAGCTCCGCCCCTAATGGTAAACCTTTCTAACACACACGACTTTGATATACTCATTATAGTAAGAAATATATTTAGTAATCGTTTACTTTATCTTAATAATATGCCTATTGAATGTTAGGACAAGATTTTTATGTATCGTTACATTGTCACACTTGGCTCTCGCATGTAACCATACATTTAGTGATCATATATACATACAAATCTTGTCCTAACCTTGTTTCTCCTCTCCAAATTTCAAACACTTCATTAAGTTATTATTGAACCTTGTCATAACATCTCTTGTTCCTTCCTCTAGGTTTTTATGAAATTTTTAATGGTTATTTTTATAATATATATGATGCGATTTACAAGAATATGAAAGTGTTTTGGTAGCTTCACCTATGTAAAAGTTATTTGTTTTTCTATCCATGATGTCAAAAAATAAAAAAGATAAACATTATTGTGCTAGAGGAGATGTTTAATGATAGTTTTATGGAAGGGGAATTGATATAAATTGCCACTTGTTTAAGGTATTGCATGACTCCTCATTAGTTTCGAAAATAGAAATCTAACCCCTATTACGTTGAAAATCTTTAATAAATAGTTGTTAATATATAAAATAACGATTTTACCTTTATCACTCTTTCATTAACCTCGTCTAACTTCTAATGAAAACCACCTCTAACTCTTAAATCCATCAACTTCACCCTTGCTCAAAATTGCTACAACTAACTATGCTGCTAACGATCTCCTAGCACCATTAAAGGCCTCTTGTGAACCGTTGGAGGCTTCATGAAAAAATACTAAAGGCCTTGCAATGTGTTAGAGACTGAATTTAGCACGTAATATCGTCAATAAAGCGTCATGAAGCTAGATCCAACCTCGCAACGTCAAAGGTTGAGCAAAGCGAGATTAGATTTTTTTGACAATATTGTCAATTGAGCAACATCATGTTAGAACCGGCCTTGTGACTTTGTTAGAGGTCAGATTTGGACTCCTAGAGACACTCATATGGTTGAATCTAGTAGGGCTGGGTGGAGGGGGTTTAGGGGGAAAAAGGAGAAAGAAAGAAGAAAATTTAAAAAAAAAAAAAAATGGTAGGGTGCAGTGAAGGTAGAAGTTTTAATATAGTGGAATGGGGTGAGGGTTGAATTTCAGACACTAGATGGTGATAATGGAATTCAAAAAATCTATGGACCCTATGTTTAAATACTACTTTTCAATGTTTACTATTTGTAATGAAAACAAACAATTTATTCTAATAATCAGACAAACACTATCATTTATTCAAAATATTCTTAAGCATCCAAGTTTATTTAGCAATTAAACTGAGTCAACAGACAAACTAACCCAGAAAGTTTTGCAAAAGTATTACATACCTCCCTAGAGCATCATGTACCGCCGAAATTATCATTTACCCCTTTAATAAAGTATCAAAAATTCAAAACACCTTCTGAAAGAGGGATATATATATAATACTTTTCAAAAACCATGGGGGTGTTAAGCTTCTTCATCTCTCAAGGGTTGGGTAAAAAGAACCCATCTAAATTTTGGATTGTTATAGATGTATATATATAACTTTTAATTTGACCCTCTTTACACATTCCTAACCTAGTTTTTGGCAGTAAAGAGCACTATACATTCATACCTGATCCTAACAAACTGATTTCTTCAAGACAAATAATTTAAGTTGCAAAACTAGAACCTATCTCCTAACTATGCTCACAAATATTTTCAGAGCTATTCCTAAGGAAAAGTAATGAAAATTTGTGGAGATACAAGTAAAAAATTCAGTTGAAGATTTTGTTTTTCATTCAATTGTCCTATCATGTATGACTGGTAAGTTGGTGATGAAGATAGTTATAAAATGGTCCAGAATAAATGTCAAGGGTCCAATAAAAGCACCATCAATTGTAGAAAATAGGCTCCCTTGGAAACAGCAATCGCGATTATCCCACTATCCCACCATCGATTAGATAAAAGCACCAGAACTTAATGTAGAAAATTGAAACGGTGTGTTGAAATTGCTGTGATGGCTTCTTCTACTTCTTCTTCTTCTTCGGCGGCTAATGCTCGGCTGCTAAAGAAGTACGATGTTTTCCTTAGTTTTAGAGGAGAGGACACCCGCAACTCATTTATCGCTGTTCTTCACGGAGGTTTGCTTTGGGAAAAGATTAATGTTTTTATTGATAACGAAGCACTTAACAGAGGAGATGAAATTTCACCGTCTCTTTTTAATGCAATTGAAGAATCAACGATTTCGGTTGTTGTTTTCTCAGGAGGCTACTCCACTTCTAGATGGTGTCTCCAAGAACTTGTAAAGATCATTTGTTATAACCTAAGCCTAATAAACAAATCCAAAAACACAAACAAGTAAAGATCAAGAAAAACACACACAAATACACAAGGCACAATTTTACCGTGGTTCGTCTATCCAATCTTGGATAGACTACATCCACGTTGAGCTCCGAAACCCAGGAAGCCCACTGCACTAATGAGTCACTCAAAGAATACAAGAAGAACACTATTACAAGTCTGCCTCAAACAGACTACCACCCACTATGGCCTAATCACCTGTAACCCTCTACAACCGCAAGAAACAGAGGACTACTCAGCCTCTAGAAGGAAACTCAACCCTCTCTCACTCAAAGCAGACTAACCCAGAAAGATTCAATCAGAGAGAACAAACCCTAGCCCGAGTGTATCCCTTTTGTTAACCCTAACTCTCTGAATAACAAAATACGCGTTCTTCATAAGTGTCACTGTTGGGCTTCTTTATATACTAAGTCATCAGCAGTTCTTAGCCCTTGGATCTGTCTTGATCTAACGGCTGAAACTTGGTAATGGCTTTAAACAAAACGACCCCGTTTTGACTCAAGTGAAACGACTCCGCTTTGGCTTCACAACTTTCGCTCCACCTTGAAGCCAACTTCATTCCCTTTAGTGCAGTAAGCTATCCTGCATTTCTTCTCAGCTCTTTGAGTACAGTACTTACTTAATATGAAGCAGGTTCAAGCAATGCTTGAACTTGGCTGTGGTCACCACTTTTGTTCCCATGTCTGCTGGATTGTCTTCAGTGGGTACTTTCAGCAGATTTAACTCTCCCTTTGCAATCAAGTCTCTGACATAGTGGTGCCTTACATCCACATGTTTGGTTCGTTCGTGGTACACTGGGTTCTTGCTTAAGTGGATGGCACTTTGACTATCAGAGTAGACTGTTGCTGTACCATTTAGCAAGTTTGCTTCTTTAAGGATTCCTTGCAACCAGGTTGCTTCCTTGAATGCATCTGAAACTGCTACATACTCGCCTTCTTCAGAGGGATGGGCTGCAACCGAGGTTGCAATCCGAGCTTTCCAAGCCCGACACTCTTCCCCAGTAGAAGTAATAGGCTTGTAGAGACTTCCCGAGTCTCTATCACTGCAAAATCTGCATCTACATATCCCACCAGATCAAGTGATGCATATCTTTTACAAAACATTAAACCAATTTGCACAGTTCCATTAATGTATCTCATCAACCATTTTAATGCATTCCAGTGATCATTTCCAGGGTTTGACATGAATCTGCTTAATAGAGATATTGCATATGCTAAGTCAGGTCTGGTGGAAATCATGGAATACATTACAGACCCTATGGCATTCGAGTATGGGACATTCTCCATTTTCAGTCTTTCAGACTCTGTTTTTGGGGACTGTGACTTACTAAGTATGAAATGGTTTGCTAAGGGCAGAGTCACTGCCTTGGATTCATTCAGTCCAAATTTTAACATTAGTTTTTGTAAGTATGAGGACTGATGCAGTTTAAGTGTATGTGCACTTCTGTTTCTATCAATCATCATTCCTAGAATCTTCTTTGCCTTCCCTAGGTCCTTCATATCAAATTCAGTATTCAATTTGGCCTTTAATGCATTGATATGAGACATGGACTTACTAATTATTAGCATATCATCTACATATAGCAGGAGGTAGATTGGTATGTCATTCATACAGGCAAAGTAGAAACAGTTATCATACATGCTTCTAGTGAATCCATTTCCTATTATGAAAGCATCAAATCTCTTGTACCACCTGTCTGGGATGTTTAAGTCCATATAGAGATTTATTGCGTGCATGCATAATCGTGCGCTTCTTGTCTTTAAAACCTATGGGTTGACTCATGAATATTTTCTCATCTAACTCACCATGCAAGAAAGCAGTTTTAACATCCAGTTGTTCTATCTCTAAGTCATGTTGGACTGCAATTGCTAGCATGAGTCTAATTGTTTTAAATTTAACTACAGGAGAGAATATTTCAGTGAAATCAATACCTGCTCTTTGAGTGTAGCCCTTAGCCACTAACCTTGCTTTGAATCTTGGTGGGTCAGACTCATTTATCCCTTCTTTCAGTTTATACAGCCATCTGCATTCAACCAATTTTTGATTCTTTGGCCTTGGAACCAGTGTCCAGGTTTTGTTTGAGTGCAATGACTCCATCTCTTCCTCCATGGCAGCCAACCAATCTTTTCTATCCCTTGAGCTCATTGCTTCATCATAGGTATTTGGTTCTGATCTTTGTGTTTCTGCCCAAGCTAGGAGGGCTGTATAAATCAAGTCAGCATAGCTGTACCTTGCAGGGGGTCTGATTTCCCTTCTGACTCTATCCCTGGCTAACTGGTATTGGGCCAGGTTGTCCTGCTGATCCTCTTCGATTGTTGTAGAGGGTGAGGGTGTCTCACTCCTCCCGCTTCTTGATTTAGTTGTGGTTGATCTTCACCAGGGTCAGGATCATTTATTTGGGTGTATTGATCAGGGTTAGTCTCAGGCTCCACCTCAAACTGAGTTTTCTTAGTTTGTCCTAAGGTTTCAGACTCTTCTTTTGAGCTACCTGCACTGTTAGTACCAGATTTACAAGGAAAAACAGTTTCATTGAAAATCACATCCCTACTAACAATTACCCTAACCCCTGGGGCATCCTTTTGCCACACCTATAGCCCTTTGTTCCCTCTTGGTATCCTAAGAAGACACACTTGAGGGATCTTGGTTCTAACTTTCCATCTCTGGTATGTGCATATGCTGCACATCCAAAAACTCTTAGGTGTTCTAGAGATGGTCTCCTTTCAGACCACTTCTCTTCAGGGCACTTAAAGTCTATTGAACTGGAAGGACTTCTGTTTATAAGGTAAGCTGCTGTGCCTAAGGCTTCCCCCCAAAAGGTTTTTGGTAGACCAGCAGTGAATAGGAGACATCTAACTCTTTCCAGAAGGGTTCTGTTCATTCTCTCAGCAACTCCATTTTGCTGAGGGGTTCCCCTTCCTGTCCTATGCCTTAAGATTCCCTCTTCTACACAATAAGAATCAAAATCCTCGATTCACGAATTCCGTGGCCATTATCGAGTCCCTAAGGGTTTTTACCTTCCTGTTAACTTGGTTTTCAACCAAGTTTTTCCAGCCTTTAAACTTGGTTAAGGCTTCATCTTTGGACCTAAGTAGGTACACCCATACCTTTCTGCTATAGTCATCCACAATGGAGAGGAAATAACAATTTCCTCCATGTGTCCTAACCCTTTCGGGGCCCCACAGGTCTGCATGAATATAGTCTAGCCCCTTTTTAGCCAGATGAGTTCCCTTTTGGAAACTCATTCTGTGCTGTTTCCCCATCACACAAACTTCACAGAAGGTTAAATCAGATACAGATTCCTTACCAAAGTACCCATGTTGGCTTAACACTGACATACCTTTCTGGCCTATGTGGCCAAGTCTCAGATGCCATTTCTCTGCGGTAGTCAGGCTTGAAGGTGATATTGCAGACTTAACAGTGAGTGCACAGTGTTGACCACACAGAATGTATAGCCCATTTTGTTTAACTCCTTCAAGTAGTACTTCATTATTCTTGTACACCACTATGGATCCTTTTTCTGCCTTGTAACTACACCCAGCTTCATCCAAGGTTCCCAAGGATACTAGGTTTCTTTTGAGGTCAGGTATATACCTTACTTTGGTTAGCATTATGATTTTTCCATTGTTCAACCTAATGGTTATGTTCCCTATGCCTTGAACCTTACAAGAGTGATTATTGCCCATGAAGACAGTTTCTAGCTCTCCCTTCTTAAAGTTCTGGAACCACTGGATGTTGGGACTCATGTGAAACGTGCATCCTGAATCTAGGACCCATTCCTTACTGCTAGCATAGTCTGAGATAGTGAGGGCTTCTGAGACTTCAATGCCAGTGCTAGTGCTAGCTAGGTTACTCTGTATTTTGCTGTTTTTGTTTCTTTATCCAATCATAGCAGTTCTTCTTAAGGTGGCCAGGTTTATTACAGTGGAAGCACTTCCTAGTTTCTCCCTTAGACTTGTTGTTCTTCCCCTTTTTCTTAGCCCTAGGGTTTATGTGTTGTTGAAAGATCTTATTGCTATCCTTTCCTGATTGTCCTGGATTTGATCTACCTTTGACAAACAGATTATTCCCATTCCTTTTCTGTATCTTCAACTCCAACTCCCTAGATTTAAGACCTGCTATGATCAGGTCAACACTGGGAACTGTCCCAGTGTATTGTAGAGCATTCTTAACCACCAAGTACTCATCAGGTAGTGAATTTAACAATATCATTGCGGAGTCTCCCAACTCCTGATCTGTGCCTTTCAATACTAATGTCATCTTAAGAAACTCATCAAGGTTTTCTTCTACAGACTTAGTAACATCCATCTTATACGAAAATAGGGCTCCTTTCAGAAATGCTAAATTAGGTGCAGACTGTAAGGAATAAAGGGATTCGAGTTTACCCCAAAGTGTGAGTGGTGTTTCCATGCCATCAACCTTTCGCAGGACTGCATCGGATAGATTCATTATGATAAGATTGTAGGCCTCCTCATCCACTTCAGCCTTTTTTTTCAGTTTCTCTTCAGGCCACTTCGAGGTATCTCTTTCTAAAGCAAGCCCAACTTTATTGTGCGAAAGAAGGGCTTTCATCTTCTTTTTCCATGTATTAAAGTCGATCTTCCCATCATATTGGGAGATCTCCATACGAGTAGTACTCATAGAATTTTAGTAGCAAGACAGAACAGTCAAGGGTACGTGGCGTTGTTATACCAGAATTCGCCAATTCCGCAGCAGCTTTTAAGGCGATTCTTGGTGTTCCAGCCTAAACACCCTTAGACAGTATTACACAATGCAAGCACACAACCTGGATTAAAGTAACAAGGCTACCACGGCTAAGACCATCAAAGGGTACGTGGCGTTGTTATACCAGAATTCGCCAATTACGCCAAGCAGTTTTTAAGGCAGTTACTGGTGTTCCAGCCTAAACACCCTTAGACAGTAACACACAATGCAAGAACACAACCAGGACTAAAGTAACAAGACTACCACGGTTAAAAACCGTCAAAGGGTACGTGGCGTTGTTATACCAGAATTCGCCAATTACTGCCAAGCGGTTTTTAAGGCAGTTACTGGTGTTCCAGCCTAAACACCCTTAGACAGTACCTAGACCTTTTTCTTGACTCGTGTTTGTGACCCAGACCAATCAATACGACCTGATTCAAGACTAATTTCGAAAACCCTAAGGCACTATAAGCCTTTAATCCGAAAACCCCCAAATCCGACAAACCCTAATTCTTTGGATTTGTGCAAAGTTCGTCGATTCCTTGTGCCTGTAACTCAATCTCACGAATTTAACCCCCAAGACTTAGCAAGATCTGAAGTCCTAACGATCAAGGATCTTGAAATCGAAAAAACCCCCAAATCTGACAAACCCTAATTTCAGAATTTGTACACTAGACCAAACGATTTCTAATCCTAAATCCCCTTAGAACTTTCTAGCTCTGATACCACTGTTATAACCTAAGCCTAATAAACAAATCCAAAAACACAAACAAGTAAAGATCAAGAAAAACACACACAAATACACAAGGCACAATTTTACCGTGGTTCGTCTATCCAATCTTGGATAGACTACATCCACGTTGAGCTCCGAAACCCAGGAAGCCCACTGCACTAATGAGTCACTCAAAGAATACAAGAAGAACACTATTACAAGTCTGCCTCAAACAGACTACCACCCACTATGGCCTAATCACTCCAGAACCCCTCTACAATCTGCAAGAAACAGAGGACTACTCAGCCTCTAGAAGGAAACTCAACCCTCTCTCACTCAAAGCAGACTAACCCAGAAAGATTCAATCAGAGAGAACAAACCCTAGCCCGAGTGTATCCCTTTTGTTAACCCTAACTCTCTGAATAACAAAATACGCGTTCTTCATAAGTGTCACTGTTGGGCTTCTTTATATACTAAGTCATCAGCAGTTCTTAGCCCTTGGATCTGTCTTGATCTAACGGATGAAACTTGGTAATGGCTTTAAACAAAACGACCCCGTTTTGACTCAAGTGAAACGACTCCGTTTTGGCTTCACAGAACTTTCATCATTGAATGTAAGAAAATGTTTTCACAAATAGTTTTACCGGTTTTCTTTTATGTAGATCCATCAGACGTGAGGAATCAAACCGGAAGTTTTGGGGATGGATTTGCTAAGCTTGTAGAAAGTTGTCTTAAGGAGAAGTTAGAGAAGCTACAAATGACAGAAGAACAATTTAAAGATAAGGTTCAGAAATGGAGGAATGCTTTGACTGAAGCAGCTAATCTATCTGGCTATACTTTAACTCACACTAAGTAAGTATCTAATTTTTTTTCAATACTTGAAGTTTCAGATGAGTTTATTTTTCTTTGAATTGTTGAAGATAGATCTTGCTACTTGTATGCTCAATGAGGAAATGACTATATTTACAGTATTTGATTTCGATTAGATATCATCTCATTTGAATCAGATAATGGATCTGAACTTATATTTATCATTATTTGTTCGTGTTTTTTAGGTCGAATTTGGTATTTCGGAGAAAATTGTCGGAGATATAGTGGAGATGTTGAACTACTTGTCGTCCCCAATTGACAGTAACAATGACTTGGTTGGAATACAACCAATAATCAATTACATAATTAAATATTTATTGTGCCGTAATGATAAATCTCATGATGTTCATACCATAGGAATTTGGGGAATGGGTGGAATGGGTAAGACAACTATTGCCGAGATTTTATTCAACACAATAAGGAAGAATTTTGAAGCTTCTTACTTTGCTCTAAATGTTAGGGAAAAATCGCATACCATAATACATTAACCCTTTTGCGACAAGAATTTCTTTCTACGATAACAAATGATCAGCATGCTAATATAAATTTTTCCTTCACAAAAAGAAGGCTTGGATGTAAGAAGGTTGTCATTGTTTTTGATGATGTTACAAATTTAAGTCAAATAGAATTTCTAATTGGGGATCTTAACTCTTTGGGCTCAGGAAGCCGGATTATCATAACAACAAGAAATAAACAAGTGTTCAGAAATTGTGGAGTGGATGAACATAATATATACATGGTAGAGGGATTATCTCATTGTCTAGCACTTCAGTTTTTAGTAGGTATGCTTTTCGACAAAATCATCCCAAAGTAGATTATGATGAGTTATCAAATAGAGTGGTACAATATGCTAAAGGGGTCCCATTGGCTCTTAAAGTGTTGGGTTCTTTTTTACTTGGCAAGACAAAAAAAGTTTGGGAAAGTGCAATAAATAAACTAGAAATTATTCCTCATGAAGACATTCAACATGTTTTAAAAGTAAGCTATGATGGACTCAATGATGTTGAGAAGAATATATTTCTTGATATTGCGTGTTTCCTAAAATGGGAGAATAGAGATTTTGCAATAATGTTCTTGGATGCTTGTGGATTCTATGCGGAACTCGGAATAAGTGTTCTCATTGACAAATGTCTTGTAACTATATCCACAGGTAATAAGATAACAATGCATAATCTACTTCAAGAAATGGGTTGGGAAATTGTTCGGCAAGAATCAACAAAAGAACCTGGTGAACGAAGTCGTTTATGGCACCATGAAGATATCTATAGTGTATTGGAAGAGAATACGGTAATTGTCTGATGTAGTATATAACTTTTGCTCTTTGTTTTATACATGTGAGATCTAGAAAACATCGCTCTGAATTATTGTTTCTACTTTTCTGTGTGCATTAGCTTAGGCTTGGGAGATGTTTATTTTTTTATTATGAAAATATGGTCAAAGCAAATACAACATCTAATGCTTAACTGCTATAACTTTTATTCATATGGGTTCTTAAAATATTTCACACTAATTATCATCTTTTCTTAATAGGGAACTAAAGCCATTGAAGGCATATGTTTGGACATGTTTGAAAAAGGAGAGATCATACACTTACAACCTTGTGCCTTACAAATGATGCGGAAATTTAGATTCTTTAAACTATATAGCTCACATAACAAAGAGGATGATGTTAATAAAGTGCATGTTTCTCAAGACCTAAGTTATGTTTTCAATGAGTTAAGGTATCTTTGTTGGCGTGGATTCCCATTGAAATCGTTGCAATCAAATTTTCGGACAAAGAATCTAGTTGCAATCAACATGCGTTATAGCAATATCGAACAACTTTGGACTGGTGCCCAGGTATATGTTGATATTTATATGGTGTTTTTTCTATTGTTAATTGTGAATATCAAAGAGACTGATACATGAGAGTGACCTTTTATTTCCTGTCTTACAGCTAGTGAAGTTGAAACATATTGATCTTAGTCACTCTAAGCATCTAAGAAGGCTATTAGATCTCGCCTTGACCCCAAATCTTGAGAGTTTAATTCTAGAAGGTTGCACAAGTTTGTTTGAGATATATTCATCTGTTCTGAGTCTTGATAAGCTTGTTAACTTGAATTTAAGGCACTGCAAAAGCCTTCCTAGTCTTCCTATGGGCATTCGTTTAAAATCTCTTAGGAAAGCCATCCTTTCTTGCTGCTCAAATCTCAAGACGTTTGATCCAGAGATCTCATGTAATATAGAAGAGTTATATTTAGATGAAACTGCAATAGACCAATTGCCCCCTTCAATACAAAATTTGTCGAGGCTAGTTATATTGAATCTTAAGAATTGTGCAATGCTTGAGAGTCTTCCGAGCAATATCTCTTGGTGCTCGAACATTGATGGATTGTTGGACAACTTAGGGAATTTAGAAACTTTGAAGGTGCTTAAAGCAGAGAGAGTCGGTGAATTAGAAGTACTATCATCCATCTTGAATCTGCGCTTTCTGAAGGATCTAAATCTTACCAACTGTTCTCTCAAGGAATTATCCATTAATCTTGGTCAGTTATCCTCACTGGAAAGTTTACATCTAGGTAGAAACCATTTTGCGAGCATTCCAACAAGCATCATACACCTTTCTAAGTTATGGTATCTTGACTTGAGCTATTGCAAGAGGCTTCAATCATTACCAGAACTTCCGCCTCAGCTAGAAGTTCTAAATGCACACAGTTGCATATCATTGGAAGCTTCATCAAATTTATCAATGCTACTCTCCAGAGGTATTTCTCAAAGTGCAGGAGTTAACTTCAGCAATTGTTTCAAACTGGTGGATCAAACTACATTCAGACAAATTGTGAAAGTTGCTTTTCAGAAAAACTGTCCTCGGAGCACGGTATGGTTGAAAGACTGAAAATATTTCTCCTACTCTTTCTTAGTTAATAGTGCTGAACTTGTTTAATTAAAAGTTATAAAAAAAAAAAAATTCTGATCTTACAAATGATTGACTCTTTTAATTTATTTATTAATTTTGTACGGAGATCATTTCCAAGATGTAGTGCTTCTATCTGTTTCCCTGGAAATGAAATTCCAGAGTGGTTTATCATTCAAAGCACAGGATCTTCTTTAACTTTTCAGCTGAAAGCATACCCTACCTCTGCTGCCTTGAATGATCTAATTTTGTGCACTATTGTAGAATTTCAGAATTATCATAGTGAAGACCAGAGTTTGGTGATTAGCTGTGACTACACGATCTCAATTAGAAAATCATATGGTAGAGTGCCACCATTTCGTGGCAATATGAGGGTCTGGGACTTTGGTCCTGGACTCGGCTACGTTGACTCAGATCACGTATTTTGGGGATATGATTTTCCTCAAAAATTCGATGAACTTGGCATACCCGGATATTTGATGATGACAATCCAATTTTATGTTGAGAATTTAGATACTAAAAGCAATTGTTGTTGCAAAGTTACAAAGTGTGGAGCTTGGAGTCCAAGTTTGCAGTGGATGACAAGTGAGAAGGATCAGCTCTCCAAGAGATTGAAAATTTCAAATTTCTTAGAAGGCGAATCCAGCTCAAGATAAATAACTTCTAGGTACACAAGGTAATGCCGATATTTTAGATCTCACTTTGCTGCTATTTTGGAAAGAAGTTTTGGATGACAAGAACATACTATATCATCTGTATTTTTATATGAAAAAAATCATATCACATATATCGTCCATCTTTGCTCGTTTGATTGTTATGGTTTTAATATAAAACAAAAGAGACACTTACAACAGATATAATCCTAATTCTCTCCAATGTACATATATAGTATAATAATAATTCTTATCAATTAATTAAACAGTGAATTATTTTATGATTAAATTTTTTATTTATTTTACAATATCATTATCATTTAGGATCATTAGCTTCACATTGTTTGCTGTTTATCTTCATTTTAAGTCTTCATAATGAATAAGAGGAGGTTCTCTAAAATTAAGTTGCTGATTTTTGAATTAAACAAATATAAAGCTTAATATGGGTTCCTTACAACTATTGGTATTTATTTGAGAATCACACGAGAGCCTTGTTTTGTTTTTAAATTCCCTTATTCTCAGAATCAACAAGTCACTAGATCCTTATACTGCATTAAGGCAGATATTGTGCAATGCTTGAGAGTCTTCCAAGCAATATCTCTGGGTGCTCGAACATTGATGGACTGTCGGACAACTTGGGGATTTTAGAAGCTTTGAAGGTGCTTAAAGCAGAGAGTATCGATATATTAGAAGTACTATCATCCACCTTGGATCGGTGCTTTCTGAAGGAACTAAATCTTACCAACTGTTCTCTCAAGGAATTAACCATCACTTGGTCAGTTATTCTCATTGGAAAGTTAACTTCTAGCCGGAAACCATTTTGAGAGCATTCCAACAAGCATCAGACACCTTTCTAAGTTATGGTGTCTTGGCGTGAGCTATTGTGAGAGGCTTCAATCCTTACCTGAATAGAACTTCTACCTCAGTTACAACGCCTAAATGCACACAGTTGCATATCATTGGAAGCATCATCAAATTTATGAATGCTATTCTCAAGAAATATTTCTCAAAGCGCAAGAGTTGACTTCAGCAATTGTTTCAAACTGGTGGATCAAATTGCATTCAGACAAATTGTGAAAGACGCTTTGCAGAAAATTAAGATCCTGTGAACAGTATGGTTGAAAGACTAAAAGGTCTTTCGCACTCTTTCTAATTATTTCATATAGTGTCAAATTTCTTTAATTAAAGTTGCTGATGTTACAAGTGTTTGACTCTTTTTAATTTTTGTAGAGTTTATTTCCAAGAAGTAGTGTTTATATCTGTTTCCCTGGAAATGAAAATCCAGAATGGTTTCTCTTTCAAAGCTTAGGATATTCTATAACTTTGGAGTAGCAAGTAGCAGACCAATCCTCTTCTGCCTTGAATGATCTTATTTTGTGCGCTATTCTAGAGTTTCAAAGCTGTCATAGTGGAGGCCAGAGTTTTTTTATTGGCTTTGAGTACACATTCTCAATTGCTACAGTACAGCTATGGTGTTGCACTAGGAGGGGCTAGGACTTTGACTCAGATCATGTATTCCTGGGATATGATTTTCCTAGGGTAGATAATGATAGATATTTATTTTATAGTATCATTCTACAGTTTTATCTTCATGTTAGGTCTTCATTATAAATAAGAGGAGTTCTCTATAATTGAGTTGCTGGTTATTTAAATGCTCAATATAAAGCTCACTGTGGGTTTCTTACAACTATTGGAATTTGTTTGAGAATCACAGTAGTGCTTTGTTTTGTTTTAAATTTCGATTATTCTCAGAATCAACGAGTCTGTAAAACCGATCCTTATGATGCATTAGTAATTAAGTCACCTATTCTACACCATTTACATTTTGATAAGTTTTTTTTCCTGCTTATGATGTTATTTCTAATGATTTCTTTTTGTGGTCTTAAATTAAAATACTATTTATAATGTTATGCCATTTGGAATATGATTCTCTTTATAAGTATTATATCAATTTTTTTATTGGTACACAGAAGAAAATACTATTTATAGTGTGTTAGTGTGTGTGTATGTTATTTTCTGATTTCTTTTCTCATAAAAATAAATTCAAATATATTATAATATTGTTTTTTTTTTTGTGTATGAACACTACTATATTTCTTTCTTTGACAAATTTTGAGCTGTATGTAAATTTTTCTAAAATATTTGTCGGAAGAATTTTTTTTTTTTTAAATAAAAAGTTTAAGCACTTTTTGTATTATTCTTTTTTAAGATTCGAATCTATTTTGTGAAGAAATATATTTTATGTATATGTAGAATTTAGAATACAATAGGATATAACCATCCTCTAATGAATTTATGTTATTTATAAATTATCTGTGTTAATTAAAATAAAATTGGGATCCTTTAATTTGTTATTTATTACGTCAAAGTAAAAAATAAAAAATATAACATAAGAGATTGGATTTCCTACAAGAAAGTATCTTTTATAGCAAGTAAAAATATCAGACATAGTAAGAAGACTATAGACACAGAAATTAACTAATTCAACAATTCACAAAATTATTTATCGTTCAAATGCTTATCCCACCTAAATCAAAGTTATATTACAGGTACGATAGTTGAGGTACAGACTTGGTATCACAGTATTGTGGCCGAAGTGTGGCATTATGGAGACAGAGGACACTCCATCCCGGCTGGGGTACTGTAAAGATAATTAGTAATTTTTTTAATTTATTAATTATATAGGAATTCACAATTTATTATAAAATATTATTTGAATTTATAAAACCTTAATCATAATAAAAGAGTTTTAATTCTCTAATTAATCAAACACTTTTTGATAAAATTCATCATGCACTCTCTTTTATTTTGTTTCCGTACCTCTTTTCCTCAATTTTTTTTTAACTTCTTAGATAAAAAGAATATTTGTTCTCTTATTTTATTATTAATGCAATTACTCATATCAACAAGATTAATATTTTTTTTTTTATGTGTATTTAAATTTTTTATAGTGCACAAGAAAAATTATTTTCTTATTTGGCATTTGATTACATACAACAATGGACCACATTGGGCCTAGTGGGGGCTGCTCACCCCACTGAGCCCAACGTGGCATTGAAAATTTGCATATATATTCTACATTTTTAAAAGGGTTGTAAGTTAATTTAACTTAGTTTGACCCCAGAAACCGTTGGAAATATTTTTCTATAAAATAATTGTAGTCTAAGTAAAATTTATTGATAGAAGTAAATGTTATATCTCATTTTGTTTTCTTATTTTATGCATTGTTGGGTTAAGATTGACAAAAAAATAAAGAAAAAATTTCAATTTAGTATACATAGAGGTGGAACAAATGGGCTAGATTAGGCGGGTCAACCTTAACTTAGCCCAGGTATACTCCGCCGAGTAGGCTAGGCTTTCATAGGCCGACCCAACGGGTTTTTTTTTTTTTTTTTTAAAACCCGTCCAACCCCGTCGGGTTGAAAACCCCCAACCCGATAGGTTGGACAAAAAAAAATAAAAAATAAAAGCTATTTTATATATAGAAATAAAAACACAAATCCCTAAATTTGTGTTTTAATTTGTTTTGACAGCAAATATATACATATCATTTTCAACTAAGGTCTTGGTTAGTATCGTTATTGACATATAAAAAAAAAGCTTAATATCCCTTGTGTCCCTTAAGGTTTGGGTTTCAGTCTCTCACACCTCCAAAGAGATAAATAATTATCTCTCACCTTCCTTCACATTTCAAAAATTGTCACTTACCTCCTTAAAGAGAATTTGTTAAACATATTTTATTAGAAATGTTAAAAGACATAAAATGCCTATTTTTAAATAATTAACATTAAGGGTAATTTGGATATTTTGAAAAGTGTATTAGATGATGTTTTATATCATTTTATGAAGGGAAAAAAATCGAATAAGGACATATGTTCATACAATTAAAGGGACACAAGTTTATTAAAAGACAAAAAGAAAATAATACAGTTATCGAAAAGAGCACACTGAATGACGTGATATAATCATGACCGTTGATTAATTATAAATTAATGTTAATCTACAGTCATGATTGTATCATGTTATTCGGTACATAAATTTAGTGCGTTCCTTTCGATAACTGTAACATTACTCAATAATGGTATAAGACCGTTTAACTTAACTTTTTAGATGGTATAAATGCAAATATATTTTATTACTAATGTAAAAGTCAAAAGAGACATTAAAAAATATAAATAACCATTGAGAGATAAACATGTGTCAAATGCCCAAACACATAAGGTCAGAACAAAAAAAGTTAAAAAAAAATAAAAATCAAGAGATAACCTAAGCCTAACCTTTTGTATTTGCCCAACTTTTTTTCCATGTTCTTTGGTTAAAAAATGATTTTTTTTTTTTTTTTTACTTTGATAATAAAATATTAATTATATGATAATAATAAAATATAAAATCTCAAAATCAATATAGAAGAGATTATATTAATTATACAATGTCTTACTAAAAAGAAAATAAGGAGCCATTAGCCATGCTAGAATACAAATCAAAGTAAAATGAATTAATTTTAATAGATTTATTTTGAAATTTTATTATTTTATATATTTTGAAACCATGCCATAATAATCAATATCATAGAAAATAATTAATGAGGGTATAATTGACTTTTTTCATATCATTACTAATTTTGATAAATGGATAAATCTAATTTTTCTTATATTATAATTTAATTATATTAAAATTGAATTAATATTTGAATGTTAACAAAAAAAAAAAAAAAAAAAATTAATTGAATTATTGATATTTGAAAAGTTAGCTAAAAAATTACACAAAAAAAATAATAAAAAAATTCGAGTCGACCAGCACAAAAACCCGTTGGGTTAGGGTTGACATGCCAGGTTTGGCCAACCCTTCTAGCCAAAGAGGCTAGCCACGTGGCTTAACCCGCCATGGGGCGAGCAGGTTAATTTTCCACATTTATATAGATACATTAGTAATTTATAATAGTATTGATTTAATTATCATTTTAAAAAAGAAAAAAAAAAGATTTAGGATGTTTGTTAATATATTGAAAAATATATATATAATTAATATTTGAGTTTTAATTGTTTCTATTATTATACATAATTGTCCCCACTCAGATAATTATTTTTGTTTGTCATTGATTACATATAAAAATTAATATGTCAAAAAATAATCAATAAAGATAAACTGACAAACGAACCTCATAAACTCTCTCACAAACCTAGCATGGCAGTTAATAATTGGTTTTTGATAAATTATTAGATACCAATTATCAGTTACCACGTTGGGTTTGTGAAATTCCTTTGTCATTGTGGTATTGCCCAAAAATAATATAAAAAGTGTATAAAAAGTCTACTAAATAATAAACAATGTCGAGAAAAGTTTAATTAAATGTAGTATGAAACTTTGTGATTGGTGAAAGATCTGTTGAAAGTAGCAATGTGATCAAGTTTCATAATTCTAAAATTTTGTTCCCATCTATCGAACTAATCAGGAGACTAAATCAAAGTCAAGTTACATATAATAACGAAGATGAAGACTTTGTGAAAGATACAAGGAAAAATCTTACCAGATGAAGCGATCATCATTTTATCATTATCAAAATTAATTTTTACATAAGACAATTGATTAATTATCATATTGAAATTATCCATATGGCCTATCATAGAAGCGTCTTCTCTCATCTTTAGAATAAATAATCTATTCATAAAGTGTACCTTGTTATTCACATAATACTTCACATACATCTCAAATAAGATTTGTATTAACCCTATTGTAGTTGTCTTATTCGTTATGTTACTTGTCACGTTCTTGGTTAATGGCAATTGAATGACTCCTAAAACTTGTTTATCAAAGAGTGCCTAGTTTGGCAAACCCTTTGTCATTGTGGTTAACTATACCCAAAGGTCTTGTATTTGAGTCATGGGAGAGACAATTACTAGGTTTACCAAAAAAAAAAAAAAAAAAAAAGTGTCTAGTCTTTATCTAACATATTTTCATAATACTTTTATAAGAGAGGTAAATATAACTTTTTGTCATGCAAATGATTTTCAATATGTATTTTTCAAAATGCGTAATATGTTTCATCAAACTTATTGATATTAAAAATTTGGGGAAAGAAAGGTACAAAGAAAAAACCAGTTAAGTTTGATTTGAAAAAAGTAGTGTAAAACAAAAAACCTAATTGAGTTTGAAATTGGGAAAGATAAACCTAATTAAACTTAGAAGGTTATTTTCGGTATTAAATAGGGTTTAAAGAGATTTTTCTTAACTATAAAAGAGGTGTACTTAGCCATGGGATGTGAAGATCCTTTAGATAGAGGTTGAAAATCACTTCCCTTATTTTAAAAGTTTATAAGTGAAAATGTTTTTATATAGTTATAAAAAGTTATTATTTTATTATTATAGTTATTAAATTATACGTGGATCTTCCTAATTATTTGTGACCATATGTTTTGAATGACAAGCAGGGGTAAGAAGAAGGGCCATACCATGCAGATTTTGATCAATAGGCATCAAAAAGCCCAGACCAAACTTAGTATGGCCCATGAGAACTCTGACATTTTATAGAGAGATACAAATTTTGAATGAAAAGAATAAATGATATTACTCCTTATTTATTTAAATTTATTAAATTTATTATATACCCACTATTCCGTCTACTTTGTGTCATGTCAATTTTTATATAGAATTTATATGTTTATTATTATTCTTACCAAAAGAAAAGAGGTTCATATGGAATATCATAAACCCTTTGGACTCAACAACTTCATTGTTTTGAAAGGCGAGTTTGGTGAACAAGTCTCAGCTAAAAAGCAAATTATGAATGGGTGAAGAAAAAGGGCTAATATTGAACTTAACTTATCAATGGGGGCTAAGAAAGAGTCATCCATTTCAAATCAACCCGTCAAACGTGGTCGACTTTCTACTAATAAAACAGTTTTTACAATTCCATGATATTAACATAAAAAGCATATCTCTACTTTATATTACCGGTTTACCCAAAAAAAATACAAAGTTACCTATATAATATAAAAATAAATAGGTTTAATTTGAAGAAAATAAAAGGGATCGAGTAAATGTTAAAATAAGTAGTAGAAGATGTGGAGTGTTCATTGGTGCAGGACGGGAGGTTGACTGGAAGCGGGTCGACCGTTTAATTGATAATTCAGACAAAAAGACTTGGTGGTGACTGGCAGGCAGCAGAGTCAAGAGTCAATATCAGTTGAGAAATTATTAAATAATTATAAGAAGAAGAACTCTACTATGACGTGTGGACTACTCTTCTTGAGAGTGACTTGGATTTTTATTTCTATAATGTTTCTTTCAAATCGAATTAATCATCCATGTAGGGGTTTTATTATTTATTCAACAAAAAAACTTAGGTATTATTTAAATAAGAATATTCCCATGAAGCGACGTACCTTAAGATTAATTTTTTATGACACCCAATAAATTTTATAAATACACTTTATTCTATTTTTTTTTTTTCTTTTAGTTAAGAATTAGTATAATTCTCTTCACTTATCTAGTATGCCCCTACTATTGTTATTCCTAAAACACTTTAGATGATCAAATTGAAAGTTAAAAAAAAAAAAAAAAATTTTACAAATAATCCCAATAATATAATAGTTAAAAAACACAAAATAATATAGATTAAAATAGCTATCAGTACTTTGAAGAATAAATTAGTAATAAATTTAATGGTGTCTACAAACAATCTCATGTATTAAATCATATCTTTATTATTCATTCTCATTAAAAAAAAAAAAGGGTTTATGGGATAATAGTGAGGTATCAAAAGTATTTGTAAAGAATAGAAAATTAAAGTTCATTTTAATAATTTAGTATAAAGATAAATTTATTATTATAAAATTGAATAAAAATAGGGCTTATTTAGTTCATTGTATAAACTCCTAGCACATGATTTTACTATCTAAAAGAAGCTTCTTCCAAGGGCTGGCCTAAAGAATCTAATGTTATATACAGTAGTTCCGGTGGACACTAAAAATTCAAATAAGAATATCCCTAATCTGCAAAATAGTTTTACACACACGCACACCAAAAAAAAAAAAAAAAAAAAAAAGAAAAAAAACTTTTCATAATTTAATGAACGGAAAATTAGTCTGCAAATACAGATGAGAATCAAATGTAATCCTCAAAATTCAGAAAAAAAAAAAAAATAATATAACATTTTACTGCACTCCATAATTCTAGGTCTGAATATGATCAAGGTCACACCATGGATGGTTCGCTCTTCACTGCCATGGAATATGATGAAGTCAGTGCAACTTTGCTCAACCTAAAACAAGGTTTCCAATTACCAAAAAAAAAAAAAAATTGTCAAGACGTGTGTTTGATTAATTTTATCTCTAAATTTATGTTGTCGAAATCAACACGTGTTTGATAATCTTAAACTCTTAAAAGTTTTGTTATATATTATTTATAGAAATGGATATGTTTGTTTTTAGAAAAAAATAATTCGAGATTCTAAAACATAATGAAATTGAACCACAACGAAGAAGTTCCAGCTTTCTAGGAGTTACAAAGGAAACTTTGAATTCATATTGGTCATTGGTTGGATATTGGAGTTGAACTCTATGAGATATAATCTTTCCCGTTTCCTCAATAGCTCAATGGTGGAGAAATTGGCTGTTAATTAACTAACTGGTCGTCATATATGTTTGAATCATACTTAGGAAGAATTGGCTTATTCCAAACCAAAGAATTCAAAATGTTACAATAAAAGGGTTCGTTTTGATCATATCAATAAATATTTAATACGTATATTAAAATAATTAGAAGTGTAATTTATATCACATTGTCTCGAACATGTGCTAGTAACATGGCTTGTTTTGCAGTACTCTGTTATTTTAAAAAGAAAAAAAGTTAAATAAATGATATATCTAATTAAATAATTATTGTACATTTTTATTTAACTAGTGCATTTTATCTTTATTAGAAACTTGCTAAATTATTATTATATATATTTTTTCATTCCACGTTTAATATCAACTATTGTTGTTAAAAAGGAGGGTGGCCATCCACAGCCTTTGTTACTTGAGGCGGTGAAAGTGGAGGGTGTAATGGCAATAAATACCCTCTTAATTCCTTTCATTTGAAATCAATCCGATTCATTCTTAACAATCCAAAACTTTGAGGGTTTAAACTATATCAATCGCATCTTTCTATTCTCCCACTTTGGTCATTATTTACTTTATCTTTCCTAAGTTATTACATTATTAAAGAGCACCACTAAAATTATAATACGTTATCAGTACGAAGAACTTAACAAGTGTAACGTTGCACTCCCATTGAAGGTAAGTACTTTGATCTTACATGTGCTCTTCAATATTTGTTTCCACCTTGATGGTCGGATTTATTTATTATTATTAAATCCGCTTCTATGATTTGATTTATTTATTATTATTAAATTCTGCCTTTATGGTCGGATTTATTTGTTATTGTTAAATTTCACCTCTATAGTCGGATCTAATTTATATTGTTGAATTCCACCTCTATGGCTTGATCTATTTATTATTGTTGAATACTGCCTTCATGGTCGGATTTGTTTATTCTTGTTGAATACAACCTTTATGCTTGGATATGCTTTTATTATATTTTCGATAACCAACGTTAGTAATTGTGCTTCCATCTTATATATGATAATTGAACTTGAAGTTCCATAGATAAATATTGTTTTAGAACTTGAAGTTCTAAATACTGATTACAAACATGAAGTTTGCAAAACAGAGAAACAAAATAGACTTGAAGTTCCATATCATGAAGATGAAGTTTTGTAAACACCGTTACTAAAGTAATTTTTTTTTTTTTTTAAAAAAAAAGATAGACTTCGAAACTGAGACATCGATATCTAGTTAATGGTGGAGACATTTGTATAGTAGACTGTGCAACAACGCACACCATCCTTCGGGAAAGAAAATATTTCTCATATTTGACCTTTACTGAGGCTAAAATAAATATCATATTAGGATCTACAAACATAATTGAGGGCTTTGGAAGAGCAACACTCGTGTTACCAAGCGGAACTAAATTGAATATCCATAATGCTTTATATTTTAGTAAATCTAGAAGAAATTTGCTTAGTTTCAAAGATATACTACTAAGTGGATTCCACATTGAAACTATAAGTGAAAAGGATGAAGAGTTTCTATGCATCACTGCTAATATTTCATGCTAGAAGCATGTACTAGAGAAACTCCCTGTTTTCTCATCAGGGTTATATTACACATTCCTGAAGAATGTTTAAGTCTATGTATTTATGAACCAGAAGTTCACTAATCTTGAACTTTTTATGATTTGGCACAACCGTCTTGGTCATCTATGATCTACTATGATGTGTAGGATTATAGAAAACTCACATGGGCACCCATTGAAGAACCTAAAGATTTTGTCACCTAATGAGAGTGCTTTTATTGCTTGCTCACAAGGCAAATTGACACTTAAGCCATCCATCAATAAAGTTGGTCTAGAATCCCCTTTATTTTTACAAAGAATTCAAGGGGACATATGTGGACCTATTCATCCATAAGAAGACCTTTTGACTAGCTATTTTATGGTATTGATTGACGCATCGATACAATGATCACATGTTTGTCTACTATCTACCCGTAATATTGCCTTTGCTAGATTGGGTTCATTTGATGTGTCATAAATATGAAACTCAATCAATTTTACGAACTTTCTTTGCTTGGGTTAGAAATCATCATAATTGTGGTAACAAGATTTTACGTGGGTATTTCTTTCATTACAATCATTTTTTATTGACCATGGAACCACTTTCCAACGATGTTGTACTTACACGCTTAACAAAATGGGGTTGGAGCGCAAGCATCGTCACCTATTAAATGTTGCCCATGCACTTCATTTTCTAGCTCATTTACCCTTAAAATGTTGGGGAGAACACTTCTTAGCCACTTGTTACCTCATAAATTGCTTTCACTCACCAATATTGTCCCACAAAACACCATATGAGTGATTTCACAAAAGGCCACCCTCATATTCTCAGCTTCGGGTTTCTAGATGCTTGTGCTATGCCACCAATCTTACCACCACTCACAAATTTGACACCCACGCGCGACGATGTATATTTTTAGGATCCACTAGATCAACTATGAATTGAATGATAAAACCACGGTCACCTCCTGAGATGTCATTTTCCGCTAAAACATTTTTCCATACTCCAACATACCACATTCCAACCCAAATGACCTTCCCACCTTCCGTTACCCTTGGAAACCACAAATGAGTCAACCACATTTTTACCAAACCCCAATACACAAAATCTAAATCAAAACAATCCAACTTCACCACCAAACTAGCTCAGTCTAGCCAGTACAAACGACATTGATGGACCAGACTTAGACAACTGAGCATCCGAGATGTTGATTCCATTCGATATGACCCTAATCGGTCAACCAGACAATCCTTACTGATTGACTAGATCTTCGACAGAGGTAGAAACCACTACCTTTCATCATTCCTCCCACCCAAGCCGACCACCCACTTACTTTCGTGACTACCAAGTGAACCATTCATCGCCTGTTCAAGCTTCATTGCTTCCAGTTAAGTCATGTGCTTATCATCCAATGTCAAGGTACGTGTCTTATTGCAATCTTTCTCTTGCTCATCATACCTTTATCAATACTATATCTCACTTCGTCGAACCAGACATATGAGCAAGCTTGTCAAGACCCAAAGTGGATTGAAGCTATGCAGGCTAAACTTCAAGCACTTGAGGCAAACAACACTTTGTCTATAGTTCCTCTTCCTCCAAGACATCGACCCATTGGTTGCAATTGGGTATATAAGATCAAGTATAACTCTAATGGTTCAGTTGAACGATATAAAGCTTGACTTGTGGCAAAGGGTTTCACTCAACATGAAGGAATTGATTACACTGAAACCTTTGTGCCTATTGGCAAACTTACTACTCTTCGATGCCTCATTGCTATTGCCTTGGTTCTGGTTGGGGACTACACCAAATGGAGGTCCAAAATCCATTTCTTCATGAGGACCCTATTGAAGAAGTTTATATGCAACCCTCACGAGGTTCTCGTCGATAGAGGGAGACACTTGTATGTCGACTTCACAAGTCTCTCTACAGCCTCAAGCAGGCTTTCCGTTCATTGTTCCACAAATTTCTCTTTGCCATTAATAACTTTGGCTTTGAACAGTCTGGGGATGGCTATTCTCTTTTCACTAAAGTATCTAGGGATTCTTTTACATCCATCTTATCATATGTTGATGATATGATTATTACAAGAAATGATGACAATGCAATTGATGATGTCAAAAGGTTTCTTGGTTCTTCTTTCAGATTGAAAGATCTTGGTTCTTTGAAGTACTTTTTTGATGTTGAGATAGCTTGGTCTAGAACTGGAATCTCCATCAATCAAAGGAAGTGTACACTTGACATTCTCAAAGAAGCAGGATCACTTGGTGCAAAACCTACTAAGTTTCCTACGGAGCAAAACTTGAAGTTAGAGTCCACTAAGGGTGACTTATTGATAGATCCTACTCATTACCTGCATTTGGTTGGGAAATTACCTTACTTATCTATCACAAGGCCTGAAATTGCTTTTTCGGTTAATACACTTAGCCAATTTATGTAAGAAACTAGGCGGCCCTACTTAGATGCAATTCATTGGGTACTTCGTTATTTGAAAAGTTCTCTAGGACAAAGACTTTTATCTCCTCCTAACAATGTTTTGGGCTTAATAGGCTATTGTGTTGTGGATTGGGGAGGATGAATTACCACACGTCGATCAAAGACTAGTTATTGTGTATTATTGGGTAAAACACTTATCTCTTGGAAAAGCAAGAAACAAACCATAGTATCATGATCTTCAGCCGAAGCTGAATACGAGTCCATGGCCTGTATTACTTGTGAATTGACTTGGGTAAGGCAGTTATTATGGGATCTACGTATTGAACATCCTCAACCAACGACTTTATTTTGTGACAATCAAGCAGCCATGCACATTGCTGCTAATCCGGTCGCCCATGAGAGAATTAAGCACATCGAGATTGATTGTCACATCATTCATGAGTGGAATGACAAAGGAGAAATTAAAACCGCTTACTTGGCAAGTGAAGACCAAATTGTAGATATTTTCACTAAAGCCTCGAGTTAAGTCTCATTTCACTCACTTCTTCACAAGTTAGGCGCTCTCGACATTCACGCTCCAACTTGGGGGGAGTATTAAAGGAAATATCCAATATTGATACTTAACCATATCCCATGATTTGTTACTTGTTTATTATTCGAATTGTTACTTGTTTATTATTCGAATCAATTAGGATAGTTTACTATTATAATCAATTGTAATGATTAGGATTATTGCTTTCACACTTACAATTGTCTTGTAAATTCTCATTGAAATATATATACAGAATTTATTCCCAAACATTTCTTCTCCCAATTATTTTTACATTGATTAGTTTTATCTTTAAAGTTATGTTTTTCAAAATCAACATATGGGTTTGATAATCTTAAATTTTTTAAGTTTTGTTGTATGTATAGTTATCGAACATGTTTTATTTTAGCAAAAGTATTTCAAGATTCTGAAATACATACGAATAAATATTTAATAAATATGTTAAATTAATTAAAAGAGTAGTTTATAAAATATGAATTTATAATTTTTTAATTTTAGGTGATCCAGTATCACTTCTCCCGAATGAAATCTTGGTTCTGCCATTGTTGCTACTGACAAGCCTTGTTTTTTAATAGTGCATTATTATTATTTCTAAATTAAAGGTTTAAACTAATTAAATAAAGTTTATAAATTTCCTTTAATATTTATATTAATTGATACAAATTCTTATTTGTTACTGTAAAATGATAGTTTTTAAGCTCATAATACGATCACGTTGTGACTTAGGCTTAATTTAATTCAATTAAATACCGTTTGCTTTAATATCATCCATAAGGTTTTTTTAGAATTATTTAAAGCAAATCCAATAGTTCTATTTCGCCAGCGTAAGTTTGGTTACGTAAGTTTAGCATAGTAATATTAAGATTTATTTTTTTAGCAAATTCATAAAGAAAATTTTATTGATGCGTGATTTTGACACAAACCAAACGTACGTGTGAAATGCTGAGCTGACCCAAAAGACACATGTGAATGAGAGAGTGAGAGTAAAAGCAATGGAGAACAGTGTTTAAAGTGGTTTGGATGCTCAAAGAAGCAAATCTTATGTCCACTGGTTTTGTATTAATAATAGTGGCTAGGTCGCGTTCAGCAAGCTGACTTTCAACTGATTACACGAGAGAGAGAATGCTATTTTTCTTTAGAGAGATTAGCTAATCCCCCAAATGAGAGAGGAGCTCTCAATTTATAGTGTGATGGGTTAAGGTTATGATTACTAAATCTGTGAGTTGGTGGGATTATCCGTGCAAATCCTTCTTTATTTTATGTCTCATTGCCCACCTTCTAGAGCGATTTACGCGATTTAGTGAAGGGATTAGACATGTGGAATCACTCTAGCTCCTAGCTGGTCTGACGCGCACCCACTGCCTTGACAGAAGCATGTCGTTCATGTCATTGTGTGACGTGGCTGCCTCTGACTGGCTGCGGACCTTCCGAAGCTTTGACTTTTTATGCTGACTGGGTTTTGCGTCAGCCCTACTTTTTCAGGCATAACAGAAATCCCCTAGTTTTTAAGGTTTGAGGATCGAACCTTGGAAACTATAATTCATGCCGTGACAAGACGCCTTCGAGGAAATTCTGGTGATTCGGACTTGATTGAAAAGAGGTCGAGACTGCGCTTTTGTGCGCGCGACCTGATATAGTCTTTGCTTAAGGATGAATGACTTGATCTTAGACCATACCAGTGCTTTGATTTTGATTTTTCAAAGTTCACGACCTGATTATACTTGGAATTCTCCTCTGGACAAGGGATTAGGCTGTTTCGGAACTGAATACTCATCGAGAGTCACATCGCTTCGCGACCAATAGGGTAGAATCGAGGAGTCATATCGCTCTGTGACTGGCCAGGCGAAGAGTGTTCTATGTAACTATCTCTTCAGATGTTACTTGTCGCATTTTCGTAATGGATACATTTAATGAAACGCCTTCTGCTGTGACAGATGTGTCCTGTGCGCAATAAATGTCAACCATACGCATTAAATGCTTGACATGCTGAAACGATATCCCCTATCAGAGCATTAAATGCAGATTGGGGCGCATTTAATGCGGAAGGAGAACGTGTCGTCGCTTGAATTTTTCAACCGAGAAGGACAACGATTTGGTTTTCTTGGAGCATGACGGTCACCCTTCCCCGCAGATCTGTGACACGTGGTCGCGATCAACAGTGAGATACATTTTTTCGCCCAAACGTTGTTTGATTTCAGGAAAACCAAGCGCCATTTCTTTTGCTATACAACCCAGGTTCATTTCAAGCAATGTCATCATACTCATCTTTTCAGAGAGAGCAAGAGACATTTGCAAACTTGGATTCTTTGCCTTCCAAACTAGTGCGTACCTGATATTCGAAGCAGAAGGATTCATCTTCATATTCTGAGAGGTAAGGATCGTTCTCTGTTTTTATTTCTTTCTCCCAATAGTTGATAAATGATATCAGTCTGTCGGTAGTTGATCGGAGATGAAATGTTCCTACTAGGTTCAAGCCATGAATGGTGGCTCGAAACATTCTGTTAGGGTTTTTCTGGGATTTAAGAAGGGAAGTGTTTGCTTTCCTTCACATCATCGTACGAAAGGGTACGAGGGCTAAATGATTCCTTGCTTGTCGCTTTTGTAGACTGCAGTAGAATGGACCCTTTAATGACTAGATCCGAGGAAGGGACCAGTTCGTCTGTGCAGGATGCTCCTACGAGTCCCATTCGAGAGATCTTCTCGGTACTTACTGAGGATGAGCTCGAAAGGGTGATAGACCAATACGCTATCAGCGTGGAGGTCTTCCGTGATAGGACACGCATAGCTCGGTATTAGCCACGTAGGTTGGCCGCGATCTCCGAGGATATTTTCAAGGGTGGGGGGTTAATCCCTCTCCACCCTTTTGTTAGGTCGGTCTTGGATCATTTTAGGATTGTGCCAATGCAACTCCCGCCAAACGCGTACATGATTGTCATTGCCATGTACATCACGTGTCGTGAGAACGGGTTGGGCGAGATAACTACGGTAGAGCTCGGTTGCTCGTACATCCTAAAAAAGAGTAAGGACAAGGATTCCTACTACTTGTCCAAACGACCTACTATAGAAGCGGGGATACATAGTTACCTTAGCAATGCGGAGGCCTACGAGACGAAGTTTTTCTTCTGTCGTTACGACAACCTTTGTCGCTTCCAGGAGCCGAATAGGTTCTTTTCCCTTAACGAATTTATTTTGTTTGTCCTTTGCTAACGAGGTGTTTATTTTTCTGGTAGTTAACAAAACGACCAATTTAGAGCTGCTCGTGGACTCGGGACAATCACAATCTTGGCTTTCTCCCGAAGTGAGTCGTGATGCAAGGCTGCTTGTGACAATTGCGAATCTGCGGAGATACGGTTTCTTCAATGTAGACGCGACCTTAGAGCCCCCATCGAGTAAGTTGCATTAACTGGGTCTTTTTCGATTGTGCAATGAACTATTTTTACTAACGACATTCACATGCAGCAACCATGCCTTCGAAGGTGCCAAGGTCACCACGACGAAGGCAGTTTACTTTCCCTCGAGTGAGGACCACTAGGACGACCGAAGCTACTCCTAGTGGTCCCTTGGCCGAAGAGGTAACATTGGGGGCTTCGACGCGTCTTGCTGAGACTTCCCAACCTTCAGCGGGCACCCCGGTCTGACCTATGGGTGCTTCCCAGCCTTCAGTAGCTCGCTTGAAGCAAAAGACAATGGCCTAGTGACCCAGGAAGAGGCGACAAATTCGGACCGAAAAGTCAGAGTCTGAATCGGAGGATCTAGGCATTCAGCCCAAGAGGTCGCAGCCAGGCATTCCTACTACTTCGGGAGCATCTCGAGCAAGGTAAAGCGAGGTTGCAGGCATTGGAAAGAGGTTGGGTAAGGAAACGGTGGGTAACACCTCTGGCTGGGGCACCGACAACGACACTCCAGTGTTGGACTCGATGGGACAACTACCGGATCATTTGCGGCCAGTGGTTTTCAACCTGCTGGAGTGCAGACTCGTGGAAGTATTTTAAGAGTTCATAGGTTCCAACCATGTGCACCTGATGTCCACATCAATCTAGTACTTAAGCAAGGTAAAACGAGCTGTCCTCAGCGAGGACTTTGCCTTTTCGTTCTTGGTAGGAAACTGACATTATTCTTCTTATTCGTAGGCTTTGCTCTCCATGCAACTATCCCTATAAAAGGTCCAGCTGGGAGCTGCTGCGAGAGAGGTCGTGCTAAAGGAAGAGAATGCGCGGCTCAAGCAAGACTTGGAAGCCGCCGAAGCAGAAAATGAGCTATCCACTGAATCAGCGAACCGGTACCTGAACAAAAGGAATGCGGCTCTTCGCACGATGGATTTTCAAAAGACCGAGCTCGAGAAGCATGAGGAAGAGATAAAGGAGCTCTAGAGGACTATAGCCAGGCTCTCTAGGGAGGTTGGCAAGAAAGACCAGGAGCTCAAAATGGCCTCTCAGCGGGCCTTACGAGCAGAGCAAGAGAGGGGGGCCTCCGAGAAACAAAGGCAGGCTCTCGAGGCCGAACTCCAAGCAAGTCAGGGAAGAGTTACTTCACTGACCGAAGAGATACAGAGCCAAGCATCGGAGATCGAGGCAAAGGCTACTGAATGGGCGATCGAGTCCATATATGCCTTGCGGTCGAAAAATCCAGAGTGATATGTCCGACCTCCCAGAGGATTGGCGGGAAACTCTCATATCCATGGCGTGGCTTGATGATGAAGACGCAGTGGAGGCCGCCCGAGGATTTGATTAGGGAGAGACTTCGGGATACACCCTGAAAAAGCCCACAGCCGACCAAGAGGATGGCGACCAACCTTGAGATGATGAGGTCGAGCCTCCAGGAGTTGGGGATCAGGGCCGATAATTGTAATTTATTTTTGAGATCTTGTTCGCTATACTTATTAATGAAATACATATTTCTTAATCTCTCGAGCACTTACGATTGCTGTACCCCATGTTATATATGAAATCGCATTCTAACCGTTTATAACATTAGAACAACTCTATGCGAACATGATTATAACATGTCTATGCGAGCAAAATTACATGTGGAAAGATTATTACAATAGAATAATACACTTGTTATTTACAAAGATTGTGAGAAATAAAATCTTTACAAGGAAAGACTGAGTTCGGAATTACTGATAATATGGTCGGAGATGTTCAACATTCCAAGCTCGTGGTACTTTTGAACCATTTAGCCTTTTGAGATGATAAGTCCCTGGTCTTATCACTTTTGCAATGCAGTATGGGCCTTCCTAGTTCGGTCCTAAAACTCTCGCATTTGGTTCTCTAGTACCGAGGAGAACTTCCTTCAAAACGAGGTCGTCGACTTGGAAGTCTCTTCTTTTGACCTTAGAGTCGAAGAACCTTTTTGCGCGTTGTTGGTAAGCTGCTATCCTTAGTTGAGCCTTGCTGCGATGTTCTTCAACTACGTCCAAACTTGCGCACATAAGCGCTTTATTGTCGACTTCGTTATATAGGTCTCTCCGAAGTGAACCAGTTCCTACCTCCACAAGGATCATCGCTTCGCAGCCATATGCTAGCGAAAATGGGTTTTCTGAGGTAGAGGTTCTCAAAGTTGTCCTGTATGCCCATAGGACTTCGGGGAGGTTGTCGGCCCAATTCCCCTTGGCTGCGCCAAGCTTGGCTTTAAAAGTGTGCTTGATGGTTTTGTTGGCAGTCTTAACTTGACCGTTTGCTTGCAATCTCGCGACTGAGGCGAATTTTTTATGAATACCCAACTCGTCGCAAAACTGCTTGAACTCCTCATTGTCGAATTGTTTACCATTGTTTGAGATGAGAGTATGAGGAATTGTATAGCGACACACAATGTTTTTGAAGACAAAGTCCTTGAGCTTTCTGGTCGTGATCGCGGCTAATGGTTCTGCCTCGACCTACTTGGTGAAGTAATCCACTACGACCACGGCATACTTAACTCCCCCTTTACCAACTGGCATAGGACCAATGAGATCAATTCCCCGTTATCAGCTGGTGGGAAGGCTCTCGCGGTATGTTCGCAAACCGCTGACACTTGTCACACCTTTTGACAAAGTTGTAGGTGTCTTCTTGGATTAGGGGCCAGTAGTATCCCTGACGAACAACTTTGTTGGCGAGAGATCGTGCGACAGTGTGATTACCGCATATCTCTTCATGTATTTCCCTCATGATGTAATCTGCTTCTTTGTCGGTTACACATCGGAGGAGGGGGGCGCTAAACCCTTGACTGTATAGCTGGTCTCCTATGAGGGTGTAATGAGAAGATGTTGTTCGCAGGGTCCTTCCTCGACCTTGTCGTCAGGCAAGGTCCTGTCTCTAAGATACTAAATGATAGAGGTCATCCAGAAAACTGATTATGTTACATTCACGACCTATTCGGTCGAACTAATATTAGGGGTCTCGATGAACTGAACGGGAATGCTCTCTGATGCATCTAAATCCAACGACGAGGCTATCCTCACTAAGGTTTCTGCCACAGAGTTGCTATCTCTAGGAATCCGTGTGATCGTGAAGTGCTTGAACGGCTCGAGTGCGGTCTTAGCTTTCTTGAGATAGTTGATCATGTTTTCCTCCTTAGCTTGGTACTCCCCCAAAATCTGGTTTACGACAAGCATGGAATCACTGTGAATGCTGATCGCGGTTGAACCCATTTCTTTGGCCAACCGCAGTCCAGCGAGCAGAGCTTCATACTTGGCCTCATTATTGGTTACCTTAAAACCGAACTGGAGGATGCCATGAATGCGAGTCTCTTTGGGACTCAAAAGGAGAAGACTTGCCCCGACCCTCTTTCTGTTTGATGATCCATTGATTTACAGGCTCCAGGTCGATAGACTTTGGGCAGTTTCTTGAATAACTTCGTTGGGCTATTGCTCCGACTCATTCGCTGGATGATATGAGAATTCTGATATGAAGTCGGCAACGGCCTGCCCTTTGGTGGTTGCCTTCGGTTTGTACTTCAGATCGAACTAGCTTAATTCAATGGCCCACTTAAGCAATTTACCCGATGCCTCTGATTTCTGAAGGACCTACCTGAGCAGGTAATTGGTCATTACATGGATCGTATGGGCGTGGAAGTAAGGTTGCAACTTTCTGGAAGTGATTAGCAAGGCATAAGCTAACCGTTCCATTTTCGGATACCGCATCTCGGCATCCAACAGACGCTTGCTCGCGTAATACACTGGCCATTTGACCTTGTCCTCTTCCCGAACTAAGGCTTTACTGACCACAAACTGAGAGACGGATAAATACAGGAGGAGGATCTCTTGTGGGAGAGGCTTGGACAGAAGATGTGGCTTCCCGAGGTGCTCTTTAATACTTTGGAATGCTTGTTCGCACTCGGGAGTCCACTCAAACTTTTTATTGGCCCTTAGAACATTGAAGAACAGCAAGCAACGATCTGTTGCCCTCGATATGAAGTGACTGAGTGCCGCTATTTGCCCATTGAGCTTATGACCTGCTTTTTGTTGGTCGGGCTTTTCATATCAAGGAGAGCTTGGATTTTCTTGGGGTTGATCTCTATTCCCCGTTGGTTAACCATGTATCCTAGGAATTTTTGTGAGGATACTCCGAATGAGCACTTGAGGGGGTTTAGCTTCGTTCTGTATTGCCGGAGGATGTCGAACATCTCAGCGAGATGCGCTATGTGGTCTGAAGTGACATGCGACTTGACCAGCATGTCATCTACATAGACCTTCATCGATTTTCCAATCGGTTCGGAGAACATTCGGTTAACCAGCCGCTAGTAAGTTACACCAGCGTTCTTAAGGCCGAAGAGCATAACTTTATAGCAGTACAGCCCCCGATCTATAACAAAGGACGTATGCTCTTCGTCCGGCACGTACATCAGAATTTGATTGAATCCCGAGTACACGTCCATAAAACTCAGCAGCTCATGCCCGGAAGTGGCATCCACGAGCTGGTCGATTCTGGGCAGGGGAAAGCTATCTTTTGGGCATGCCTTGTTAAGGTCGGTGAAGTCGATGTAGGTCTGCCATTTGCCATTGGGCTTCTTTACTAGAACCGGGTTGGCAACCCAGGTCGGATAGAGCGCTTCTCGGATGGATCCATTTCGAAGGAGATTATCTACCTCAAGTTTCAAGGCAGCATATCGTTTCGGATCCATCGCTCTTCTCTTTTGGCGAACCGGTTTGGCTTCACTGTCGATGTTCAATGCATGGCAAATAATATCCGGGTTGATCCCGACCATATCTGCATGCCACCATGCTAACACATCGATATTCTCTCTGAAAAAGCTGGTCAGTTTGGTGGCGAGCTGAGGGTTAAGATTGCTCCCAATCCTTAACACTCTGCTCGGCTCTTCTGATCGGTGGATACTTTAGCAGTCTCCGGCAAGCCCGCCCCTGGGAGGGTATTCTTGAATACGAGGATCCATATTATCCTCGACTAGGTCAGGCTGTAGCTTAATCTGGCTGATCGCCATCGCCTGTCTGAGAATGCTGTGCGAGATACCTTTCCCTTTACATGCCATCTGCACTGCTTTTACATAACAGTCACGAGATACGCCCTGAGATCCGCTAACTTCCTCTATCCCCATCGGGGTGGGGAACTTCATCTTCAGATGGTATATCGAAGTGCCTGCCTTGAAGTTTCTCAGCAGAGGTCGCCCCAGGATACCATTAAAAGCGGATGGGCAATCCACTACCAAGAATTCAGTTACCTTGGTCACTTTGTCAAAGTCACCTAGTGTGACTGGAAGCGAGATCGTTCCTTTGGGGATCAGGTGGTCCCTTATAAAACCGTATAGGGGGATCGAGGTGGGCTTTAGGTCGGCATCGTCCAAATTCATTCTTTCAAAAGCTGCCTAGAACAGGATGTTCACGGCACTTCCGTTGTCTACCAACATTCTGTAGACGTCATAGCACCCTATCACGGGCGTGATCACAAAGACGTCATCATGAGGATGATGCAATCGACCTGCATCCTTTTCGAAGAAGGTAATTTCCTCCTCCTTGCGAACCTTTTGTGGTTACCGTGTCGTGCTCATCACACTGATGGGATCATGATGGGCTGCGTGAGCATATCTTTCCTGGACATCTCGCGAGTTCCCTGCGAGGTGTGGTCCCCTAAAGATCATTCCGACGCTGCATATACCTTTGTAATTGCGACGCTTCTTTCCTGGTTCCCCTTGATTTTTCTCCCGTGTGGGAGTGGAGTCATCAATATATTCCTTGAAATGCCCTTGCTTGATAAGGTTTTCGGTTGCCTATTTGAGAGCTCGGCACTTATCGGTGTGATGCCCATTATCCCAATGAAAACGACATTATTTTTTACTATTTCTAGCTAATGGGGGATTTTTCATGGGCTCAGGCTCTCCAAGCAGGCTGGCTTCTTCCGACTTATGAAGAATAGTCGATACAGATGCATTCAAAGGTATATACTGATTTATGTCGCGATTGCGATGAGGAACTGGGGCATAAGACTTTTTGGGCTCATAGCTCTGTTTCTTTCCTTTTTGTTTATCGTCAGTAGCCTATCTGTGATCAACTCTCCTACTTTCCCCCCAACCAAGCGCACTACCCGAAGCGTCAAGGTCGTGGGGTGGAGTGCCGCCACGGAATTTTCAATACGAAGATACTTCTCTGCAAGGTTATAGAAGCAGGTGAGGGAAACATCATCCTCAGCCTGTAACTCTTTCCACAGGTCGGTCTGTGGGCGAACTCCTGCTATGATGAGAGTTTGAACAGACTCTTCGGGAGTGTGAGGTACTTTATTAAGTTCTTTGTGGAATCGGTCGATGTAAGACGGAGATTTTCGTCCCTTTCTTGCCTTATATTGCTGAGATAGCTTAAAGGCATTGAGAACTATCAGTTTTCTTGGAAGTGCCTTAGGAACGTCGTGCTCATCTGAGGCCACGAACTGATCGATCCCACTGGGAGCGACCTAAACCACCGTTTGGCATGAGAGGTTAGGGTTACTACCAAACAACGACACTTCGCCAAATCTTAAACCTGGTGAAGTTCTATCAGGTCGTTGAATTCATACAAGTGATCTTGCGGATCATAATTTCCATCGAACGCTTGCATATCAGCCATTCTAAATCCTGATGGGAGTGGGGCGACTAACACTGCTGGAGAAAAGGGAGACGCTGATGTGACCTACCCTTGCTCATTTTGCTGAGCTTTTAGCTGGTCTAGAGCTTGCTGCAACTCTTCAATGCAGCGGAGCTATCTGGGGATTGCTTTCCCCCATGCGAGTTCGACCCCCATGGTTGTAGTTGAGGAAAGTCCAAAGGTCGGATTCCATTTCACCTTGACCGGCAATTCCGACTGCTCTCGACACACGCTGGCTAGAGCCGTGTGATGGCGATGAATGGTGTGAGGAATTTTCACTACCTCCGTGGTGGTACGAACCACCCCGCGGAGTGTGGGAACCTCTCGCACAACTATGATCAGGATTGTTTCTCTAGCGGTGATGAGAATGGCCCCGCCTAGCACTTTTATGGGGGTGTTCATGCGACGTGGCATGGGACGGCTTGGGCTGCGACCTTTCACCGAGTCTTAACACCACTGGTATTCTACTTGAGACGAGGTTGGTGTTCGCTGGCTCTTTGGAGCCCTTAGGCCCATTTTTCGCCACTCGTTTACCCTTCATTCGGCGCGCGTCCTGCAGTGCTTGCCCTTTGCTGCACTTTTGCGCGACCTACAGGAGTTTTTGGCGGTTGCACCGCCTCATTTGATTTGGGTGGCATGCCCCGGTCCAGACGGTCCAACCTTTGGTTGACCGTTTGGAGAGTATTGTTGAACCTCTCCAGGTAGCTTATGATGGCAAGGTCAAGTTGTGAACTTGAAGGGATATCCCCTCAGCATTCTAGGGAACTGAGGGCTCCTCGGGAGAGGTGTCCTCCTATACTTAGGGGATCTCCTCAGCACCATGATTGGTTCGCTCAAGTTCAAATCGGTGAGCCGTTTGCTATTGTAGGACCAGTTAGTTAGAGATTCTCCTAATGAAGGACGAATACTAAATCAGGCCCTCCTTCTAGCGCCAAACTGTTAATGCGTGATTTTGACACCAACCAAACGCACGTGTGAAATGCTGAGCTGGCCCAAAAGACACATGTGAATGAGAGAGTGAGAGTAAAAGCAATGGAGAACAGTGTTTAAAGTGGTTCGGATGCTCAAAGAAGCAAATCTTATGTCCACTGGTTTTGTATTAATAATAGTGGCTAGGTCGCGTTCAGCAAGCTGACTTTCAACTGATTACACGAGAGAGAGAATGCTATTTTTCTTTAGAGAGATTAGCTAATCCCCCAAATGAGAGAGGAGCTCTCAATTTATAGTGTGATGGGTTAAGGTTATGATTACTAAATCTGTGAGTTGGTGGGATTATCCGTGCAAATCCTTCTTTATGTCTCATTGCCCACCTTCTAGAGCGATTTACGCGATTTAGTGCAGGGATTAGACAAATGGAATCACTCTAGCTCCTAGCTGGTCTGACGCGCACCCACAGCTCTGACAGGAGCATGCCGTTCATGCCATTGTGTGACATGGTTGCCTTTGACTGGCAACGGACCTACCTAAGCTCTGACTTTTTATGCTGACTGGATTTTGTGTCAGCCCTACTTTTTTAGGCATAACAAATTTATTATCATCCAAATCTCATCTTCAAACACAGAAATCAAACTAAACCCATGATAATTTCATAAAAACAAATTCAAATAAGAAATATAGAAATGCTAATTTATGGTATTTTAGTCTTTTAGGTTAAAATAAAAAATAAAGTGGGTTTGTTACTTTTGGAATTCTCTGGATATATTTGTTATTTACTCAAACATCATGTGTAAAAATGTTTTAGTCACTCCTATTTGAGAAACTATCCATATGCCACTTTAAGATGTCAACACCTCGAGCTAAGCCTAGAAAAGGTCGGATTTTACCAAGGCTTATTTGAGCTTTTTCAGCTAGGTCAGAATTCATAACATTTTCAAATTATATAACTTCAATTATATAAATTCAATAATGCATGTATCAAAAGTTGGGATTCTGTCTCTGTATCCCAAGAATCCCAACCAATGTTTTCAAGTTGTAGTTGATTTGACGACATTTCTTGAATTCTAGGCTAATGAGATAAGTGAAATAAATTGACCATTAAAAAGAAAATTTCTCTAATTGAGTGGCATAAACTTTACCGAAGGTTCAAGGAAATTGCTTAGCAGATTAAGAAATGATATGCTTTTATAATTTTGAGATGTGTTCTTAAGATGGTGTTTTGAGCTTTGTTGAGATGGCTTCTTCTTCTTCTTCTTCCACTGCTCCCCTAATAATAAAGAAGTACGATGTTTTCATTAATTTCAGAGGGGAGGACACTCGTTATTCTTTTGCCAGCACTCTACGTGGACTTTTGCTCGGGAAAGATATCACTGTTTTCTTAGATGACGAGGTTCAAAGAGGAGATAAAATTTCATCATCTCTTATGAATGCAATTGAAGAATCAGCTATTTCAGTTGTCATTTTCTCATAAGGGTATGCCTCTTCTAGATGGTGCCTTGAAGAGCTTGTGAAGATCATTGAATGCAAACAAATGTACTAACAGATAGTACTACCAATTTTCTATCATGTAGATCCATCAAATGTAAGGAATGAAACTAGAACTTTTGGGGAAGAATTTGCCAAGCTTGTAGAAAGTTTTAATAAGGAGAAGCTAGAAAAGCTAAAAATGACGGAAGAACAATTTAAAGACAAGATTCATATATGGGAGAATGCTTTGGCGGAAGCAGCCGGCCTATCTGGCTACACCGCAACTAAAACAACGTAATTAATGTTCTACTTTTTTACAATAATTATGGCTTCAGATGAATTTCTATTTTTTGTTCTTTTGTCAAGTTTGCGAGAGATTAATATTTCACAGAATTCACGAGCATATAAAATCAAATCTAAAATGCTTCTATACTTCAAAAAGTTCAAATTCAAAGGTAACGACTAATTATTTCTTTTTCATTATTCTAAGTTCTATTTATTTTAAATATTTTGAACAGATATTGGTCATTAGTTGACCAATAAAGATTGGTTCACAACCTAATCTTACAAACTCTCTCTCACAATCCCTATGTGACAGTTTCTAGTTTTTTGTTGATGAATTTTGAATTTTGCGGGTTGTGAGAGAAAGTTTGTAAGATTGGGTTGTAAATGTAATATGACCCACAATAATCTCAAACATTATTGTTTGTTTAATTGTTAATTAAAATTTTCAACATTAAGATGTGGAATATCAAATTAAGGTTATATAGATGCAAAGCCAAAGATTAAATTCCATTTATGGTCAATCCTGACCAAATTAAGTTATATAGATGTGTATATCTTTTCTTGGTCATATCCCTTTTACTATTGATTCAAATCAGTTATATTTAATCACTAACATAATTCTTCTAAGAGAAATTTCCGAGGTTCAAGGGTGAAATGACCTATTTCTTTGATCAATTATTGTAGAATAGAAATCACTTTTTTTTTTCCCTCCTGATTTACTTAAACTTTTTTTTTTTTAATAAGGTCTGATTTACTTAACAATAATTATTATTATTGTTTGTTTTTCTTATTAGGGCTGCACATCAACTCGCAGGGAAAGTTACTCGGGATGTTTTGGAGATATTAAATAAATTGTCCTCAGGTGCTGATAATAAGAACCTGGTTGGAATCCAAAGTATCACTGATCGCATAGTTTCGTATTTATGTGTTGATGAAGTTTATGTTCGAGTTTATTTCAGAGAGAGTAAAGTGAATTTCTTCATTATTCAGCTCAAAAAATTAACTGTACAAGTGTTAATTACAGTTATATACAATCTGCAGTAACTATGGTTAAGTTAAATATTTCTAACTAACCATAACAACAGTTAACTAAATATAAAACTAATTAACTACTTTGTTAACTAATTGCAACAATTAATCAATAATCCTAATAATCCAAGATCCCCCCTCAAGGTGGTGGGTGATGAATATCAAGCACCCCTAACTTGGACAATAAATGGCGATGAAGAGAAGTAGGAATAGCTTTAGTAAACAAATCAGCAGGCGGCTCTTGTGTGGGAACATGGACAAGATGCACCAAACCCTCCTTAATCTTTGTATGAACGATGTGGTAATCAATGTCGATGTGCTTAGTCTGTTCATGGAACATAGGATTGGAAGCAATGTGAATGGGTGATTGATTGTCACAACGAAGGGAAATGGGCAGCTGTAGTGAGAAACCAAGGTCATGCAGAAGCCGAGTAAGCCAAATAATTTCACAAACTATGGATGCCATGGCACGATATTCAACTTTAGAGGATGATATAGAAACCGTAACTTGACATTTAGATTTCTAGGACAACAAAGAATTTCCCAAGAAAATGCAGAAACCAGTCACTGATTTACGAGTCATAAGGCAAGAAGCCCAATCAGAGTCACAAAATGCTTGAAGATGCAAGGAGTCATGTGCTGGGAAAAATAAACCCAAACCTGGAGACCCTTTCACATATCTGACAGTCTTAAGGGTAGCATGTAGATGTGATTGTTTAGGTTTGTGCATAAATTGGCTGAGGAGGTTTGCTGCAAAACTGAGATCAGGTCTGGTGAGACACAAATAAAGCAATTTTCCAATCAATTTTTGATATACCGAGGGATCAACTAAGACTGGATCCTTTTGGCCGGGAAAGGCTACATCATACTTTACATTAGTGAATTTTAGATGAGGATCAAGAGGAACCAAAGTTAGTTTGGTAGCAACTAATCCTGAATTAGCTATCAACTCCAAAGCATATTTCCTTTGACATAGACTTATACCTTTGGAGGATCGAGCAACTTCAAAACCTAAAAAATATCTAAGACAGCCCAAGTCCTTTAGCTTGAAATGAGAATGTAAGAGATCCTTAGTAGCTTGAATCAGGGAACTATCACTGCCAGTGATGACCAAGTCATCAACATACACAAGTAAGATAACAATATGCCCATTATGTTTCTTAAAAAAGGAGTGATTTGATGGGGATTGTTGAAAACCACCTATCAACAAGGTATTTGTGAGCTTAGTATTCTAGGCCCTGGAGGCTTGTTTTAAGCCATATAAGTACTTGTGAAGTTTACAAACTAAGGGCTTGTCAGGTTGATTTGAGAAACCTTATGGTGAATTCATGTATATTTCCTCTTGAAGATCTCCTTGTAAGAATGCATTATCAACATCGAAATGAAAAAGAGGTCAATCTTTCATAGATGCAATGGCCAAGACTAACCTCACTGTCACTACTACAGGAGAAAATGTCTCCTCATAATCAATTCCAACCTACTGAGTAAATACCTTTCCAAAGTCCCATCAGCATTACACTTAAGCTTATACACCTATTTACACCTTATTGGAATCTTACCAGGAGATAGGGGAACTAGAGACTAGGTCCCATTTCTTTCCAAAGCTTGAATTTCCTGTTGCATAGCTTTAATCCAATTGGGATATTTGGATGCTTGGGTAAAGGATGTGGGTTCAATGATAGCAGAAATACTGGACATAAACTTTTGGTAGGCAAAGAAAGATTAGTATAGGCAATGTAATTGTGTATAGGATAGTTGACAGTAGAGGTTTGATTTGACTTGGACAAAGTAGGACACACAACATCAGTGGTCCAAATAAGAGGTTTAGTGGGTTTGCTGGACTTTCTAATTTGGTTGTGAGAAGGTAAGGGTATATTAGGCATAGAAGAAAGTGTAGTGGGTTCTGTCTCATGAAGATCATTTGTAGAAGTGGTATGCAAAATTGAATCAGAGGATGTATTTACTTCTTCTTCCATGAATTTTTTAAGAAGAAAGGGAGGTTTAGTGGACTGATGCAAATGAAAAGGAAAAATGTGCTCATGAAATATAACATCTCGATTGACACATACTGTTTTGGAGTGCAAATTATACAGTATATAGCCTTTCTTAGTAAAGGAATAGCCAAGAAATACACAAGGAATGGATCTTGGAGAAAACTTATCCTGGATAGGCAGATTTGTAGCATATGCCAAACAGTCAAAAACTTTTAAATGATCTAACGTAGGCTTGTGACCATAAAATTTTTCAAAAGGGGAAAAACCATTCAAAACTTTGGTAGGCAATCTATTAATAATATAGACAGTAGCTTTGATTGCATAGCCCCACAAGTAATCTAGAATATGAGATTGAAACTTAAAAGCTCTAGCTATGTTAAGGATGTGTCTGTGCTTGCGTTCTACCACTCCATTTTGTTGTGGAGTGTAGACACAAGTGCTTTGATGTATAATGCCTAAGCTAGACAATAAATTATGACATTGTTGGTTGAAAAATTCCAAGCCATTGTCAGTTCTAATATATTTAGGTGTTTGACTGTATTGATTTTGGACCATATGCAGAAAGTTTTTTATGGTTTGAAAGACATCAGACTTGAATTGCATAAGAAAGATCGAAGTTGTCCTAGTAAAATCATCAACAATCATAAGAAAAAACCTTGCATTACCCTGGGTTGCAACTCTATAAAGGCCCCAGACATCTAAATGCAGCAGTTCAAAAACATGTGATGTTGTTGTTTCACTTAAAGCAAAAGGTAACTAGTTTGTTTAGCTAAAGGACAAACATCACAATGAAACTTATGCTGATCATTAAGTCCATGATGTAATGTTTGTAGAATGGGCAAAGATGCATGTCCTAACCTTCTATGCCAGAGAACAATATCTTTAGCTTGAAGAGGCTCTTTTATTGATGAATTAGTAGCTACATTGATAGAATTGAAAACTAACAATTTATTTCAATTAGACTTTTGTATGTTTAAGCCCTTTCCTAAAGCTGAAACAAAATCAGGAAAACACAATTTTAATTTTGAAATTGGTATGAAATGATATAGCCCCTGGCATTGTTTACCAATTCCCTTAAGTTTGCCACTCCAAAGATCCTGGATAACACAAAAATGTGGATAAAATGTGATGGAACATTGACCAGTAGTAGCCAATTTAGACACTGACATCAAATTGTACTTAAAATCTGGTATGTATAAAACCTTTTCAATAGACAAATTTTCTTGCAATTTGACAGAACCAACATGTTCAATTGAGGTTTTTGTTCCATTTGGGAGACCTACATAACTAGCTATGGATGGTTTACTAGCAACAGAAGACTCAAAATTTTGAAAATTATGGGTCATATGGTCAGTAGCACTAGAATCTAGAATCCAATTATTAGTAGTATTGCAATTTGAGTATAAGGAAACAATTTTACCTGCCAGATTAGCAAATGGCGTTCCCATGTTCTCCTTTCCTAGGAAGTAATTGTGCATACTGTTCTAGAGTTAAGACATTGCCTAGATTAGCTCCTCATTTGTTATTGTCAAGTGCAAATTCAGTGTTCAACACTTGCTCCTAACTTGAGTGAACATGATTAGCTTTGACCTTCATCCCTGACTTTCCTTTATTAAACTGGAAATCTGTAGGATAGCCATGCAATTTGTAACAAGTATCCCTTTTATGCCTAGCAATATGACAATAGTCACATTCTATGTAGGGTTTCTTCCCTTTGTATTTCGAATTTTGAGTTTGATTCCTTTGATTCCCTTGTGAGTATAGTGCTGTAGTTGTTGGGAGTAGGTGCCCTAGAGCCAATCAATTATTATGGAATTGACTCTTTGTAATAATGTTCATTAATCAATAAAAGGCAATTTTATTCTATATCGCGTAAATCATTATTATTGCAATGTGTATTGATATATGTCCTTAGAATGGTAGAACCGTGACGAGGGTATCAAGTGTTTCGAATCTTGATAGTGAGAACCCTATGAACACATATAATGGCCATTCTAGAAACGTCCCAGTAGCCCCGATATTATTCAAGTAAGGGCATGATATAATACGGTAAGGCTATCATAGTGTTGAACGACCTGTCCGAAAGGCGGATGCGATCTTACTTGTCAAGATTGTTTGGTGACAACCTGGTGCAACACATGGGTGCTTCACCGTGGCGATTACACCGCAAAGAAGTTCATTCTGGACTAACCCACCAGAGGATTCCATATGGATGGTAACCCCAGTGTCTATGGAAAAAATCCTCTTACGAATGGTGGTGCATGTGATCCTTAGACTTGAGATCACTGGAGCGCCTTGTGCATCGATTAGTGTAGTTTGACACTAGCCTCACGTAGTTCTTTTCAGAGCTGTCAATACGGTGGTGATTGGCTGCATCAAGGAGTGTATCAAGACTATGGTGGATTGACAGAGGATTCATCATTCCCGGGTATGGGAGAAAGTTATCTCAATTTAATATATGGCAATGACACTAAAACTATGGCCACAGTGGGATTGAGTTGTTGCTCTATCCAGTTTATAATACGGGTCATTGGTCCAGAAACTGAATAAATAATATCGAGAGTAACCGAAGGTTGACACTATTTCTATACCTTTGTCTCGTCGAGATAACGTATGATAAAATGATCGAATTGTACGGTAACTATATCGTTGACAGGTAGCTACTTTGCTAAATCCGAATCTATCGGGTGGCCATGATGCCTTGCTAGGGGCCAATCTTGGTCTGTGTATTAATGAGACGATTAATTGGTGTTAATCGCGATACTATACACTGCCGATATGATGAGGAGTCTATGGGTCACACACATAGAAGATAACTTAAGATCCAAGAAGAAAGAAGGGCATTTTCGTCTTTTAAGGTGAAAGGGTATTTTGGTAATTTCATAGTGCAATTAAATTTGCTGAGGTCGTAGCCTTTATTTAATTTGTTAGAAAAATTAAATAAGTGAAATTACGTTTAAATGTGTGTTCGCACATATTTAAATATATTATCATTATTGTTAAATGTTAATATATATTTAAATATATATTAATTGATTTTAATTGAGATAATGATGGAAAATAAAATAAATCAAATTGGGAGTGTTTGGCAACATGGGGCGTTTGGGTTGAAGCCCAAGCCTATTCCGTAGGGGATTAGGGCAAATTGTTTTTACTATAAAAAGAAAAGTGTTAATTAAATGAGACAGATTTTTTCTTTGAAAAAAAAAAAACACACAACCCCATTTTACACTCCCATGGCAGAAACCAATTTTTGGCCCAAAATCAATTCATTTGATTTGTCTTCTTGATTCTTAAGGCTAAGGAGGATCTGGCAAATCCCTCCTTAGTTCTTTTGAGATTGTCTTCATGTGGACTACGCAGGTTCGATCCTACACTTGGATCGGTAGCAAAACATTCGTTGACAAATTTGGAGGAGCCTCCAACGTGCGTTTGTTTCTCTTAACTCATGTTTAATATTTCTGCAGATTCTTATTATGATAAAATTGTAAAATTATACCCTTGATCTTGGCTCATGTAAACGATCCCTGAGTTATATTATTTTTGTTTCCACTGCGTATACGAGACCGTTTACTAACAGTAGTAACTTCAGTATTATGATTGAATCCATTCAATACCCTATGACTCTCATCTTGACTCACCGTTGAATAAGCCTGTTTAACTGAGGGTAGAGGAACCATCAACAAAATCTGACTTCGCCCCAAGGCATATGATTCATTAAGTCCCATTAGGAACTGTAATGGCTTTTGTTGGTTGAGATGAGCCAAATAAGCCTTGGCAGACTAACTATCTAGTGGCGGCAAACTCGCCAATGAACTCAGTTCATCCCACGAAGTTTTCAATTTGTTGTAATAAACTACAATCGTATTTGTTCCTTGTACCAAATTAGCTACCTCTCTGTGAATACCAAACACTTTCGTACCATTGATTTTATTGCATTGTTCTTGAAGATCTTGCCAGACCTGTGAGCACTGGTCGAGTACACAATACTGTTGAATATCTCCTTCGACACAGTGTTAAAAATCCATGCCAAAACTAAGGAGTTACAACGTTCCCACTGTGCATGCAGAGACTTACTGAATTTTGACTTCTTACAAGATCTGTCAACAAAGCCCAATTTGTTCTTCGCCCTTAGGGAGACTGTCATCGCATGACTCCATATCCCATAATTCTCTGTTCCAGTAAGTTGTTCTGAAATCAGAGTTGAACCTGGGGTGTCCGACGGATGAATGTAGAGAGGCGAACCTGAGTTAGTAACATTCAACATCTAGAATCAATTGACTTTAAGATATGTACAGAAATCAAGCTAATCAAGAACTAATTTAGTAGAAAACCAGTTTAATCAAGGATGAAATTGATGACGAAGATAGAAGAAATCAACTTAATCAAGAATTGATTTTTGCAGAAAACCAGTTTAATTAAGGAAGAAATTGATGATGAAGATCAACCGGTCTTGAAAGATGATACAAATACAGCTTCTATTTGAGCTGGATTCTTCGATTGAAGTTTGTCAATTTCGCAGCTTAAAACACTGCTCTGATACTATGTTCAAGTTTATTTCAGAGAGTAAGTGAATTTCTTCATTATTCAGCTCAAAAAATTAACTCTACAAGTGTTAATTATAGTTATATACAATCTGCAGTAACTATGGTTAAGTTAAATATTTCTAACTAACCATAACAACAGTTAACTAACTATAAAACTAATTAACTACTTTATTAACTAATTGCAACAATTAATCAATAATCCTAATAATCCAAGAGTTTATAGAGTTAAAGAACGTCGTTGTGGTCAATATTATAAAGTATCTCATTTACAAGTAGGATTTTGGGGAATGGGTGCTGTAGGGAAAACAACTATTGCAGAAGTTGTATATACTAGAATAAAAGATCGATTTGAAGCCTTTTACTTTGCTAGCTCTCTTGAAACAAGAAATTTTTTCTGCAATATTAGGAGATAGGCATTCCAATAATAATCTCACATTCACAAAAAGAAGGCTTGGCTCAAACAAAGTTGCCCTTGTTTTTGATGATGTGACACATTTAAGTCAAATAGAGTTTTCGATTGGAGATCTTAATTGTTTGGGCAAGGGAAGTCGAATTATTATTACAACAAGGGATAAGCAAGTGCTTAGAAATTGTGGAGTGGTTGAAAATCATATATTTAAGATAGAGGGATTATGTGAATATGATGGTCATTGGCTTTTTAGTAGGTATGCTTTTCAACAAAATGATCCTTTAAGAGATTATGATGAGTTATCACACGAGGTAATAAGGTACGCTAAAGGTGTTCCATTAGTTCTTAAAGTGTTGGTTTCCCTTTTATTTGGCAAGGCAAGACATGTTTGGAAAGTGCAATAGAGAAATTACAACTAATTCCGCATGAGGATATTTAGAAGGTGCTAAAAATAAGTTATGATGAACTAGAAGATTTTGAGAAGAACATATTTCTAGATATTGCATGTTTTCTAATATCGGAAGACAGAAAGTTTGCAATAGCATTCTTAGATGCTTGTGGCTTCTTTGCAGAACTTGGAATAACTATTCTCATTGACAAATGTATCATAACCATATCATGCGATGACAAAATAACAATGCATTATTTGCTTCAAGAAATGGGTTGGAAAATTGTGTGGCAAGAATCCACGAAACATCCTGGTGAACGTAGTCGTCTATGGTATCATATATATATATATATATATATATATAAGGTATTAGAAGGAAATACAGTAAGTGTCAAAGAAAATATGTAATTTTTGAATTTTTTTTAATCTTTTGTAAAGCTTAGTTACAAAAGAAAACCACAAATCTTAGACTGATTTTTTTTATATTTTTATTTTTAAACTACACAGCTCCCTTTGATTTCTATTTCATACATGTGAGATTTAAGAAAACATCAGCTATGAGAATTTTGTTTCAAATTTTCCTTATGCATTAGCTTACGCAATAGAAGGAAAGCATCCCTCCCTTTGAAAGCTTTGAATGGTACCTATTAATTTAAACTTTAAATGTTTATGATTAGCTAATTATCATATTTTCTTGATTGTCAAGGGACTAAAGCGATAGAAGGCATACGTTTGGATATGTCTAAATTAGAAAGAGAAATCAAACACTTCCAACCTAGTGCATTGGCAATGATGCATAATTTGAGATTATTTAAACTACATAACTCAAACTATGAAGAGAATAACAGTAGTAGGGTACATGTTTCTGAAGGCCTTAATTCTACTTCTATAGAGCTAAGGCACCTTTGTTGGCATGGATGCTCGTTGAAATCATTGTTGTCAAATTTCTTGCCGGAGAACCCTGTGGCACTTGAAATGCCTTATAGCAATATTGAACAACTTTGGCCTGGTGCTCAGGTAATATGTTGATATTTATGTGATTATCTTTCTGTTGTATATTAAAGTTATTAACTATCATTTCTTTCCTATCATACAGCTTCATAAGTTGAAGTTTATTGACCTTAGTCATTCCAAGCTTCTAAAAGTTCAGGATCTTTCATTGGCCCCAAATCTTCAAAGTTTAATTTTAGAAGGTTGTACAAGTTTGTGTGAGATTTCACTGCAGAAGTAAATCTAAATATGATGCTTCTCCTTTGCTATTTCCTTCCTATATCTCAAAAGTAAATAAGGTAATTAATGTCCTACTTTTAAAATTTCAATTTGCTTGGTTAATTTTAAATATAAACATCTACATGAGAAAATTCTATCGGATAGGAGCAAATAATGTAGTTACAACTAATGTACCAACTCACATAGTGTCATTATCTCTACATCATTTTGTTCTTTCGTTTGCAGCTTATGATGATTTTTTCTTTTTAATCTTTTTCTGAATGTTTTTCTCTAAGCTCTCATTATATCACGTGTATGTTAATGTTTTTAATCGAAAATGAATTTCTCTTATCCGTTTTTGCCAAGTGAAGTATAAATTTAGTACTAGAAAAGAAAAAATTAAAAAAGAACCTATTCTTAATCGCATATTATTCCTAGTGTACAATTTATTGGAAGAAACAGATCAATACTGTTGATACTAAAATTTTTACGGAGGGATGGGACATCTTAGCTCACTGGATAACACTCACATGCTTCTAGAAGGAAGTTGATCGACTCTGTAGAATTGAACTTGGCAGCAAAACATTGAAATGGTCAGGGCTCTGCTCAGGTCAAATAACTCCTTTACTTTGCTTCTTGTTTATGTACTCTTGTCAGATCTAATCAAATTATCTATAACATAATTTATCTTTTCAGATCGATATCTCTCTTTGATTCCATAATCATAGATCTATTCGTATGTTAAATAAAATTTGAATTGAATGCTATTATTGCTCCTAATTTGTTCGGAAATTTGTGAGCTTTAGCTAAGTTTATTATTTAAATTCTTGAAAAAAAAAAAATAGAAAAAGAAAAGGTGTTCAACAAAAATTTTGTTGAAGTAGTTTCTGTTATTTAGCATAATCTATTCTATATGAAATGTTTGTTTAAGTCTTTGTCTATGTACTGATGACATATTGAATTTTGACTTAGTATGTAATAAAATTGCATATAAAGATTACATTATTGTTCCTCTAATCTTTTTTGGGTTAAATTTATTATGTGTAGAGATTTTAATTTTATTATGATTTTCATTAAAAGATGACCACAAATACAATGGGAATGCAGGTTTTGGAACTAGAGTGGATTATGAATATACACTTTTTTCTAATTTAAAATTTTGGAACTTTGATGCAGGAAAGTTACAGATATATGTGAAGCAGATATCCCAGTAAAGCAAAGATTATGTCAAGAAGATACTGGTTTTCTTTGCTTTAATTGTTCTGTGATGTCTGAGTGCTTAAACTTGCAATGTTGGTCCAAAGATATGTAGCTGTGGAAAAGAAATCTTTAGCTTTTATTCGACTACGCAAATTCAGTTGATAAGGGTTGGATTGAACTTGCTTCATTTAGTATACAAACCGAGCTGATGTTTGATATGATAATGGTTTAATTTTTTAAGATTTTGGCCTGTGAGGCTAAGTTCTGGACTTCTTGTTAATGAATTAAGTGGGTTTCATAGTCCGTTAATTCAGGTAGCAAGCATTTTCCTTTAATGAAAGAACTTGGAACTTTTGTTGACAGATTTTCATGCACTATACTTGCTGTGCTTCAGATGTATGGATTCATTTAGAAAACAATTCTTATTGACTTATATATATAAACATTCAGAAAAGCATCAATAGATCTAGTTAATTAAACTCTGCTCATCTGCAAGCCATATTTATACATTCCGAAACAAGAGCAGCATCCCTCCAATATTTAACCTGTGAAAGATATTTGCTGAAGTGAAAATGTTTCTGAAAAATTGGTGGTTCATGTGATATTGGTATTAATAATGTTTTTGAAAGAAATTAGAGTTGAAATACAAAATAAAAACCAAGGAGATAGTGGATTTATGTGCTATATAATGTAGTGAAATCAGAACTTGCCAGCATATTCGAAGGAACTATATAACAAGAACTACATGGTTAGAACCAGTAGAATAGGAAGATTCACATTCAACAATAACTTGTATATGGTGAGTGAATCATATTTAACTTATTTATTTTAAAAGTTTATGAGTCAACATGTTTCTTTATAGTGTTTTATTGGTATAGTATTTAAATTAATTACTTGCGAGCATACTCGTGTAAATTAAAAAAAAAAAAAATTGTGATAATTTATCTTAGATTAACTTAAAAATTCATTAGACTTTATGTGATTTAAGTACAAATGATGACCTACGTAGTTGAATTTCCAATTTGTGTAAAGCTCTACCAGGGCCCAAAGGTGTTAAGGGCTTAAAAAAAAAGAGGAATCATATTCCTTATATCAGCCCAAAAATATTTAAATGGATGAATATAGTATTGTCTAGTTGGGGTAACAAGAAGGGCCATGCCATGCCGATATGGTAATGGGTATCCAGAAGCCCAGACCAGTAATAGGTCATAAGAAGTATCAATCATCAGAAGTAATCCAAACGAAGAACTTTATATAAGTAAAAATGATAAACTAAAGACACCTTAACTCCAAAGTTGAGAGAGAGGCTAGATCGAATGCATACCATAAACTAAATGAGGGATTATTATGTTTGGATTCGACGTGGCGAAGAATCTTTTGGGAAGTGAAATATTAAAAATTAATTGAAGACTAAGACAGAGAAATTAATTTAGAACATTTTTTAACATTCACATAGTTTCCCCGTAAAAAACCTGTATGCTTTTGGCTGTAACGCTGTGATCCAAGCTCATTTGGTAATAAATAGTATTATTGAAAATGATAATCTTGTTATCAAGAGAAAAGTAAAAAATAACAGTCTTTTTATTTTATTTCAAGGTAGTAGCTTAGCAGATTTGAAGACTGATTCATTTGAAACTTTAATGTCATAATAAATTTTGTTAACTGCAAATTAACTTCAGCTAATTATGTATAACAGTAAAAAATAGTTCAACATATATATGAATTTTCGCCTTTTTCCGGTTTATTGTGGTTTTGAAATGTGCCCCCAATTTTATTTTATTTTTCCTGCTTATGCCAAAAGACTTTGTCAATCTATTATTAACTTTTTCTTTGTTGTAAAGAAGCTAAAACAATTTAGATAATTTTTGGTCATATGACTAATCGCTCTTTGTCATATGACTCTGATTTTGGGTCTTCCATTATCAACTAGAAAATCTGTAATCCTGTAAATAGTTTGTCTTTCCTATGTTACATCCAATTTATTTATTTCTTTTAAATGCAAATAATGTCGATAAATATAAAACACATAGTTTCAGTGCATGTATTCCAATTAAAGTTGAAATTTAATTTGACGACCTAATATTTGATCACTGAAGAATAATTTCTCATATGAGCAACTACAAGTTCATTATTTTTTGTTACTACGGAGATGAAATTAATTACTTGCATAACATGTAACATGTTCTAATTTTGTTGTTAATAATTTATATAATATTTATATTACTAATTGCTGAAATTAATTTATTTTTAATAAATTGATTTATTATCTTTTATATTTATAATAAAAAATTAAAACAATTTATATTTGGTTTGGTTTGATTTGTCCTCTTATTTCTTATTTTTCAAAGAGTCAGGTTGTCAGCAAAGAGTCAAAGAAAAAACCCCTTATATATATATGAAAAATTAAGAGCCCTGAGAAAGTTACTGATACAAAGAGAAGTTTCTCTACGGCTCATCTGCCTCCATCAGCGCCACCGTCAGTGGTTTCTCTTGGTCGAAGTGCCAGTGCTTTTCTTTAGAGATGGGGCAGGTTTTCTCCCCTGGTCCCTTTGCTTATGAAACTAGGTAAGGAGATTTGGGATGGATCGGGGAACAAGGTTCAGTTTTTACATAGGGTGAGGAAATTTGGCGGAGGCTCGGGTAACGGATCTGCGCTCTTGGAGGGTGATGACAAGATGGAAGTGAAGGAGGGCAGTGGCCTTGTTCTTCATGATGGTAGCCTTGGTGATGAACCTCTTGTGGGTACTGTTGATAGGAATTCTAGTGTGGGAGGGGCATTCATCTCTCATCAGAGTTGTCAAGGAAGATGGGGTGATTGCAAAGGACTGCGCGGCCGATATAATTAGAAACAATTGCCGCATTGTTCTGATTCCGACAGAGTCGGAAAATAAGGGGACTCCTGGAAACAGCTCGGCTAAGGGACAAGTGTTTAGGCCATCGAATGAGTAAAGCGGTCGTGACCGCTCTCATAGCCGCCAGTGAGGAAGTTCGGTGAGATTGGAGGGTGTGAGCAGGATATGGTCTCCGGTGCTGCGGTTTTTGCGATGGACGAGGGTCAAGGCAGGGCAGACAAGGTGAGAGGTCTAGATTCGGGGTGGGTTCGTTTCTCTTGGTAATGCTGGGCTGGGGACGGTTAGTGGGAATAGGCCAGATGTTGAGGCTAGTGGGCTATCTAATGTTAGGCTTAGCTGAAGGGATGATGATTTAAATGTTTCTAATGAGTTGGGCTCCTCTTCTGTTAGCTTTGTTGGTTGTGGTTTGGATAACCAGGCCACCCCAAGGACTGGCAAGGTGGATAAACCATTTCTATGCATGAGGCAGCAACCAGCAAGCAAGTTTGGAGTCCAAGAGTCTATCTGGTGGAATGTTACTCCTAATAAGCAGATTTATATATTACTAATTGCTTAAATTAATTTATTTTTGTAAATTGATTTAATCTTTTATATTTATAATAAAAAATTAAAACAATTTATATTTGGTTTGGTTTGGTTTGGTTTGGTTTGTCCTCTTGTTTCTTATTTTTCAAAGAGATAGGTTGTTGGCAGAGTCAGAAAAAACTCCTTATATTGCAGCCAAATTAAGTAGAGCTGAAATTAAGAAAGTTAGGTGGGGAGCAAATACGTAGAAGGTTCAAGGAAGTTGCTTATCCGATAGCAATCATACGCCTCCTGTTGATATGTTTTTCTACTTTTATTTTTCTTGAGAAGGCTTCGTTCTAATCTTCTTCTTCCACTATTTCTCTAGTATTGAAGCAGTCTGACGTTTTCATTAGTTGTAGAGGTAGCAAGAAAGGGGAAAAACATAGAAGAAGAGAAATAGGAGAAAACAAAGTTTGGCTAATTTATAATAGTCTATATATGAAGTAGGATGGCTTCTTCTTCTTCATCCATCACTGTTGGAGAAAAGAAGTATGATGTATTTCTTAGTTTCCGTGGCGAAGACACCCGCAGCACATTTACCAGCACTTTACATGGAGTTTTGAACAGTTTTGGTATAAATGTTTTCATTGATTATGAGCTTAACAGAGGAGAGAACATTTCGCCATCTCTCGAGAATGCAATTGAAGAATCAAAGATTTCAGTTATTATTTTTTCAGAAGGTTATGCCTCTTCAAGATGGTGTCTTGAAGAACTTGTGAAGATATTGGAGTGCAAGAAAACGCAAAAAGAGGTGGTAATACCCGTTTTCTATCACATAGATCCATCGCATGTGAGGAATCAAACGGGAACTTTTGGGGATGGATTGGCTAAGCTTGTAGAAAGCTTTAACAAGGAGAAGTTAAAGAAGCTTCAAATCACAGAAGAACAATTGAAAGATAAGGTGCAGAAATGGAGGAATGCTTTGACAGAAGCAGCTAATCTATCTGGCTGGACATCACAAGAAGAACCGTAAGTTTTCTTCTCTTTAATTTAGTACTATTTAGTTTCACCTGATTTTAATTTTTATATTATATATCAAGTACTTCACAGAGATTCGATATATATTGCACTTGATTAAAATTCACGGATTAAATGGCTAATTACTAACTTACCGTCCCAAAATATTTTATATTTCTCAGATCTCTGATTACTGAAAGTCATTAATTGACAATCTGATCAAGTATCATGCATTTTATAATGTTTTCAGCTTTGAGTTATGGAGTATTTTTTTTTTTTTAAATAAAGGATAGTCAGAGTCAAGGATCAAATCCCATCTAATGAATTTAGTTAATTTTGAACTAAGCCTTTTCACTGATGATTTACTTATTAGATTCATAACTATTCTTGATCACAACTTCACGCGTATAACCACCAACTAATTATACATTATTGCCACATAACATTTTAAATTACTAACTACCAATCACATTCATGATATAAATTTATGAGAGAGAAAAATTAGAGGTGACATAAATTCATTGGGAGGTGGTATGGCTGATGTGATATTTCTAAAGTTTTCTGGAATTTTTAATATATATCTATGTATGTTTGTTATTAAATAGGTGCATGAATATCTCAGACGTGTTGGCTAAGTTTTTCCTCTCATAAAATGAAAGAGATACAATTATTTGATCAATGTTCCATTGGTCAATTGAAATTAGCTAGTATTGGACTTTTGTTTTTTTCATCTATTCATGATTTTGTTACAGTTATCAACCTTCTTTTTTGTTATTGGTAGGCATGATTATCCGCTTGCACAGAAAGTATGTAAGGATATTTTGGAGACATTAAATATCATGGCCCCAAGTGTTAACAAGAACTTGGTAGGAATAGAACCAATCATTCTCAAAATTGAAGATTTGATGAGAATTGGGTTGAGAAAGGTTCTCGTTGTAGGAATTTGGGGAATGCGTGGTATAGGCAAGACAACTATCGCAATTAGTGTATTCAACAAAATAAGGTGTCACTTTGATGGTTCTTATTTTGCTCGAAATGTTAGGGAAGAATCATTGAGTCCTAATGGGCTAAGTCAAATCCGACAAGAACTTCTTTCTACGATATTAAAGCAATCTGATTTCGTTATGAATTCTAGCTTCACAAAAAAAAGGCTTGGTCGAAAAAAAGTTCTTATTGTTTTTGATGATGTGACGAGTTTAAGCGAAGTAGAATATTTAATCAAAGATATCAATTGCTTGGCTCCTAAAAGTCGAATCATTATAACAACAACAGACAAACAAGTGCTTTACAATTGTGGAGTGGATGACAATAATGTATACAAGATGGAGGGCTTATCTCATAATGAAGCCCTTCAACTTTTCAGCTGGTATGCATTTCGACAAAATCGTCCAAGCTTAGATTATGGTGACTTGTCAAACAGGGTAATAGAATATGCTAAAGGTGTTCCATTAGCTCTTAAAGTGTTAGGTTGCTATTTACTTGGCAAACCAAAACAATTTTGGGAAAATGCAATAAATAAATTAAAAATAATTCCTCACGAGGATATTCACAAGATACTAAAAATAAGTTATAATGGACTAAATGATGATCAGCAAAATATATTTTTAGATATTGCATGTTTCCTTAAATGGGAGAATAAAGATTTTGTGATAGACTTCTTGGATGCTTGTGACTTCGAGGCTGATATAGGACTAAGTGTTCTCATTGACAAGTGTCTTATAATCATATCAGAAGATAACAAGATAACAATGCATGATTTATTTCAAGAAATGGGATGGGAAATTGTTCGACAAGAATCCACGAAAGACCCTGGTAAACGCAGTCGTTTATGGTATCATAAAGATATCCATAATGTATTGGAAAAAAATAAGGTAATGCCTACCTGCATTATATATATATATATGACCACAAACTGTTTAATAAGTTCTTAATAGTTTATAGCTGATTATCATCTTTCTTTGGTCATCAGATTTCTTATGCAATCGAAGGCATATGTTTAGACATGTCTAAACGAGAAGAGATTATATACTTACCACCTAATGCCCTACGAAGAATGCATCAACTCAGATTTTTTAAACTACATAACTCACACTATGAAGAGAATAATATCAATAAGGTGCATCTTTCCCAAGGGCTCAATTCTATTTCCACTGAGCTAAGATACATCGGTTGGCATGGATGTCCGTTGAAATCATTGCAGTCAAATTTTTGGCCAAGGTACCTTGTTGCACTTGACATGCCTCATAGCAATATTGAACAACTTTGGTCTGGTGTGCAGGTAATTTGTTGACACTTATAATATGTTAATCTTTCTTTTGTTAGTTGTCAACATCAAAGATACTAATTTGTGCTTCTAATTATTTCTTTCTTACTTACAGCTTCATAATCTCAAGCATATTGATCTTAGTTACTCTAAATATCTGAAGGTCCAAGATCTCTCACTGGCCCCAAATCTTAAAAATTTGATTCTACAAGGTTGTACAAGTTTATATGAGATTTCCTCATCTATTCATGGTCTCAATTATAAGCTTCTTATCTTAAATCTAAAACACTGTAAAAGCCTTAGTAGTCTCCCAACAGGCATTAGTCTAAAATCTCTTAGAAAAGTTATCTTTTCCGGCTGCTCAAATCTTAAGAAGTTTCCACAGATCTCATGGAATATAAAATGGTTATATTTAGATGAAACTGCAATAGAGGAGTTACCGTTGTCAATAAAGAATTTATCCGGACTAGTTGTACTGAATCTTAAAGATTGCTCGATGCTTGAGAGGCTCCCAAGCGACATCTGCAAGTTGAAATCTCTGAAACATCTCAATCTCTCAGGGTGTTTAAAACTTCACGGATTACCTGATGAATTAGGAAATTTAGAATCTTTGACGGCGCTCAGAGCAGAGAGGGTCGCTACAAGAGAAGTACCAACATCCATTCTAAATTTGCGCTGTCTAGAAGAACTAGATTTGACCAACTGTTGTATTAAGGAGTTGCTGGATAATCTTGGTCAGTTATCCTCACTAAAACGTTTACTTCTTGGCAGAAACTTCTTTGAGAGCATTCCAGAAAGCATTGTGGAGCTGTCAAAATTATCTTATCTTGACTTAAGCTATTGCGAGAGGCTTCAAATCCTACCCAAGCTTCCAAGTAAATTAGCAATTATAAATGCACACAATTGCACAGCATTGAGAGGATTAACAATTTTGTCATCTCCATTCGGCAGACGTTTTCCTCAATGCGTTAGTTTCAACTTCTGCAATTGTTTCAAACTGGATCAAAATGCGTGCAGTAAAACTATTGAAGATATTTTACTGAAAAGACGCTTTACTCGGGAAAAGGTATTTATGGTTGTGAAAGACTGAAAGGTCTCCCTCGCTCTTTCCTATTTCATATGATGCTGATTACATTTTTTTTTTTTTTTTTTTTTAAATTCAGGCACCTCCTTCAGATAGTGGTTGTATCTGTTTCCCTGGAAGTGAAATTCCGGGGTGGCTTATCTGTCAAAGTGTAGGATCTATTATAACCTTGGAGCAACCAAAAAGTCCTTACTTTGATGAAACCGGTGCTCTTTTTTTCGGCGTTGTTGTGGAGTTTCGAAACTTCCATAATAAAAGCCAAGGTCTGGAAGTTGGCTGTGAATGTATGCTCACAAGTAAAGATGGTGAAACGGAATCCTTCCATGTCAGTTTAAGGTTTTGGAATTGTGGCACTAGACCTGACTATGTGGACTCAAGATCATGTATTCCCGGGATATGGTCCTGCTACCGAGTTGTCCAAGTCACTTCGGCAAAATATTTTCCATAAAAAATATTGTGAAATGACCATCCGATTTTATGTTGAGGATTTAATTCCTGGAAGAGTAGATTTTTACCCCGTGAAGAAGTGTGGAGTTTGGTGTCCGAACTTACAGTTAATGACAGGGGAAGAGAAACCTGAGTCCAAGAGATTGAAAGGTTCAAGTTTCTATGGTGGAGAATCCAGCTCATGGTAAACAAGATGCTTAGTTTCCTTTTCCTTTATATCACCTCAAAGTAAATAAAGTAATGTCAATCTTTTTAAGAATTCATTTTGCTTGGTTATTGAGAAATTTATATTGAATAGAATAGCTATACTACCTTTTATATATATATATATTCACTACCATAATATCATTTGCTTTTACTTGTTTGGTTTTTACGACTTCTTTGTCATCTCGTCAAAAATTGTTTGACGGCGATGACAAATTGTGTAGTCTGGATTTGTTTGTTATTATTTTCTATTCACCTGCAACCGAAATGACACTGTTGTGTACCCTCCTAAGGTAAAAGACAAGTTTTCTCAATTTCTCTTGCTTTAAAATGTTAGCATCTACTTTTGGCAACAAGAAACTGAAGATAGAAATTTTCACGAACTGTTATGTTTGTGGAAAAAGGCTGAATTGGTTTTCTGAAGATTCATTCTATTTTCTTACTAACTTCCTATTAATGTTAAAATTGTTTATTGAGTTTGATTTTTTTTATGCCGTACACAATGGGGAAGATGATGAATTGGAATTGGCGAAGTAGAGGCTCAGCATTTTGGTTCTGACGATGTTCAGAGGTAATTCTTTCTGTGTTCTCTCCCCCAAATATAATCTTCATTGCCTTTTTTGTTGTTCTGGAGATACATCTATGACTTTTTGCTGCGCTTCTATGTTAAGATTTGTTATTTCATATATGATTTCCTAAGCAAATAATAAATTCATATATATATCAGAATAAAATTTGGAATGAACACTATTATATTCCTTTAAGTTGTGAGCATTTTTCTCCGAGTTCTTTCTAAAGGGGTCTTTTAACAAAAAATTTAAAACAATAGTACTTTGTTATTTTTTTTTCCAGAATCTCAGAATCTATTTTACGGGAAATTTTTATTCAAGTCTATATAAATAGTGATGATATATTGAATATTCTTCCTCTCGAATATTGATGTAGGGAAAATACTTAAAAACCTTCTGGTGAGGTGTTCCTGCAAATACAGAAAACATTCGGAGATCTACCGAATTAACTCCTTTAATTCTGGTGACGGGAGTGCTAAAACTTGCAATATTGGTCCAAAAATAGCTGGGAAAAGCATTCAGCTTTAATAAGACTACCCGAGTTCATTTGTTAAGAGTTTGATTAGACTTTGATTCAGTTAATTGTCAAACCCAGAGGAAGTTTGATATTAGACTTTGGGGTGTGATCAAGCTGAATTAGTTCTTACTTATAGACTTTTCTTTTTCTTTTCTTTGATCGTAATGTCTTTCCCAAAAGCCACGCAGGTTTCATTTCCTTCATTCAGGTACACTACTCTCCAAACCCAGATATAAAATTTTTGTTCAATGTTTGAGGAAAGCAGGAAGAATAAAGAAAATTATAAAATGTTCAAATAGATGGAGAGTTGGATTGACAAAGTGTAGTAGATGATTCAACAATTTAATTATAGCATTAAACACATAAATGATAAATTTATTGCAGGCCTTTTATTTACTTTTATCTTTGGAATGGGTATTTAGGCACCTTCACAACCATAGCTAAATTTCTAATGTTAAATGAATTTTCTTGTAAAAATATGACTTGTAAGATAACGTATCAGATCTGAAAACTGTTACCAAACTCCAAAAGTCATTAAAATGTTATGAATTTTAGGCGAAAGTATTTACCAATCTAATCAGATAACAAAAAACATGAAATAAAATAATTTCTCAGTCTCTCTCATACAGTCAAACGCACATCAGACAACGAAAAATCGGATTGGACTGTATATGATATTGACTATTGAGTACTGGTCTGGAGTGTACGACCATAAGTTTCGGTATAAACATTTGAAACCAAATTAGCTAAAATCAATGCCGTTTGCAGAGAGTAAAAGTCCTGCACGGCTTATTTGAAGTTAGCACAATTTTCGACATTTCTACTATATCGAAGTCTTTAATCTTTACGCTTTATGTTTGATGAATCTTGCGAATGAGTTGAAGCATACAAAAGTTGATTCGGAAATCAGTTACTCAAAAAACAAAAAAAAAGTCATTGGATATTGTTGATGCTGGATTTTGCACTAACGAAACGCACGTGCAAAATAGTGTAGGGGCCCCCGAAATCACATGTAAAATTAATGGATGAAGGATAGTAAATGTAATAAAGACAATTTTTAAAGTAATTCGGATGCTAAGGTAGCAAATCCTACGTCCACTGATGCTCATATTGATGATAGGAGTCAGGTCACTATTAGCTTACTGACATTACAATGATATTACAAGATATTGTTTGTTGAGAAAAGAGAGAAAAAGTAATTAATCGAGTGAAAAAGGTGCAAACCCCTTTAATGAGAGATGAATTCCTAATTTATAGTCAGATGCCTTGAGGCAATCATCACTAAATCTGCGAGTTAGTGGGATTATCCGTGCAAATCCTTCTGTATGTCACATTGCCTATCTTCCAGAGTTATTTGCGCGATTTAGAGCAGGGATTGGACACGTGGGAGTGCCATAGCCTCTCGATAGCTCCCGACGCGACGCCCAGACTCGACGACACAGACCGCTCGTCCCAATGGTCCGACTTTTGCTAAAGCAAAGGGTCCTGACGCACTTCCCCCTTATATTTTTAGGAGTAATAGAAGCCCCCTAGTTTTTAAGGTTTGAGGATTGAACCTTGGAAACTACAGGTCGTGCCGCGGTTAGATGATTCCTGAAAACTTTAATATGTTCGAAAATAGGTCGGAGCGGCATTTGTACTAGCGCGACCTCGCATGCCCAAGGACGAGCGACCTGGTTTTGCATCATGTCACCCGTTTATTCTGATAACGGGAAGGCATTTAATGAAGCCATTCCTGCACTGACAGGTGTACCCCTTGCGTGGTGAATGCCAGCCAATCACATTTAATGTCTTGCATGCTGAAACAGTGCGCTTTATCAGGGCATTAAATGCAACATGTGTTGGAACGGTGCACCTTACCAGAGCATTAAATGAAGATTTGAGAAGCAATTAATGCTCTGAGAGAGATATGGCTGTCGTTTAAGCTTTTCAACTGGAGGGGTGTAAGTTTGACTTCATCCAGTCGTATCGCTCACTCTTCCTCGCTGATGAGTGACACGTGGCCAAGATCTACAGTAAGAAACCTTTACCGCTCGAACGTCGTTTCAATTCCGGGAAATCCAAACGCCGATCCATGCGCTATAAAACCCACAAATCGCGCACAGGCAATGTTACCAAAGCCTTTTTCACAGAGAACAAAAGATTTTCGTAGGCCAAGAACCTTTGTCTTCCAGACTTGCATTTTTCTAGCATCTAAAGTAGACACCGTCATCGTACTCCGAGAGGTAAGAGTTTTCTAGTCATCATCTCATTTTTTCCATGAGTTAATAGTGTTGGTCCTTTGGTAACCCATCGGAGACTAGTCTGTCTCTGGTTCGAGCCACGAACGGCGGCTCAAACCATGTTGCTAGGGTTTTTATTTAGGATTTGAGGGAACGTATTTCCCCCCATGTCATCGTACAATATAACGTATGGAGACCGAATAATCCTTCTGCTTGTCGCTTTTGCAAATTGGAAAAATGGACCACTCGATACCAGACCTGAGCAGGGAACCAGCTCGTCCCCGCATGGTGCTCCTAGCATCCCTCTTGAGGTTTTCTCGGTACTCACCAAGGAAGAGCTTGAGAGGGTAATAAGCCAATTCGGCATCGAAGTGGACGTATTCCATGACCTGGCACACTCGTCGCGATACCCTTCAAAAGGCATGGCCGCGATCTCCGAGGAGATTATCAAGGGTGGAGGACTTATCCCCCTGCACCCTTTCATCAGGTCGTTCTTGGACCACTTTGGGGTCGCACCGATGCACTTTAACCCCTCCCCGAACGCGTACGCATTGTTCAGCTTGCAATGTACATCGCGTGCCGGAAGAATGGACTGGGCGAACTGACAGCCTTGAAACTCAACTGCTCGTATTATTTGAAGAAGAACAAGGAAAAGGATTCGTATTACTTGTCCAAGCGACCTACCATTGCCGACGGGATACACAGTTATCCCAGCAACGCGGGGGCCTACGAAACGAAGTTTTTCTTCTTTCGTTACGATGGCCATTGCGCTTCCAGGATCCGAGTAGGCTTCTTTCTCTTTGTTTGTATTTCTGTTTTTTTTTTTGGCGAACTTATTGCGCTCGAAGCGTGTTCGCTCTAACGACCTAATTTCTCTTTCTGGACAGTTAACAAGACAACTGAGCTAGGGTCGCCCACGACGTGTAAGAATCTTGCAGCTCTGGCCCTTCCCTCAAGACAAGCGCAACGCGAGGACACTTGTGACAACCACGAATTTGCGGAAGTACGGTTTCTTTAACGCTAGCGTGTCGTTAGAACCCCCACAATGTAAGTTTCCTTAACTGACTCTTTTCTTGGTCATGGAACAAAATACCTTCACTAACCTCGCCTTGCATGCAGCAGCAACCATGTCGCCAAAGGAACCAGAGCAACCTCGCCGAAGGCCCATCAACTTTCCTCGAATGAAGAAAGCGAAGGCGGTCGAAGCTACACAAACAGCCTCCTAGGCTGAGGGCGCGACCCTAAGCCAGCCACAGTCGGCAGAGGACGCACCCACACGAACCACGAAGGTCGCCCAGCCGTCGCCTGCTCGGCCAAGGACGAAAACCGTGGCCCAGCAGAAAAAGAGGAAACAGATTCAGGTTGAGGAATCAGATACGGAATCTGAAGGCGAGCAGCCAAAGAGGTCGCAGCCGGATGCGAGCAAGTCGGGCAAGGCGCCTATGGACGACACGACGGCTGTTGAGGCCGCGAAGAAGGGTCTATCAGTATTGGACTCGTTGGGGCATCTGCCAGAGTACCTGCAGCCGGTGGTGTATGCCCTGCTGGAATGCGGACTCTCAGAATCTTTCGAGCAATTCGCAAGTTCCAACGACGTGGACCTCATGTCCACATCGATCCAGCATATGAGTAAGGTGAGCGAACTGTCCTCGGCGAGGACTTAACTTCTTTTGATTACCTAACTCTTTCTTCTTTTGTTCGCAGGCTCTCCTTTCCATGAAGATGTCCATGGAAAAGGCACAACTGGGAGCTGTGAAGGGAGGTGCCACCCTGAAGGAAGAGAAAGCAGTGCTTAAACGAAGCTTGGAAGGCTGCCAAGAGAGAAACTCGTCTCGAATGGGCGAACAGCTATTTGAACGAAAGAAATGCGGCTCTTCGCACGGTGGATTTCCAGAAAGCGCAGCTTGAGAAGCAGAGGGAAGAGATAAAGGAGCTGCAAAGGACCATAGCCATTTTCTCCAGACTGGCCGGGGAGAAGGACTAGGAGTTGAAAGCGATCTCCTTGCAGGTCGCGCGAGCAAAAAAGGAGAGAGAGGCCTCTGAGAAGCTAAGGCAGGCTCTTGAAGTTGAACTTCAGGAGAGTCAAGGGAAAGTTGCTTCCTTGACAGAGGAGGTTGAGGAGAAGGCTGCCGAATGGGCAATCGACTCTATTTATGCCTTGCGACCAAAGAATCCTCATTTAGACATGTCCGACCTCCCGGCAGACTGGCAGGAAACACTTATGTCCATGGCACGGGAGGATGATGAAGCGGCGACCTTCCGACCAAAAGGTTCGGGTCATGCAGCGGATAAACCCTCAGCCGATCAACCCTAGGACGAGGATGTTGGCCCCGTAGGGGCTGGATTTTAAGTCTTGTAATCATGTCTTCCTTCCTGCTGTACTTTATAGCAATGAAATACATTTTTGCCTTTACAATTTTCTGTTCGCTTTATCATACATGAGTTCTTTCCAATTGTTTACATTCATTGAGTCAAAGATGACATAACTTATTCACACGAAATGGATTATACATAGAGATCATTTACAGACGCTCAAGATAAAAACTTTACAAAGAAATGACTTACAAAAAATCAGAAATTAATTTACAAGGAAAGCTAAGTTCGAAGTTACTAGTAGTATGGCCGAAGATGTTCAGCATTCCAGGCCCGAGGTACCTTGGAACCGTTTAGCCTTTTGAGATGATAAGTTCCTAGTCTGATTACTTTATTAATGCGATACGGACCTTCCCAGTTCGGCCCTAAAACTCCCGCGCTTGGTTCTCTAATTCCGAGGAGAACTTTTAACACCAGGTCGCCGACTTGGAAGTCTCTTCGCCGGACCTTTGAATCGAAGAATTTCTTCGCCCGCTGCTAATAGGCTGTTATCCTTAGCGAAGCCTTGCTGCGATGTTCTTCAATAAGGTCCAGGCTTGCCCTTATGAGCGCTTTGTTATCTGTCTTCTTGTACAAGTCTCTCCGAAGCGAACCAGTTCCTACCTCGACGGGAATCATTGCTTCACACCCGTATGCCAGCGAAAAGGGTGTTTCCGAGGTGGAGGTCCTTGGAGTTGTTCGGTACGCCCATAGGACTTCGGGGAGGTTGTCGACCCAATTTCCCTTAGCTGCATCAAGCTTTGCCTTCAGAGTGTGCTTAATGGTTTTGTTGACAGCTTCAACTTGGCCATTTGCTTGCGGTCTCGCCACAGAGGCGAATTTCTTATGGATACCCAGCTCGTCACAAAACTATTTGAATTCCTCATTGTCGAACTATTTTCCATTATCTGAAATGAGGGAATGAGGGATTCCAAAACGGCACACAATATTCCTGAAAACGAAGTCCTTCAGCTTTCTGGTCGTGATCACGGCTAGCGGTTCGGCTTCTACCCACTTGGTGAAGTAATCTACCGTGACCACGACATATTTGAATCCCCCTCTTCCAACCGGCAAGGGGCCAATGAGATCGATCCCCCACATGGAAAAAGGCCAGGGGCTAGTCATAGTTATCAGTTCGTGGGAGGGAGCTCGCGGTATGCTTGCGAACCGCTAACACTTATCGCATCTCTTGACAAATTTGTGAGCGTCGTCTTGAATTCGGGGGCAATAGTACCCTTGACGAACAACCTTGTTTGCAAGAGATTGCGCGGCGGTGTGATTACCGCAGATCCCTTCGTGAATTTCCCTCATAATGTAGTCCGCTTCTTCGCTGGTTACACATCGAAGGAGAGGGGCACTAAATCCTCTCCTATACAGCTGGTCCCCGATGAGGGTATAGTGAGCGGATCTTGTTCGCAGGACCCTTGCCTCGACCTTGTCATCCGACAAGATACCATTCTTGAGGTACAGAAAAATGGGAGTCATCCAGAATCAGAATGAGTCGCATTCACAGCCTATTCGATCGGGCTGATACTTAGGGTTTCGACGAGTCGAACAGGAATGCTTTCTGGTGCCTCTGAGTCCAACGACGAGGCTATCCTTGCCAGGGCGTCCGCCACAGAGTTGTTGTCTTTGGGAATCTACGTGATTTTATAATGTTTGAACGGCTCGAGTGCGGCCTTGGCTTCTTTCAGATAACGGACCATGTCCTCTTCCTTGGCTTGATATTCCCTCAAAATTTGGTTGACGATCAGCATGGAATCGTTGTATACACTGATTGTGGTTGCACCCATTTCTCTGGCCAACCGCATCCCGGTGAGCAGAGCTTCATACTCAGCCTCGTTGTTGGTCGCTTTAAATCCAAACCGAAGAATGCCATGAATGTGGGCCCCTTCGGGGCTCAAGAGAAGGAGACCGACACTGGCCCTTTTTTTGTTCGATGACTCGTCGACGTAAAGGCTCCAGGTCGACAGGTTCTGAATATCTTTCTGAATGGCTTTGCCAGAATGTTGCTCGCTCGGAAGATAGGAAAATTCTGAGATAAAGTCAGCAACTGCCTGGCCTTTTATGGTCGACCTCGGCTTATACTTGAGATCGAACTGACTTAATTCCATGGCCCATTTAAGTAATTTACTCGATGCTTCTGGCTTTTAAAGGACTTGCCTGAGTGGGTAATTAGTCATCACATGAATGGTATGGGCATGGAAGTAAGGTCGTAGCTTTCTAGAGGCGATCAGCATGGCATAGGCTAATCGCTCCATTTCCGGATACCGCATCTCGACATCCGCCAGTCGCTTGCTCGCATAGTACACTAGCTATTGTGCCTTTTCCTCTTCCTGAATCAAAGCTACACTGGCCGCGAACTGAGAAACGGACAGGTACAAAAGTAGGATTTCCCGGAAAAAGGCTTGGACAAAGCAGGTGGTTTCCCGAGGTGTTCTTTTATGCTTTGAAACGCCTGTTCGTACTCGAGTGTCCATTCGAACCTCTTGTTGGCTTTTAGGACATTGAAGAATGGCAAGCAGCGATCTGTTAATCTTGATATGAAGCGACTAAGTGCCGCTATTCGCCCGTTAAGGCACATGACCTGCTTTTTGCTGGTCAGGCTCTCCATGTCGAGTAGAGCTTGAATCTTCTCAGGGTTTATTTCTATCCCCCACTGATTAACCATGTACCCCACGAACTTTCCTGATGATACTCCGAATGAACACTTGAGAGGATTAGCTTCATCTTATACAACCGGAGGATGTTAAACATCTCAGCGAGATGCGCAATGTGCTCTAAGGCGACCTGGGATTTGACTAGCATGTCGTCCACATAAACCTCCATTGTTCTTCCAATCTGGTCGGAGAACATTCGGTTAACCAATCGCTGGTAGGTCGCGCCAGCGTTCTTAAGGCCGAAAGGCATAACTTTGTAACAATACAACCCCCGATCTGTAATAAAAGACGTATGCTCCTCGTCCAGCCCATACATCAAAATTTGATTGTATCCCGAATATGCATCCATAAAACTAAACAGCTCGTGCCCTGAGGTGGCATCCATGAGCTGGTCAATTCTTGGCAGGGGGAAGCTGTCTTTAGGGCAAGCCTTATTGAGGCCGCTGAAGTCGACGCAGGTTCGCCACTTGCCATTTGGCTTCTTTACCAGGACTGGGTTGGCGACCCAGGTCGGGTAGAATGCCTCTCGGATGGATCCATTTCGAAGGAGGTTGTCCACTTCTAATTTCAAGGTGGCATACCGCTCCGGATCTATTGCTCTTCTTTTCTGGTGAACTGGCCTGGCTTCACCGTCGATGTTTAACTCATGGCAAATGATGTCTGGGCTGATCCCGACCATATCTGCATGCGATCAGGCAAACACATCGATGTTTTCACCAGGAAGCTTATCAGTTCGGACGCGACCTGGGGGTTGAGACAGCTTCCAATTCTTAACATTGGGCTCGGTTCTTTTGGATCAACCAAAACTTCAGACAGATCCTCAATTGGGCCGTTGGGAGGGATCTCCTAGATTCGAGGATCTATATTATCCTCTCTGGGCCAGACTGCAGTTCGATCCGGCTGATCGCCATAGCCTGGCGGGGCACACATCGTGAAATGCCCTTTCCTTTACACGTCATCTGCACCGCTTTTATGTAGCAGTCGCGAGATACGCTTTGCGATCCGCTCACTTTCCCTATCCCCGTTGGAGTTGGGAACTTCATCTTGAGATAGTATATGGAAGTGACTGCCTTGAAGCTTCTCAACAGAGGTCGCCCCAAGATTCCATTGAAGGCCGATGGGCAATCCACGACCAAGAATTCAGTAACCCTAGTCACCTCGTCGTAGTCGCCAAGCGTGGCTGGGAGCTGGATCGTTCCTTTGGGGATCAGGTGGTCCCCTATAAAGCCGTAAAGAGGGATCGAAGCGGGCTTCAGGTCGGCCTTGTCCAAGTTCATTCTTTTGAAAGCGGTCTGGAACAGGATGTTCACAGCGCTTCCGTTGTCCACGAGCATTCTGCGGACATTATGGCATCCTATTAGGGGTGTGATCACGAGGGCATCGTCGTGAAGATGATGCAAACGAGCTGCCTCCTTTTCATAGAAGGCAATCGGCTCCTCCTTTCGAGCCTTTTGTGGTCGCTGCAATATGCTCATCACCATAATCGGGTCGTGATAGGCTTTGCGAGCGTAGCTTTCCTGCGCGCCTCGCGTGTTTCCCGTCAGATGCGGTCCTCCAAAGATTATGTTAACGTTGCTATACCCACGGCGATCACGACACTTTCTTCCTTGTTCCTCTTGGTTCTTCTCTTTTACAGGAGCGGAGTCATCAATATACTCCTTGAAGTGCCCTTTCTTGATGAGCTCTTCGATCGCTTGCTTTAGAGTCGGCACTCATCTGTGTGATGCTCGTTGTCCCGATGAAAGCGACAGTATTTTTTATTATTTCTGGCTGTCGCGGGAGTTTTCATGGGCTCTGGTTCACCGAGCAGACTGGCCTCCTCGGATTTATCAAGAATGGCTGATATGGACACATTCAGTGGAGTATAATAAGCCCTGTCACAGTCGTGACGAGGAACAGGAGCATAAGACTTCTTGTGCTCGTAGCGGGGTTTCTTCCTTTCGCCGATCGTGTGTCCCTCCGCGATCGCCTCTTTACTTTCCCCCACCTGCACATACCCGCTCGATCCGTCGGGGTCACGACGGCGTAGTGTCGCCAGCGAATTTTCTATTCGGAGATACTTCTCCGCAAGGTTGTAAAATCCAGTAAGGGAGACATCGCCCTCAGCTTGTAGTTCCTTCCACAGGTTAGTTTGCGGGCGAACCCCGGCTATAATGAGAGTCTGAACATACTCTTCGGGGGTATGAGCCACCTTTGGTATGAGCCACCTTGTTGAGTTCCCTGTGAAAACGGTCAATGTAAGACTGGAGTGATTCATCCCTTTCTTGCCTTATGTTGCTAAGGTAGCTCAAAGGCATTAAAAACTTTCGATTTGCTTGAAAATGCCTGAGGAACGTCGTGCTCATCTGAGGTCACGAACTGACCGACCCTACTAAGAGCGACCTGAACCATCGTTTGGCATGGGAGGTCAATGTTACTGCTAGACAGCGACATTTTGCCAAGTCGAGACCCTGAAGCTCCAGCGCAATTGCATGCATGATCCTCTGCAGACGGAGTTTCCATCAAACGCCTGCATGTCAGGCATCCTGAATCCTGGCGGGAGTGGAGCGGCTAACACCTCGGGAGAGGGGGAGGGGGCAGGGGACGCATGCGACTGTCCCTGCTCAGGCCTCTCTTAGCCTCTGCTGAGCTCACCGCAGCTCTTCGCAGCGCGAGCCCGCTGGGGTTGCTTTCACCCACGCGAGTTCGATTCTCGCGGTTACGATTGAGGAATGCTCGGAGGTCGACTCTTCTTCGCCTCGGCTGGAGGTCCCAGCCACTCTCGATACATGCTAACTAGAGGCGTGCGATGGTGATGAGAGGTGCGGGGTATTCTCACGACCTTCGCGGTGGTAAGAACCGCCCCGTGAAGTGTGGGACCCTCTCGCACGGTGGCGACCAGGATTGGCCTGCTGACGGTGATAAGAATCGACCCGTCCAGCACTCTTATGGTTATGTACCTGCGACGTGGCGTCCCACCAGTCAGCGCTTTTCACCGAGTCTCAGCGAGATTGGTATTCTGCTTAGGACGCGGTCGGTGTTTGCTGGCCCTTTGGAGCCCGTGGGCTTGCTTTTTGCCACTTGCTTACCCTTTCACCTTCGCACTGTAGCGCTCGCAGCACGGGCTATTTCCCTTTGCCGCGCTTTCGCACGACCTGCAGGCGTTTTTGGCGGTTGTACCGTTGCAGCTGACTTGGATGGCGCGCCTTGGTCCAAACGGTCCAACCTTTGGTTGACCGTCTAGAGAGTATTGTCAAACCTCTCCAGGTAGCTTCTTATAGCGGGGTCAAGCTGTGAGCTTGACGGGATATCTCCCGCAGCATTCTGCGGGGCTGAAGGTTTTTTGGAAGAGGTATCCCCCTGAACTTGGGGGGACCCTTGAGTACCCTGGTTGGTTTGCTCATGTTCTGGTTGGCGGGCCATTCGTTGCTGTAGAACCAGTAGGTTGGAGACTCTCCTGATGAAGGATGAACACTAAATCAGACCCTCCTTCTAGCGCCAAACTGTTGATGCTGGATTTTGCACCAACGAAACGCACGTGCAAAATGGTGCAGGGGGCCCCGAAATCACACGTGAAATTAATGGATGAGGGATAGTAAATGTAATAAAGACAATTTTTAAAGTGGTTCGGATGCTAAGGTAGCAAGTCCTGCGTCCACTGATGTTTATATTAATGATAGGAGTCAGGTCGCTATTAGCTGACTAACGTTACAATGATATTACAAGGTATTGATTGCTGAGAAAAGAGAGAAAGAGTAATTAATCGAGTGAAAAAGGTGCGAACCCCTTTAATGAGAGATGAATTCCTAATTTATAGTCAGATGCCTTGAGGCAATCATCACTAAATCTGCGAGTTGGTGGGATTATATGTGCAAATCCTTCTTTATGTCACATTGTCCACCTTCCAGAGTGATTTGCGCGATTTAGAGCAGGGATTGGACACGTGGGAGTGCCACAGCCTCCTGACTAGCCTAACACAAGCCCACTACCCTGACAGATGCAGACGGTGCCTGTCCCAATGGTCTGACTTTTGCGCAAAGCTGGTCCCGACGCACTTCTTATATTTTTTAGGCGTAACAGATATCAATACCAATTCACAATGGTACAATTCAATATCTAATACACATGGATATTGATACTTCCTGCATAACTTGTCGAAGCATTATTAATACCCAAATTCTCAAATTTAGATACTCCATTAATAAAACCCCAAATTCTCAAAAAACCCAACAAAGAAATGAATATAATCGAAATTAGCCCCAAGCCAAGATTATACCAATAAAATCATGAAATTCATAATAAACTATTTCAGATTGTGAAATTTTAGATGAAAAGCAAAAGAAATTAAAGAGTGGTCAACTTTTTGAAGAGGAATTTGCAGAAAAAATACCTGATTTTAATTGATTAAACTAAGAAATAAACACAAAATACACAGTTTGAAGACTGATTTATTAAATTTCTGTTAACTCCAATGATTAAATATATCCGGTAAAAGATTTCATCAGATGAATCTTAAAACTAAGCAATGAAATTCTTAATCTTGGTAGATTCTGAATCAAGAAACTAAAACTCTGTAATTGTTCATGAAGACTACGAGATTGTTGAATGAAACCCTTCTTCTGCATAGGATGTTTTGACAAATAATCCAACGATGTGGGATATTAAGAACAGCCCACCAATCAATCTCTCTGCTTTGGTTTTCTTATTGGAATGATCAAAGTGAATACGATACACCTGCAAGTGGCGATCAACACATTCATAGAAAGGATCCAAAAGCTTGGCTGAAAGAGGCCACCTATAAGCATCAAGCATCACTTCTGTCATCTTTGTATATAAAACTACGAGAAATAGAGGTTCAAGAAGAAAGAATCACCACGCCATTTTCTTAAAACACTCCGAGAAAGAGAAAACAAGGTATGCTCTGTTTTACAAGAATTAGGAAACTCTTGAAGTTACTTAATTTACGCTCTAAAAGCATTTGCAGTTACTTCAGCATTTGTATTTCTTGGAACAGAGTTTTGAAAGCAGGCGCCAAAATTATTGTTAAGTCTCATAATTTATTTTGTGGACTCTTGAAGTTTTTTAAACTTTTTGGAGAATTGGGCCTGTGGACTCTTAGTAGACCACTAACATTCGCCTCTATTTAGTATTTAGACCCAGTTCATGTACACATAAATTTTTTTTAAATTATTGAATTTCCAAATTACATTTAGTATGCTTGGGTGCAAAAAAATATTATATTTTAATTCATTTATACTTGTAGGTTATCATAGTTTTACTTGAGGGTATTTAGTAATAATAATAAAATAAAAAAATGGGTTGAGAAATGAATATGAATAATACTGGCTCCGTTTGGTTCACAATTTTGTGTTTTTGGGAAAAGTTTTTTGAAAAAAGTTAAAAAAAAAGTTGAATTGGGCGGGTATTACGATGTAGGATTTACAAATTATAAAATACCCCTTATGTTTGTTTTTTTACAAAACACCCCTTATAATAAAACATTAAAAGTTAACAAAAACACCCCCAATCCACCCTCAAATACGGACAGCTGGCCACCACCACCGGAGGGTGGCCGGAGTCACCGTAACAAAAACATTAAAAATATTTAGGGGTATTTAATTGAATTAACAAATTTAGGGGGTTTAAAAAATGTTGAATAAAGTTGAATAATATTGGCTCCGTTTGGTTCACAATTTTGTGTTTTTGGGAAAAGTTTTTTGAAAAAAGTTAAAAAAAAAAGTTGAATTGGACGGGTATTACGATGTAGGATTTACAAATTGTAAAATACCCCCTATATTTATTTTTTTACAAAACACCCCTTATAATAAAATATTAAAAGTTAACAAAAACACCCCTAATCCACCCTCAAATACGGACAGCCGGCCACCACCGCCGGAGGGTGGCCGGAGTCGCCGTAAAAAAAACATTAAAAATATTTAGGGGTATTTAATTGAATTAACAAATTTAGGGGGTTTAAAAAATGTTAAATAAAGTTGAATAATATTGTAAGTTTTTTAGTATTTTACTGTTTAACTTTTTTGGGAATACTAAAAGTAGTATTCCCAAAATCCAACCAAACGAAGCCATTGTGAGTTTTTGGGTATTTTACTGTTTAACTTTTTTGGGAATACTAAAAGTAGTATTCCCAAAATCTAACCAAACGAAGCCACTACTCTTACAAAAACAAAATGTATATATGTATTGCAAAAAAAAAATATATATATATATATATATTTTAATCTATTTATACTTGTAGGTTATCATAGTTTTACTTGAGGGAAGTGGTTTTTAAACCCCATATTTTTTGTCTTCAGCCCCCATTTTCTATCTTAGATAGGGGTATAATAGTGTTTAGAAAAAAAATATATGAACATCACATATTAATATCTTCTATTTCTAAACTCTAAAAACACTCCAAAAATTAACATAAACACCTTGCTTTGCTCAAGTTCTAGTAGTCTTTGGTTATATGATTAGTTAATTTTTTTTATTTATTTAAAAAAATGTAATTCTCAATAGTTTTCCCAAATATAAAACTTAGAAAAGAAAACGAAAAGAAGAAAGAAACTAATAAACTCTCCAAAAGAAGAGATCAAATGGAGTTGTGTTTGCTTTAGGTCTAGGATGACCTGAGATCTGAAAATTAATTCATGTCGTGAAGAAGAAACATTAAGTAATTCTAACAATTACCATGAGCTTCAATTTAGTAGTGAAATAATCAATTCTTATTGACTTAAATTTCATTTAATTTTTTGATAACTGTAAATATAAAGTTTCGGGAATAAAGTGTCGAGAAAGAAGAATAAATTTTTTTATTATATTTATATCCTCGCCTAAAGTTGAAGATGGGGACTAAAGAAGAAAATGGTGGGAGCTAAAAATCATTTCTCTAACTTTAAATGTGAGGTAATGAACTTGTACCTCAGTACAGTTTAAGAATGAAAAAAATTGTCTTGCCCTTTAAGGTTCGGGCACTGACACTGAGCAGTGCTTTGAACATTCATTTACTATCTATGAACTTCACTAATCAACTATATTTGAAGTTGCAATATGTAGATCTCCTCATATATCAAGCAGAAGTTGCAGAAACCACCTGCAAATATTGGATGTCTATAGGCTACAAATTCTAAGGGAGAAATAAGATATTACGAATTAATATCAAACAGAAGTGCACAGATACAGTAAATGCAGATCAAGTAAGGAAAAATTGGCTTAAATTGGCATGAAATAAACACATACAGAAGCATTATAAATATGGTATTTCAGATGCTTGAAATACATATTGATCAATTATTCATATTATCTGCATTTCTGTTCCTGGCAACAAATGAATTTAATATACCTGACCTGAAAATCCCCTCAATGCGCAATATCTTGCCTCTAATTTCAAGCAGGCCCCTTAAAGTGCTAATGATTGACACACCAGCAGCAACATTTGCTTCACAAAGTAATGAGTATAGGATATCCTTTGAAGACCTCACAACTTTAAATACTGGATTTACACAAGAATTACATTCTAATACCCCCCCCCCAAAAAAAAAAAGGGGAACATCAAAGGAACAAGAATCAAGCAGGGATGAATAATCTTGAACAAGAATTGATTACGAATTCATCCAGAATTAGGACTTCGTAATTATCGATATCCAAATAACATAGCCCAAGTTAATATTACCTTTTCACTACCAATCATGGCAAAAACTGGAAACATGAAATTCTGCTGCACCAAATTTACCAGCATTAGCTATATTTTTATCTCTTCCACATGCACACAGAATGTTCACTGCTGGGCTACATCATAATCAATCACTAAAAATTGAATTTATAACAACGAATAAACACATGCAGCTCAAATTGTTCTATTGTTGAAAACCCTTCTACAGGACCATTCACTGTCCACAATCATGAAACCCACACCAGAATTCACAAAAAAATGAACCTAATTAATAAATATCCCAAGCTCTACCTATAAAGTCATGAAACCCAGAACAAAATTTATACCAACGCACACCCAAACTGAATGAAATGGATAATTTAATAATGAAAAGATGAAAGGAATGAACAATAAATTCCAATTTTACAGGAATACAATCAAATTTCATATATTTTGGTTAATTACTAACAACAAGATAATCAAACTATAACAATTTTAACTTTACCTGTAGACAATTTCTCTACTAGATAAACTTACAAGTCATCAATACCCAAACTGATTACAACTTACAATCTCATATAACCCACCAAACCCAAATTCTCAAATAAATCCAACCACAAAAAAATGATCATAATTAAAACCCAAGCCAAGCATGCACAAATAAAATCATAAAATCAAGAGAGAAATCACAGCCAACCTCTATTATAAAGAACAAAGACAACCTCAAAACGACTTTATAGCTTACAAATTCCAGTAAAAACAACTTTTATAGCTTTTGGTATACGGCTTCTTTCTTTAACCGCAGCAAACAATAAAACCCATTTTTCACTTTATTTATAACTTATTGAAAACACTAAAAAGCAAACTGATATTAAAAAATAAGCTTTGGAAACAGATTCATTTGATTTGTATTTACTTGGATCAAGAATATATCAGATATTTGGTAATTCCAATGAATGAATACTAAACATAAACAAAACGCCTACACATTTATTTTCAATTGTTAAGTGATTACACGAGGAGATTCCTGATCAAGAAACTAAAACCCTATACTAAGCGCATTCCCATGATGATCACGCAATTGTTCAACAGCAACAAAACTTTTTTGCTTCATCAGAGGTGGTTTTGGCCAATAATCCGAAGACTCAAGCGGCTTGAAACCGGCACGAACATGATAATTCGACCGATTCTTGTCTTCTCCAACGATCTCCCAAGCTGTGGTTATGAGTTTCATGGCTCCAGGTGCCGCAACGCAGATAAACTCATCAGGGTTTATCATCTTTCCAATTTTGACATACCGATGAGTGATGGATTGACAAGAAAGCAACTCATCTCGGATGTTAAGAACACCGTACCAGTCAGTCTCTCCGGTTTTGGTTCTCTTATGCGAGTGATCATAGTGTATACGATACACCTCCACATAGCGATCAACAGATTCGAAGAAAGGATCCACAAGCTTGGCCGAAAGAGCCCACCTATACGCATCTTTGAAATTGTTCTTCAAGAACTCCTCCTTGGCAGTATCAAGCATCACTTCCGTCATTGTTGTTTCAACACAAACAGTGGAATTATTAAAGAAATAGGAGAAACAGAGGTTCAAGAACAGAGAATCGCAACTCGAATTTCTGAAAACACTCAGAGAAAGGGAGAACAAAGGAAGCTCTGTTTTAGGAAACTCCAGTTTTTGCAGACTTGGAGAGTTCTGTAGAAGATAAGTAAGAGTTTGATATTAATTGCGTTACAAGTAAGTCGATTGTCAAACCCTAATTTCCAAAACTAAAAAGAACCGTTAATTTGCCCTTAATATATTCTACACGTTCCTATTTCTTGGAACAGATTTTTGAAATAAAGGCGCCAAAATTAAAGCCGAGAGGAAGTTACCGTTACTTTGTGGGCTTTTTAAACATTTAGTAGATCAATAACATTTAGTCCCTATTCACAATTTAGTTTTAGACCCCAATTCTAATAAGTAATGACTGCATACTTTTTGAAAAATTAAAAAAAAATTAATCATTTTCAATGGTTTAAATTATTTAATAATTTTATTCCGAACAAATTTTTTTACTAAATTAACAATTTTTAGTTTTTAGTTTTTTATTTTTCAAATAAATTCTGCTTCCATTTTACTGCAGTTTAAAAATGTAGGATCTTTTGAGTTTTCCACTCTTCATCAAGGATTGATCGAATTTATAGAAATAAATGAGTATGTTGATAAATACGAAGATAAATTCAAAGTAAATCAATACTGAAATGTATGTTAATAATTCATTGTTATATTCGATCATACACAACATAGCAACTGTAACATTCAATATTGATATTAATTAGACACATGTTAAATATAAACAAAAAATGGGCAATATTCCACATAAAAAAATAAAAAAAAATGCAATTATCCAAAAAATCTCAAGGCCCCTTTATTTTATTGTTTTTGCCTTATCATATTCTTATCCTATCTAAAATACATATTTGTTTCTAAATGTTTAATCACATTTAGTCATTAACGATAACCAAAGATATAACCATCATTGACCATCAATGAAGGTCATATATTTGGCCATCGTTGACCATCAATAAAGGTCTTATCTTTGATCATCATTAACGACCAGATGCGACCATCAACAATCAAATCTGATCTTTTTCAATCAGATCCAAGGTGAATCTGACCAAAAAAATACTAAATCGACGAACTAACAGTCAGATCCAACAGGTAGTGTGTCATTACACTAGATTGAGATTCTAACCACTTTCTAACAATAGTGACCGAAATCTAACAAATGTAAGTGAATGTGGGTGTTTTTGTCAATTTCTAAGCTTTTTATTGTAAAGATGTTTTTATTAATTTTCAAATTTTAAACTCACCTTTTTTAAAAATCTTACTCAAAATAATAAAACAAACACAACCTCATAAAATTTTCAATAACATTACCAGAAAATATTGTAAATTACTCCACTAATAAAAATGCAAATTGTAAAGGAAATATTAATATGACACATAATAATCTAAAGACTTTGAAAATCCCATAAAAGAGAGGCACTGAGGCTTCTTCATTAACGTAGCATATGAAACATAAAAATTTAAGGAGAAAAACAAAGAAAAAATAACTACAAAAGAGAAGTTAGAGGTGGGTTTGGGTTCTCAATTATACAGTTAAATTTACAACTCTATGTTTTACAATTTCAACTATCTTGTTGCACAACTTAATTGGGCAGACCAATGCTTCCTTGTTTACTCAATATCTTTTACAGCATCCTGTACCATCAAAATATTCAATAACCAGTTATTGCACAAGGGAATGAATGTATATTACTATGCAACTTATGAACAATACAAATTTTAAGGGAAAAAAAAAGGCCAACGGAACTTTAAAAGATATGTAAAAACAGCAGAATCTAATTCGTTTCTATTCATTCACGGATTAATTGCTTGGAATAAAATATCTTAGAAAATCAAATTGCTACTAGTAACATATTCGTTGGGTGCCGATATCTTAGTTGGTAAGGTTTCTTGTGATTGTGCAAAAGCTTTATAGTATCTATTTCTGTTAACACACGGGATCAAACAAAGTTGGTTTAAATTTGTGGAGGAAAGGATAGACTTAAGAGAGACAGAAAAAGAGAAAGTAATACATTTTTGGTCGTAAATGAAAACCTGAGAACAGCGTAGAATTACCTTAGCAAGCCGCGTCACATAAGCTGCAGCCAAGGCTGTGAATAACAGTCCCAGGCCGAGAGTCAATAGCTGACCATTTCCTCCTCCACCACCGATGGCAATTTCAGACTCTTCTTGCTGCAAGTAACGAAAACAAATTATTGTAAGTTAAACATCATAGTCAGCCAACCTATGGTATACACAAAATCTCATTCATGTTGCATGATCTTATAAACCTCAACCTTTTAACTTAAATCAGGTGTAAGATTAAATTTAATACACAAGTCAAGCAAGAGATTTGAAGAGAATGAATATGCAAAACCATAGTTTGCATTTCTTTTTCACAAGGTTGGAAGAGGGTGCGAGATAGAATAAGCATAGAACGTGAAAAAGGATAGTTACAGGGTGCAGTGGTAGTTTTGTACAATGTTAAGGTCCTTATTGTCACAGTTGTCCAACGGAGGGAAAATTTATAAGGACTAGAAATAATCTTTAGATATATAATCACACATGAAATAAACAAATCTATCATAAGATGACAGTTACGACATAAAAAAGAAGAATAATTAAAGACATATTTATTACTAATTCAAGTCCTGTCACTGACATCTGAAACTGAATAGAGAAAGTGCCAGTTTTACTCATCCGTTACGTCGCTAGTTCTTGTCCCCTTTCTGACCACGAAAGTGCCAGTTTACTCAAAAGACAGTTTAGTATAAAAATCTAGTTTTCTGCGGTTGGAAAACCTAGCCAACATTTTGATCCAGCTCTACCCAAACTTCTCTGGTTCACCCCAACATTCCCCACTTGTCCAACGGAGAAAAAATTTATAAGGACTAGAAATAAACTTTAACTGTATGATCACACATGAAATTAACAAGTCTATAATAACATGACATTGACAAACTTACAATAATTGCCCGCCCAAATGCTCCAGCACTCACATAAGCCCATGTTCCTGGAAGCATCCCCAGCCAGCTGCATGATAAAAGAAATTAATAAGGATGAGGACATCATTTTTTAAATGGTTCTAATTTTTCTTCCATAAGTTCAGATATAATGCATAACATTGCCAATGAGTTCATTATATAGATCAAGTCACTTGACTCGGACACCAGGCTAACACATTCAACAGTCTAATCAAATATAAGCTTGCAATTGTTTTTAGACAATTCATTGGCAAATACCAAATCTCTTATAATTTTTGTTCTGATAGATAGAAGTTAATTCACAAAACCTTTTTGTCCATTTATGAAAAAGAAGAAGATTAAATAGAAAATCCTGAACAAATTTGAATGTCTGAAAGAATACTTCATAAGTTCTGGGACTCGTTTTATTATAGGGCAAGAATAATTCTAAATGAAAAACTAGAAATGTTGTTTGATAAGTTTGACCAGGAAATATCCGGCCAAAATGATATAACAGCAGCAGTCTGCATTCCGATAAATAACATTTAGTGCAAATATAATCCAGTTTCTGAAAACCACTTGGGAGCACAAGAGAAAGATTAAAAGAAGCCATGACAACAAGACACCAACAGGGTAAAAAAAATCACACCACAAACATTATTAATTTACAATCACATATTTCAAGCATAAATTATTAGTAAAGAACAAATCCATATAGGCAGCAGATAACAATAAGTTATAGAGCATAGCAATTCATCTTAAAAAGAGTAAATTAGATATGCTAAGAGCATTGAACAATGACATTAACAATGTAACAACAAAACTAGGCAAATAAAAGGATGGACAGTAGTCTGACCTTCCCAGAACATACGGAACGAACTTTACAGATGTCAATCCATACAAATAATTTCCCAGGGAAAATGGAAGCAAAGGACTCAAACGAAGAAGAGTGACAACCCTGAAGCCGTTTTCTCCAATTGCTTTGTCAATTGCAAGAAATTTTTTATTTCCTTCAACTAGCTTGAGAATTCGCTCACGGGCAAAATATCGGGCAATTAAAAAAGCAACACTTGCTGCCACCTAATAACGATAAGAGATTATAAGAATCAGTGTTAAAACACATGGTCATCATTCCATTATTTATACAATCGAAAAGGCCAACTCACCGTTCCACTGATGGATACTATGATGGTGCCAATAACAGAACCAAATAGAAGTCCAGCCGACATGGTCAATGGAATGGCAGGAATGGCAAGGATCTAGAAGATCGTATACTATTTAAAATCAGTTTGAGCAAAGAAAATGATTATATACTGATTTCAAACATGGAAAAGAAAACAGATAGTATATTAAAACCTCTGCAATATATTACACGATAACCATAGTACGGATGACATTGCAGGTCAGAGTGACTAGTCCATGATGAACAAATTGATTTTCAGCCCTTTATCAACTTGAGATCATGACAAAGAACAACTAAATAAGCTATTTTTTTCCTATTTCTCATGAACAATCTAAATGCCTAAAGTTATTTGTAATGTACATTTATGATCAGAAGTAATTCAAATGAACAAAAGATTACACAAGTCGTAATATGCGACGACTAAGAAAAACAACAAGAAATGATTACTCAACTCATAATATGTGATGACAAAGAGAAACAAACTTAATATGCTATTTTTTTCCCATTTCTCATGGATAACCTAATCCCCAAAATTACCTATATTGAATATTTATGATGAAAAGTAATCCAAATGAACAACAGAAGCCTGAATCCCAAACTTTTCCAAATGCATACCTCCAAACCTGCATACACTGCCACAAACAAAGCATATCCAGCAGGGCCATAACCTGTCCATTAAAATAAACATACATCATAAAAATGGGGAAGCAAAGTTCTTCTGTAAAGGAAATATTTAAAAGGCTACTAACACCAGAACAAATTACATTTCTGTTTAAAAGATGCTTCCACCAAGGACCATAAGGAAACTAAGTTATAGGAGTTCAAATGGAATTTTAAATCCAAACTAGAATGTTCCTTGTCTGCACAGAAGTTTTGCACACAGAAGCAGCAAAAACTTTTTCATAACATAATGACTGGAAAGCTTGTCTCATAAGCAAAATCAAGTTTGCAGACATATATCAAAAGTACACTCCAAAACTACATAATTTGATATTTTAGAGCATATTTAGCATGAAATTCTAGTTTCCCTTTTCTCCACTTAAAAAAGGCAAGAATTCTAGGTCACCATACGATCAGGTGATCCTCCAATGGTCAGCTACTCCAGAATTTGATTGAGTTTGAGTGATAAGGACCACAAGGTGCACAAGGGAAGCAACCAACTTTAGCTTTATTATATATAAAAAAAGTTCCCAACTGTTTCCATTTTCCATGTTTTCCAATAAAAAAGAACATCAAAAGGTTGCCACAACTCAGCAGTTGAACTCCAATGTTAAGACTAATGGAAATTCTTTTCAGGGAGTGGGGTGTTAAAATTCACCAGAAAGTTCTCATGACCATTTTGATATTTGAGTTTTCTAAGAGACCTGTCTAAAAATTCAGCCGAAAATCCAACTGTGATACCACGTATAGGTTAACAGGAGCTTACATTTCGAAATCCTAGCACAGCAATACAATCAAAATATTGCCTTTGATATAATTGTACCTTCTGTTAGAACTCAATTTCACTTCCTAACATTGGCATCAAAATACAGCTGACGCTTCACATTCCACAACCCTCAAATAGAGTAAACAACCCTAAAGGATATTCTCCAATTTGACCTCATTTTGCTAAAAAATCTAGACCATTCAAAAACTAACATGTTAATGCTTTTTCTGAGACAAACTTTTATGCACTGTAATTTACATGCCAATAACCTACCCACAAGATACATACTGATGCATGCAACAACAAATTATGAATGCCGACTTTCTTGAACCCAAAAAACTTACCGGCAACATTTCAACTACATGATAAAATAATTTAGATGGAACCAGTTTCAATAGATTCTCTCATCAAAAGCTTTAAATCCATATTATTTGCTTAAATTTTGGATGTAAACCGACCAAGATGTAGGCACGAATGACTCTAACCTAGTTAGAGCACCTAAACCATGACAAGCAAGTGGCAAAGAATCTAACAGAACACTTATCATTTTAAGTCAGTGCCATCGCAGAGGGTCAAAGCCCCAGAGTCTACCACATAACAAAAAAATTTCAGGCCAGTTCCATTTAGCCCAACCTAAAACCAAATTCCCAATTACCATATAACCTCTTATTTCTCTCTCAACAATCTCCACCAATGTCCACTTCAAACTTCCCGTTATGACACACTCATTAAATTCCACAGCAACATCAATACCAAATTTTATAAAATGACCAATTCAACCACCGGAATTTTCACAATTTAAACACCCAAACAAGGTCGAAAAAACTAACGAAATTGATAAAATTGAACCCAAATAAATAAACATACCAAAAAAGAACCAAACTTTCAATACCAATCAATAAAAACCACAAAAGGGTGTTAAAAAGTGAACTTTACCTTCAATAAACCCAGAAAACTGGTTCAAAAAGGCATTGATCTGGTCCTTATAAATGAACCCAACGGTCCCAAATCCACCAACAACACCCACAAGTAAAACTCCAGCCAAAAGGGTACCTTTTAAAGCAGCATCACTCTCCAAGCCCTCTCCTTTACCCTTATCTTCGTCATCATCACCACCACCACTCTTGGGACTCAAGAGCCACTTCAAACTTTGAGGGGCATTCCTCTTCTGAAGGGTCTGCTGCTTCTTGGTCTGTTTCAGGGAGGAGCATGGCTTTAGGAAATGGAAGCGCTTGTGGGGCTTAAAGGAGTAGAGAAAAGAGTTGCAAGAAGGGGCTAAAAAGCAAGACGGAGAAGTTGTGGGGGGTTTAAAGAAGAGTGCGTGCATTGTGGGGTGGGCGGTGGTGGTGGAGTTGTGGTTGTGGAGAGAAGAGTGCCATGTAAATGAGATGATTGTGTGGGCTGTGATTTGTAACTTGAAGGTTCTGAGACTCACTGGGGTGGTCAGGGTAAGGCCATGGCGTTGATAAGAAAATTGGTGATTTCGTTACTTGGAAAATGAGGGAGTTTTTGTGCTACAGGGCTTTGGTTGTGCCACGTTGCTATTGGGGATATCGACTTTTGTGAGGTTTGATTGGTTTCGTAATTTTGAGAAATTAATTTATGATTTAGTTATGAAATTATTCCTTGGTGAAAGAAATATTTTTGATAAATTTTTATGAGATTATTCAAGTAAGAAGATAGATTTTTTTAACAAATGTTGTGAAACATAGGGTAATACATTGAAATTAATAATTTTGATTTAGAAATTTAACCAAAATTTGGGATTAGAGATTGGCTAAGTGAAAGTAATAAATGCTATTTTGTTGCTTTAATTAATTAAATCCTTTAAAAATTTTATACTAAGATAAATAAATGGTTAGATATTCAAATATTGTTACAAGTCAAAATATAAAATTAAGGATTATGACCCAAAATTATGTTTTTAGAGCATCTTTAAATAACTTTTTATATGATTTAAACTTTTTATTATAAAGAGTTTATTTATAGAAACAAAAGTCAATCTGACTATTTATTCTTTAAATATAAATTAAAGAGTAAGTTTAACTCTTCACATTTAGAAAGTCAAATTTCACTCTCTATCCTAATTTTAAATAATAAATTACAAGTTTCTGTGCATTTTATTTATGATTTATCTCTCTACTAAGTTTCTTTTTTTTGAAACACATATTCTCTTTCCTAAAATTTAAAAAATCTATTAAATTTGAAAAAAAATTATTTTTTATATTTAAAATTCAATAAATATATTTTTTATTTATATGAAAAATACTTTTTAAAATAAAGAACAACATTAAAGATGCTCTTAACTAATTTTATTGATAACACAATTTAATAAATTTCAATATAATGATACAATCCAAAACCTCTCTTCAACAAATTGCTTATCATATCATTTCATCACTCTTGTGCCCTTGAATTGACAGGCTTGAGTTATCTCTAATTCTCTTAATTTGTCTCTAAAAGTTGGGCATCGAAATGGATTTTTACATGATTTAGAATTATGCAAACCATAGTTACTTAACCAAACTTATCCATAACTTCTCATGTTATTCTTATTATAAAGAAACGATAAGTAGAATATTTATTCTATTTGCAAATAAGAAGATCTGACATTTATCAATTACCCAAAATACTAACTCGTGAAGTGATACTATTTACCTTCATTAAATCGACCCGACCCTTTCAACATGAGATCACAACAAATCAAAATAATCCCCTTTTAAGATTTTTGTAAAGGAAATCAACCCCTAACCTCCTTTTACTACACTAACCACCTAGGATATTATAAAAGCAATGTTGGGAACCAACCGAAATTCCCTTTTTCACTTGGAAATTTCAAACTCACAATGCAAACCAGATTGAGCATTAAAACAGATGACATATCTTGCATAAACTTGTACCAGTGTTACTCATAAACTGCAAAAATGAATTTAAACTTATACACAAACTCTTCAAATGAGCCCGTAGAACTTTCAATAAGGATGGTGATTTTTTAGTAAGAATGAGATAATCCACATACGATGGTTTATACTTTCCGCTACTAAACTCACACTGCTTTATAGAATCAGAGAATATATTATGAAAATGATAATCGCAATAGTAATAAATTTAATAATTACCAGCATCAAGAGCTATTCTAGCAAGTCCATCGCAAGGTATACCTTCCAGTGTTTCAGCTTATAAAAACCCATTTACATGATTACATATACCTGCAACACTGATTGCCGTTTATGAGTAAAATACAGGGCAGATGTTCATGCTTAATCCTTTAGTCATTCTCTGTTGCCGATATGCAGATGTGAAGAGTAAATAATAGAATCTGAAGTAGAATTTCCTTTGACGGCAAGACGGTTGAATTCTGGTTTCTGAACAAAAGATGAGATGTTGTGAATCCAACCATTGAAACTAGCCTTCAGCGACTGAGGAGAGAGGAGCTCTGGCCTCTCAAAAACTTCAACAGCAGAGCTTGCTGCAAGGTTGATCTGCAGAAATTGCAGTTAAAGACACATAAATAAAAAAATATATAATATTTTTCATCATCAGTGGTGCAAATCATTTAAATGTTGTATCTGTAGGTGATATCCATCAGTGTTGTTAGAGAACATTATTTATGTGAAGATGCATTAAATTACTGCTTACGAAATTAAGCTTTGGAAGCATATGGAAACAAGAAAACAAGTATGCTGAATGCAAAGCACTTGCAGAATGGTTAAATGCCAAGTTCATAAACACAAGGGTAGGAAATGAAAATGCAAAGGACTACATCACAAGAAGGAAAAGATATGCACAGCGTTAATTCATGTCAACCATACAGTTATAACTACATATCTAGGCATGATCATAAGTATCTTCAGAGAAAAGGGACAGGACAACAGTTTACGTGGACAGAGGACTAAATGGATCGATAGTGGAAATGGTCACCATTATGATTTTATCCTTTTACCTTACCCACATGGCAAGCATACTAGAAAGGATGGTTATACAGAGACTCTGTAACTTTACATTCACTTTCAAGTGGGTATTTGGCTAGAACTGGTCATAGGAAATCAAAGACCTGCTTAATTAAAAGAACTACAGCAGGAACAGAGAAAACGGAAAGAGAGGAAATGAAAGGAAGAAATAAAGCTCATTCATAAATGACAACAATGCATGACTAAATACAAATCTTCAAACTTTGTGAGAACATAGAAAACCATTTATAGATCAACTGAATATGTGCATTTATGTTTTAAGACACAGACAATGTTTAAGGTCAAAGAACAAAAAATGTTGACCACACTTAATATTTGGTTTTAATTTTCCAAAAGCATCAGCTGCTTGATCCAAGTCCAACTTTGGACTTAAAAGCTAAATCCAATAGTATAAACATAATTTTAAATATATTTAAAAAAAAATCCAAACAGAGATGGAAAAAACTGTCAAAATGAATGAGAACATATGTTTTAAAATAGGTCAATACACCATATCTGCAACATTAGAGTAATCAAGACAACGTCCAACAACTCCTCAGTATCATTATCAAGAGATCTAAACTATTTTAAATGCATGCAAAGTCATGGAAGATGTAAAGTTTGAACAAAAAGATGCTAACTAATAGGAGGTAGCGCCTAGTAAATTCTTTCTAGATAGCTTTAACTGGGGCATTAATTTCTTATAGACTAATCTAACATCATAAATTCATGGCCAAAATTGATATTCAGAGAATTCTCAAGTACAATTACCACAACATACATACAAATCTTATCAAAACAAACAATTAATCTAAGAAAAAAAGCAAGGAAATTTAACAAAGAACTTTTTGGTGAATAAACCACAAAAAATTCCAATCAGGACCTCCAAGGTATCCTCTTTAAAGAAAAAAAACTTCCCTTCACCCATTTTATAATTGACAACTTATAGAAGTCAAGCTCATCCCATGTGAAAATTAAAAACAGCACAGTACAAAGTTAATAGAATGTTATAAACCAAATAAAATATAAAATTAGAAAAAAGAAGAATAAAGAATGAATTCTAACTAAGAAAAATCATCATACCGAGTCTGAAGCCGTTTTTAAGACAGCTTTTGCGATAGGCAATATGCAAAACCTTTTCAAAAGTAAGAGAAATAAACATTCATTAGTGAGTGAATATTTAGGCACTAAAAGTTATAAAAAGAAAAATTAGCTACACTATACTAAAATCACAGTAACAGCGTTAGAAAAATGTCTAGTTGATGACATAGAAAAGTGACGCTAATAGCATAAGATGTTGCCAGTAACATTAAATTCAGCTAATAACAAAATGTAAAATTGAAAGAAAGGCAATTAACTTCAGTCAGTTTCATAAGCAACCAAAAAAAAAACAACCTTCTTGTACTATTACTACTCTCAATAACCATATTGATGGTGTTGCTGAACAGTTGACTTCTATGAAATTCTCTTTCCAGTCTTTCAGGCTATGAAACCAAGTGACGGGTCAGTAACCCAGGTAAGGTTACAAATGTTAGAAGATCAGATTGCATGTAACAAGTGTTGAAACATCTAACTGTATTCAATTTGCAATGTGCACTAGCTACTCAATAGCATGGAAAAAGTAACATTGTGCGTTAATAAAGTGAATTTATGTTACAATTCATATTCCATAATTAATTGGAAGTTGAATATTACAAGCATGACATTACTATTACTAAAACTCATTTAACTCATTCATGTTGCCTGATCAAATCCAGGCCTATACTTATCTCCACTACTGGGATTTTACATGCCGCTTTCATATTACAATCCTTGAAAACAACACTAAAAGCCCACATGTTCTAACTTAATTTAAAAATTAAACCCTAAATCATCCTAAAGTATTGATTCGGTAATGTGCAATGGCCAGTCAATAGCGCGAAAACACTAACATTGTGCACTGACAGAGCAACTATATGTTACAATTCATATACCATTATCAACTGAAAAATATTTCAATTCTTACATTAAAATTAATAAATCTCATTGAACTGGTAACGTTACCGGATTAAAACCAGGACTAAACCTATCTCCATTACAGGGATATCATTATTTTAAAATGCCTGTTCATAATACAACCCTTAAAAATAACACTAAAAACCCACATGTTCTAACTTCTTTTGCAAACTATAAAACATAAAATCTACTAAATTTCTCAACTTTTCTCTTCGATTCTCAACAAACAAACAGCAGAGTTTAAAGAGAAAATCAACAAAAGAAAAGAAAACTCACATTCCTCGGCCTCCAGCGAGAGCTTCTTCAGATGGGTCCTTCCATTCATCAAACCTACAAAATCAGATTATTCGAAAATAAAAATAAAAAATTAACCCCATTTTGTGTAATGTATATTTATATAAGTATACAATGAAATTGAGATATAGAAAGAGTGAAAGAAGGAAAAGATATTTACACCCAACCGTAGCGGCGGTCGAACAAAAGTCGTTTAGAAGATGATTGAGAAGGGGCAGAGACGCCTTTAGAGGCTTTGGAGTTTGCTGAATCCATTTCTATTGTCTTCTTCCTTCAGAATTTTGAGTCTGTTTTAACGAAGCGAAGTAACGAGAAATAACGGAGAAGAAGAAAGAGATAACAAAAAAAAAGAGAGAGAGAGAGAAAGAGATTTTCAGTTTATGGGCCTTGGAAGACCCATAAACAAAAAAAAATATTGGCCTCGTGTCAGTACAAAATATTAAAAAATGGTTTAAAAATTGCGTTACTTTCATCCGTCCTTGAAAGATAGTTGAGACTTGAGGAGCGTTAAGACTCCAGTATCTTAACAATTTTCAAAATTATTAAAAATTTCTTAAAGTTACTAAATTTTTTTTAAAAATATATTAAAACCAATATCTATAAACGAAAAAAAATCTTCAATAAGAAAGATTAGACAGTTGAGCCTAATTATGGCTCAAATTTGTTATGCCTGAAAAGGTTCAAATTTGTTATGCCTGAAAAAGTAGAGCTGACGCAGAGTCCTGTCAACGCAAGCGATCAGAGCTTAGGTAAGTCATGCACCATTCAGACGCAGTCACGTCGTATGCTGACATAAGCGGCATGCTTCTGCTAATGTAGTGGGTATGCACCAGACTGGTGAAAGGATAGAGATAGTCCACGTGTCTAATCCCTACACACATTGCGTAAATCACTCGAGCAGATGAGCAACGTAACACAAAGAATGATTTGCACGGCAATCTGACCCACTCACATATTTAATAATCATTACCTTAACTCATCCCACTATAAATGGAGGGTTCCTCTCCCATTTGTGGAATTAGCTAATTTTTCTCTAGAATAGCACATATATATACTCTTTCTCTTGTAATCTCTTGTAAGTTTAGGGTTTAGGGTTTAAGGTATAAACCCTAAACCCTAATCTCTTGTAAGTCAGCTCGCTGAATGCGACATGATCTCATATATTAATACAATACCAGTGGACGTAGGATTCGCTTATTTAAGCATCTGAACCATTTTAAACATTGCTCCCCATCCTTTATTCAGTTCAATACTTCCATACACGTGTGTCTTCTAAGTCAGCTCAACATTTCCCACGTGTGATTAGTTTGGTTCAAAATCAAGCATTAACAAAATTAAATATTCATATATAGTGAGACATCTCTATAGTGATATTTTATATATGAATAACTTTCATATAATTATAAAAAAAAATTGGTCCTAATTTAGATCAATTATAAATGAAAATAAACTTAAATTTGTGATAAGTTATAATTTTTTATAGTTCATGTCTTAAGGAATTTGTCTTCACATAGTAATAATTATTTCTATATTGGAAAAAATATATGACATGTTATATTAAAGGTTTAAGATAAAATAAAATATTTATCTAAAATTGTTTGGGACAATAACTTATGCTTTAGAGTTTTTATCACATCTTTGAACTTACGGATACGTAATAACTCTCCGGCATGGATACCTTCTTGTTGAAGTCAAAATATTATCAAGTATGTTTATAGCTTACTGGAACGAAACTTTTTTGTATTTCGGTATTATCATTCTCAGGATTATCTATTTCATCTTCTTATCTAATTTAGTAATATTGATTTCTTCTTCAGTTAAAGCATATATGATTTGTTGCTCATTTGAATGATTAAAGAAGACATTAATATTCATTTGATTAATGTAGTAAAGTTGTCGAATCTGATCACTCAATTCTACAATGACTTTTTTATTCTCCTCATCAACTTCATTTGTAACTTGCAATTCATTGATATCAACGGTCATAATTTTGCAGTGCTTAAAACAATTGGCAATTGTCTGTGACTTTATATCAATTGACCTTATAGTAACTACATTTACAATTCCATCAATGATACTTATCTTTGTTGGTTTCAAGACATGATCTTCTATCCATTTTAAAAATACACGATTAAAGCGTTGACGATAATAACCTTTGAAATTTCTAATGATGCCTCCATCACACGACTTGATTTTGGAAGTATTATTTGATGGTAGGAACAAAACAGTTGTGCGATGAAGTGGGGGACATTCTCCTTTTTGCCATGTGCAGTACAACGGTCCAATGTAGATCTTTGAACTTGCACCAAGAATAACTAAGTCAAAACAATAATTTTGTAACTATATCACTATTAAGTTATAATCTATACTTGTTTGATTCTACTATTAGTTTCATTATACCATTGTTACTATAAAAAGATTTTACTGTACTTATTTTTAGTTGATACTACAGGAAACATAATATAAAATTAAAAATTTTAATAGAATTTGCACTTAGAAAATGGATTTATAAAACACTATTGGTTAAAAATAGTTCTACTATCTTAATATGGCAAAGCTTATTCTATTTGCATAAAAAATATGTTCTCAATACCCATTTTTTAATATTTTTTATGCATTCATATTTAAATTTATTTAGTTTTTTTTTTTAAATTATAAATTTTTTCGTTCAATATTTCTTTTATACTATCTTACCAATCAAAAGATTATTTAAAGTGAATTGATAATTGATGTAATTTTTATGCATCAATTCTCACATTGTCTTATCATCGGATATAAAAAGAATTTTGAAATTAAAAAAAAAAAAACAAGGTTATTCTTTTTCATTTTTTTCCCTTTTTAGTATTTTTATTATTTCATTTTGTTAAAAATATTTTGGACAAAAGTTATCAAACACGGTCTTAAATTTTAAAAAATCAAATTCATTTTTTATTTAAGAAAAAAATGAACTTTGTTTTAGGTATTCTCGTAAATACCATAAACTTTAGGGGCTTTGAGTTTTGCAGCTACCACTATTTAAGCTTGAAAGTTGAAACTAGAAGAGTCCCGCTTCACTTTCAAAATAAATCTCTCAACTCTCAACAATTTTCATTTTAATTCTTTGAAAATGGCGCATCAAAAATCAAGCTATAGCGATCCAACAGCTCAGAACACATCACATTTCGCAAACTCAGGTTTAATTCTTTTGATTAGCTCCGTGATTGTTTGGTTTCCGAGAAAACGTTGTAATTGTAATTTTATTTTCTCGGCAGCCAATCAGAGAAATACAAGAAATTCGAGTTTCAGTTTATTTTTATTATTTTTCATTAAGTCTGAAAAACGCAGAATAAAAGAAATCAAAATTAGTTTCAAAGCTTCTCGTAAACTGATTTTTTTTTTTTTTTCTTTTTTGTTTGAAGAAATAACAAATTGAATAGTTTTTTTTCGAAAGAGAATGTGAGTTATCTATTGATCTGTTTGGTCTGAGAAATCTCAAGAAAAGAAAAGAAATATGATTAAGCGTAAGAGATTAATGTGTTCGTTTTAAATACTTCATAATTTTAATTTTTTAGATTTCATTTTAGGTAAAAAAAGTTTGATTTTTTTTTTTTTAATACTTCATTATTTTAATTTTCAGAAAGAGGTTTTGAGTGCTTTCACATAGAGTACTCTATTTCGAAAGTGATTTCTAGCAAGTACTCTTTGGAAAGTGCTTTTGTAGAAAGTACTTTATTCAAAAGTACTCAAAGAATGTTTTCTACACAAACATAGGAAGGAAAAATTTATAAAGGTACTAGATAGCTGTTAATTGGTTACTAGATAGTATTGAAGTTACAGTTAAGGTTGATTTGATACCGCAATGCGAACAAGGATGTGAAAACTTTGAGCTCTGCTCTGTCTTTATTTCGATATTTAGTCTTTCTCTGTGTGTATCTTTAAATATGAATTTGTTTCATTGATATAAGTTGATCTGCATAACAGAAAATTTCTTTTGTAAGGTTTACTCACAAGTTGCTGTAAGCATGCCAAAAGAAAACTTTTTTATATTCATTCAGCTTCTTGCTACATGTGTATGAGACACTAATAGAGATATGCTTTAAATGTTTGTCGGTAGACTTCACTGAGTTGAACTAAGTTATGTCTCTGATACCTTAGGATGTGTATTTTATACAATGTCAATCTCATCTTCTGTGTTTGATTTCTTCATTCAAACTGTGAAAGACGAAAACATTGATATCATTTGTATAAAGTTATATTTACATCATTGGGGATGGATTATTTGGATGCTGATAATAGAAGGCTGCACTAAATACTTGTTCAAAAATCTTTACTTGTTACATGTATGTCTTCCTGAAATGATGGTTTCAGTCAGTAGTATTTTGTGTTTGAAGGTGGTGCTGGAGTTTGTATGATGAGCAGCACATGGAGAGATGAACAACACCCATCATTCATCAATTTTATCTCTTCCTTCCTCAGTGCAAATTCTTTCCGCCTTAATTTTGTTCGAATAGCTCCTGTAATTACCTTCTCATTTTCCGTATGCATTTTGTTTTTAATTCATTTATCACTCAATTCTAGAGATTTTTTCTGTAGGACTTAATTTTTAACTGTGGAGGTTTATCAATCTCATTCATCTTTGCAACAAACTGGAATTGCGACAATATTGAGCCAGTCTTTAGCAGGTAGTCTAGGACTTTTCCCTATTAAAGTTGTTTGCTATTTCATATAAGTTTGGTCAGGTGGAAATGCAATTAGCCCTTATTTGATCAGACTTATGTAGAGTGAAGAAACTGAAGGAGCAGTTTGCTCATCTCTATGTTGTTGTCAGTCTCCCAACTAGAGACCAAAATGATTCTTTTGTTCGCTCTTACTTCAAGTGAGTTACCTGAACACAATGTTCAAGCTTATCTCTCTGTATTCTGATTCTTATTCTAAAAACCTGAATACCTATCTGCATTTAATGAAGATATAGTTTGGAACTTGGTAGACCAACATTTGTGCCAGTTCAAGACATAGAGATGGGATTTGAGAAGATTGTTAAAATAGCTCACTCTCGTGGAGGTATAGTCTTACTCTATGAAGCTCGCTTCAGTTTCCATTCAGGTAGCTTATTGTATACCCGGTATTCTGCAGCATGCAAGCAGCGAGATGCCATATCAAAAATGAAGACTGAGGTTGGTGGAAGTTATTCACTTACTTGAACGTCTATTCTAGACTATTCATTAAATTGTTTTGTTCCTTCTATTGCATGTGAAGAGACAGCGATCAGTGCAGGGAATGGACATTTTCCTTGGAGTGGTCACATCCATACCATCTATAGATTATCATGATGCAAATGCGGTAATTTACTTTATTGTAATTCAAGCAACCTGTTCAATGTCTTCTTTCCATTTCAGTATTAGAAATCTTTTTGTTCTCCGCAAATGTGAGTTTGATCTAACTTTATAAAGTTACGTCATAAACTGTTGGTTATTTTGGTCATAATATGATGTTTACCACTGTTTGCTGCCATCTATTCTTATTTATAACCTGATAATATGCTGTTTCTTATTAATAACAAAATGTTGTAGAAAACAAGTAAATTTTCAAAATTTCTTGAATTTAGTTAGTTTTAGAGCAACATTTTTGACTTAATCCATCCCAGTGGTCCATCCCAGTGGGCAAGATGAAAAATTAATATAGAATGATATATTCATGATACAACTTCAAATATAATTTGCTTTCACTTACACAGGTTCTAAAATTTAGAAGCTCAGTCCAATTTCAAACAATTTGAAGCCTTTTTTTGTCTTGACTTGACATTCATTTCATTTTACAGTTCTGAATTTGGATACGATTAAGTAATAAATTATTGGTTTCTGTGAGCATTCTGAGTTCATAGTCACAAACATGTAATCAATGAACCATAATTGTTCATAAAGTTCGTATGTTACAAGCATTCTGATAAGCCGAACTTGCATTGCACAATATCCAGTTCGACAATGGATATTGTCAACAATACTGCGAATTTTAAATCAATCAATAGCTTGTAAAATTTTGGCAGTGTAGCTATATTTTGTGACCATACTCAAAGATGAATTCCTGTTCAAAATGATAACGCCTTCTCATTCTTCTCTTTCAGCTTAATCAGGCTATTGGTTCAATTGAAGCAATTGCTAAAGCATCAAAGGAATACATTCTAGAGAACACAGACCTATCAGCAGACAAGGCTGAAATGATAGTCAGGTTCTTCAGAGATCCAAAGTTTTATCTCAATCCGAAAATCAATTAATGCTTCTCAAACCTTTATTATCTCTCATGATTTTTTAGCAGTTTTTGTTGCTAGTTTAGCCTGATATGTGCTACGAGGATTATAGTGACATGATTGCAGGTTGTTTGATTAAATACTTCCTTTGGAATGTATGTAGATAAAAAGAGGCATGAGATTTGGAATTTCTATATAAAAGGTCGGTAAAAGTGTTCTAAATGCTCGTATTATATATGCTTTCAACGATGTCAAAACAAAATCACTCTCAACCATGTTTGGAATTTCACAGTATTAATGATATTTCGGACTGGAAATTCAAGATTGGACTTTGGAGAGGTACAGGATATTAGTCTTTTTCTTTTATATATATTTTTTAGAATTCAGAATATAAGAAAATGAGGTCTATTACACAAGTCTTAAGTCTAAGAGCATCCATTAATACAACTCTTACTTCAGATACTTACAGTAACGGATCCAAAAACTTCTTTTAGGGTGGGCTAAAATAAAAATTTATTATACATTACTATTTTTGTCCATTAATATTTTTGTTAAAGTGGGTTAAAATATATAAATTTACATATTAATATTAAAAAAAAAAAAATTTGAGGGTGGGCAAAAAGTGGCTGGATCCGCCACTGGATACTTACAATATGTCCCAGAAGATGATCATGAATTAAGTTGTCCTAGCATTGGTGATTCGTACTTAGCTGAACATGTTATATTCATTAACAGTAAATAAAGCTCTGTCGACAAGAAAGTAATTAGAGTAGAACTCTGATCGATAACAAATCAATGCAGGATAAGTTGGTACAAATAAAGCTCTGTCAAGCAATAAATTTAGCATGATTTGAAAAATTTGTACAAGAATTGATTTCTTTCTACACCTCCACGGAAAACAAAAATTAGCCCACTGGAAAAAATCTTCTGAAATCTGATATACTAACCACCTAATTTATCATGCAAAATTGATTCAATTCTTTGGCGCAAATTTCTTCACCCGTATTCTTCCTTCGCTTAAAATTCTCATGAATCTCTGCCAATCAAGGACAGTTCGTCACAAACTTTTGAAGATTGATTACGATGACTGTAATATCATCCATGTTGCCTCTGCTAGAAGATATCTCGATAAGCTTTTTGCAAGACTCTAATGAGTTATTGTCTCTTGAAACCACATCTACTGCCTCCTGTTCATTTACCTGATTAATTCACACAAAATTCATCAACTTGTGCTCTTAAATACATCATAGATAAATTTAGGAAACCAAAAATCTTAAGCACAGTGTTTACATTTTTTTTTTTTTTTCAAATTTAATAACCTAGTTTCTAGTACTTTAGTTTTAGGTAAACTTCATTCACTTTCGTTAGGCAAACACCTTTTTTATTAGTGAAATGTCTGATAAATTTTGTGAAACTTCGAGAGAGATCTTTGACAATTTGAAGGAAGGTTACGATGATTTTTTTGATATTTTTTAAAACCATTAAGAATTTGTCAAAATTTTAGCTAAATCTCGAGAGAATTTTGGTTTTTTTTTTTTTTTTTTTAAAAATTTAGTTTTGATGTTTTACTTTTAATTATGTTTGCAACTTTTTTGTGTAAATAATTACATATAAGCAATTGAGCATACCTTATCCCACAATCCATCAGAAGCCATAATCAAGAACTCACAATCTGAAGTCAATGGAAGACTTCTAATTTCTGGTTCAGAAATGATCCATTGTTTCAAATGCAAATCTCCAATAGATCTAGAAACGGCAAGAGTACCTTGAACTCTCCAAACTCCATTACAATTATGCACAAAACCACCCTGCAATATATGTTAAAACTTAATAAGTATTGCTATTGATACAAAGACAATCCAATTCTATGAACAAAAAAATTTACAGATTGAAGAACTAACTGCATTCTCAATTCGAAGTCGTTCATCTTCCCGGCTTAGACGATGATCCATTGTCAAAGAATTAGCTATTCCTTTCCTACTCAAAACTACTCTACAATCACCAACATTTGCTACATGTAACTCACCATTCTTCAATAGAACACTAGCTGTACAAGCTCCGCTATTAACTCCCTGTAAGTGAAATAAGATACCATATAAATACACAAAATAAACTTTTTTTTTAATGACTATTACACAAAGTCGGACTGTGAAATTTATTTGTCTCCCCTAAGTTTTCAATTTTTTTATTAAACTTCATGAAACTTCAGTATTTTTCTGATTTTAATTTTTAAGGATGTATCTGTCAATTTTGAAAATAGTGGGATCGCTCTATACTTGGTGAACCAGAAAGGTCAATAAAATGTTCAACTCATAATATTTTACAAAGAGTAATACTATATCAAGAAAAACTGAAAAACAAAACGCACATTCAAGACAATGCCAAAAGAAACTTGTTTATGCATGTTATATCTAATAGAAAATTGACTCATATATTAACCAACACTGATAAGAATATTGAGTATTGAATTAAGTAACAGTGTGAATGCTTGTTGAAAACGGTGTAATTAATTACTCTTGTTAAAGACCAAGTCAATTTTTGTACACGCTTTAAAAGAGTGTTGAACTTTTCAAAGTTTACCTTACTAAGAAACTCTTTGTCTGTGATCTGGTAACCCTTCCGAATTGCATCTTCTAATTGTAAATTTTTTTCCCCATCATTTCCCAGCTCTTTCAGTATGTTTCTTCCTAAATTTTCAGCCACATAATCTGCAGCGGCTCGGCCGCCATGCCCATCAATTACAGCGAAAAATGCCTGGTGAAACCATATAGGTAATATTGTTATTCCAAACAAAACAAAAAGTACGTAAAGGGAAGAATTCAAACTACTAGTACTTGAATATTAAGTTAGATTATCTAGGTTAAAGAAAATTTTTAGCACCAAAATCGTAGAAAGTATAAGAATTTTACTGTATTGGGTACATTTAAAATGATATTCATGCATCAAAACTTACATTATGCACCAATTTTTGCCCTTTATAAGACTCTTGGACACCAAGAAATTAGAATTTGAAACGAGATATACCTAGTTTTAGTTGCATCCAAAGTAGTCAGATTCTTATTGTAAAGACTGTAAAGAGATTATTGGAAGTTAAATTACCTGTTTAGGATCTCCAAGAATATCAACCACGACTCCATATCCATCTTCCATAACCTCTCTTCTTCCTTTCTTACTAGCCAAAATGAAATCTCTTCCTTCAACCTCAAACTCTTTCCTTTCCAACTTATTATTCCTCTCTATTTCACTCTTCAATCCCAAGTTCGCGCAATTCTCAGGCACAACAAGCCTCGCCGGCCTCTTCCTCAACCTTATCGCTCCTTTTCCACTACTTGCAGAAGCAGAAACTGACCCCTCACTCATAATAATAATATTTTCTTGCACAACTTTCCCATCTAAAACACAGGGATTTTCTTGAGGGCTTTTGTCATGAAAATTCTGCTGAGAATTTTTATCATCATGCAGAGTTTGTGTAGCATCTTGAGAAAGTATAATATTATGATTCTCTTGCCGGATTTCTGAATCCAAAGAAACCAAAGAGCCAGCTGCTCCTTGTTGGAGAAAAAGCTGGCCGACCCAGGAAAGAGGATGAGGAGAAGGAGAAGAAAGAGGAGAGTTAAGGCTTAGAGAGGCCATGGCTATGGCCTTTCTGAGACCACGGAATAAGTAAATAACAAGAGAAACAATGGAGAAACCCCATAGAAATTCATGCAAATCTAGCATACTTTTGACAAAATTGTTTTGTTTGTGTGATGCAGTACTACTTTTCACATGAATATATATAAAAGGTGTGATTCATACAACAAAAAAATTTGCGTTAAATATTTGATAAAAGAGTTTTCAAAAGGTAGAAGAAAAAAGTGTTGTGGTGAGAGAGAAGAACAATGTTTTGGTGATGAGAAATGAAGTTAATATTGAAACGTAACGTGTCAAAGGGGACGATCAAGGCAGGCTATTTATTCCGCGGCATTGAACTGTGCAGAAGACTTGTATGTTACTAAAATATGCAGTACACCACATCTCATCTAGACCCAGGCGTTTCGAGTCAACATCATTCGACACCTCTATTGTTAATATGCTGCGTTAATTTAATTTTTTTTTTTTTTTTTTTTTGATGACTGGAGGTATTCGGACTACCTTACGCACATCTTAAATAATCTCTTAGGACCCTAAAATTATCGATCGGATAAGAGTTTTAATGACTACCCCTATTAGCAAATAGCAACTAAGGAGGAACTCGAATTTAAGACTTCTTGAGAAATACATTCAAGAGTCTTTATCGAACCACTCGATCACCCAGAGATAATTAATTTAATTTTTGACTATTAAAGAATTTTTAGTAATACCATTTGCCCATTAGATTTTCAAAATAGCAACTTACCCTTCGGGAGTTGATTGTATTAAGAAAAATTAAAAGGGGCCAAAGTGATGTTTTTCCAAAACATTAACCATATGATATTTAATTAAATTTGACAAATTCAAAGCCAAGTGGAAGGGGTCTGATATGACAAATTCTCACCCAAATCTGATAAATATTTACCTAAGCAGGAAATTAACAATTAATTGACTTGGTTAACAATGTTATGTTATGAGATTAAGTAATTTTTTAGTTAATATTAGTAGTAGATTTTTGGAGTTTTAGTTTGTCAGCCTGGATCCTTTCATTTGCTTAATACATCAATTATTATTCCATTTTTGACCAAATCTTCTGCGTGCTGCCTTTGTAAAGTTGTCTTTTTATATAGTATTTTGAGTTTTGACTCTAATTTAGCAGGCTACAACTAATGATTCACCATTTTTGAGATTAAATTAAAGCTTAGTATGCATCAACCTTACATTTTAATTCATATTTTGACACCTAATTTCATAGGATTATCCAAGGATGCACATTAAAAGAATGATTCTTATTGTTAATATATTTTTAAAAGATTAAAAATACTATAAGAATAATATTATATATATAATTGATCTTTGATCTGAACTATTTTAGTTTTTTATGAAGTGTGTACCAATGATCAACGGTTAATTATTGGTTTTAAAAAATACAAAATCAATATTTATATAAAAAAAATTTGATCGAGTTGTGAAAATAGTGTAAATTATCGATAAGCTCCTTATATAGATTATGTAATAGTTGATGCATTCATTTCTATACTTATTTATAATTTTTTTCCATAAGTTTAACATTATCTAATGTATTTAATTTGGGTAGGTGTATCATGTATATGCCCAAAATAAAATATTAATTAAAATATATATTAAAGATTTCTCATGTTTTTATTCTTTATTTTTTTCCTTGTAAAATGACTTTCATGTTTTATTTACATGCTTTTATTATCTATGTTGATTCTTAAAAAAAGAAAACAAACACGTTTTCATTGTTTTCATTTTCAAATATTACTTTTAAAATATGTTAATGAAATCGTTTTTTAATTTTAAAAATAAAAAAATCAAACTTCTTATTTTAGAAATTATTTTAAAAAACTAAATAATAAACACCACCCAAATTTTTATCTATCGAATGTCAATGAACTTGCTTTATAACCAACCCAACGAAGTTCAATATTAACACTATTTAATTTTGTCAAAGCCCAAACTTACACAAAATTTCAATATTATAAGTGGGCTTAAGTTAAATGGGCCCAAAATTTTGTATGAATCTCTTTCGATATTCATTTGATGTATCTAACTCAATGGGTCAAACCTTTCCTAATGCATAAATTTTTAGCCATTTATTCATTTTTCTTTTCATATATTTTAAAAATTATAAAGTTGGCATTAAAAACAATTTCTTTAAATTATACTCAGGTCAATTTGATTGTATTGGATCAATTGCAAAGAATTAGTTAAAATTTATATGAATAATTTGTGTTAAATATCATAAAGTTTGTTAGTGGCGTTATGGATGTTTTGATGAATTAAAAACATAAAGATAATTAATTAAGAATTATTGATGACAGTTGATATTGGCACCAATGATTATAACTTTAATTACATTATTTAAGTAGAAAAGTTAATAGCTAGACTAGGTATAGGTTATATAAATTTTCAATTTTTTAAGCTGCCTACAAGTACAATTTGATAATGACAATTAGAAACTAGTTGTCTTGTGTTAGGAGTTCTTAATAATCTGTAATTAAACTGAGGTTAGGTTATTTAATTAAAAATTCACTTTGAATTTGAACGGGCACCTTTATGCATTCTAAAATCCGAGTAGAAGTGTTCCACATTCTATGCTGAATGATGCTTTTCACATTTACATAAATTACATTTTGATGCTTGATTTTGACACCAACTACTCGCACGTATGAAATGCTAAAGAAACTTAGAGATCACACGCGATATGAGGATATTGAATTTAATAAAGGGTGAAAGGCAATGTTTAAAGTAGTTTGGATGCTCAAAAGTGAATTTTATGTCCACTGATATTGTATTAATGAGAGAATATGATTAGGTCACGTTCAGCGAACTGATATACAATTTAGAAAGAATACAAGTGAGAGAGAGAATAAACTATTTCAGAGTGAGATTAGTCAATCCCGCAAATGAGAGGGAATGTTTTTATTTATAGTGAGATGAACCAAAGTAATGATTACTAAATCTGCAAGTGGGTGGGGTATCGTGCAAATCCTTCTCTACGTCGCATTGTTCACCTACCCGAGTGATTTCCTCGTCTTATGCAGGGTTTGCACACGTGGACGATTCTCAGCCATTTGCTAACCTAGCACTTACAGGGACATGCCGCTTACGTCATCGCGCAACGTGACTGCATCTTAGCGGTCGCATATCATTTCCAAGCTTTAACCATCCCAAAATGACAAGGCTTTGCGTCAGCCCTACTTTTTCAGTCATAACAAGAGTAGAAGTGTTCCATATTCTATGTTGAATGATGCTTTTCACATTTACATAAATTACATTTAATTAGAGATTTATATATTATATCAATCTACTCATGTCTCATTCATACGCTCGAGGCTGGGCAGACGCAAGACAAATAGATTCATAAAATACTTCCATTCTAAGTAGAGAAGATAAACAAGATCTGGTGATTCACGATTAGCTTTGTATTGTGTCTTTCAAATTATATAAGAATTCTTGAACCCAAAAATTAAATAAAAAATAAACGTTTAAAATTGATAAATATAAACTGTTAATACAATAAAAACTTTATAAATATAGATAAATGATGTGATTTAAATTTATAATACAAAGTCAGTTTGTTTAGAAGTGTAGCGTGAAGAATTCGAGTCAATATTTTTTATATAATTTTCATAAATAGTAAATTACAACCAATTAATTGCTGCTTTCAAGATGTTTGAAATTCAACTTTAAAAGGGCATGGAACAGCTTGGTCTTATTTATGTAAATTTGAAAGGCAGGCAAATCAATTTTGATTGAATTGTGTAGTATGAGACAGAACAAGAAAATTTCAATTTGATTAATTCATCTTATGAGACTTTGGAATAATATTTCTTAGGTTATAAAAATGAAAACATTGGTTTTGGAAAACTACTTATACTATTCATTATAATGCATTAAATTAAAAATTTTATTACTTTAAGCGATTGTGGTTGTGAAAGTCACACAAGCTATTCAGTTCTAGGTATATTTTAAGAGTAAACTAACATTTTCTCACCCAAGGTTTGGCGAATCTAAAGTTTCCACCCATGGTTTCATAAATTTCAGATTTTCACCCTTAAATTAATAGAAAACCGTTTAATCTAACAGTTAAAAGAGTAAAATAGTCATTTCAAAATAACCTTTCACTTCTCAAATTCACCCCACTAAAAAAAATTCAAAACAACTCTTTACCAAATTCACCCCACCGGCGATTTCAGGTCATTCCGGCCTATTCTCAGCGCAGTCGACCCCTCCCGACACCACTACTACAATCCCCTTAACCCCCACATCAGAACCTTTAACCTCCCCACTTGATTGAACCTCCCAATCGTCGGTCACCGGTCTTAGTTTCAATCACACGTTTTATCTAAATTCCAACAGGTCCCGGCACTGGAAGCCACCCCCGACACCACCAATAGAATCATCGGCTTCCCCAACCAAAACCCCCAACATCGCCGATTGTAATTGCCCGTCGATCGCATCTGCCTCTCCCTTAGGTTTTTGCGTGTTGTTGTGCCTTTCCAGCCAAATTCTAACACCTCGCCAAGGTGCACTCGAGTGGAAAAGTTAGGGGTTTTGGTTAGGAGGATAAGGGGATGTTGATGGTGTTGTCGGGGAGGTCCAATGGTGCCAGAATTAGGCCAGATTTTTAGCTTGGCAGGGATCTCCTGTGGGGGTTATTTGAGAGAAATTTGAGATGTAGGGGTTATTTTAAGAGAAAACTAACTGTGTTAATTTAAAAGTGAGAATCTGGAATTTATGAAACCATGGGTGGGAACTGCAGATTCGCCAAACCTTGGGTGGGAAAACGTTGTTTACTCATTTTAAAATAGAATTAAGATATCAAAAGTTTGAAAGTGGACAGAAAAATTTGGCATTTACTTTTGTATTTAATCTTTATTTTATAAGGACTAACATTCATGCAAATATTAGTACACAGTAGGCATCACATGCTTCATGGTTAGGTAGATTAAACAATTGCCTAAAATCCTATTTACTTAAAAATTCACTTGATATTCTTAATCAGGGCGATCAAAAAAATACAAAATTCTATATAGAATATAAAATAAGTAAATCACATTACATCCCGTTAAAGAATCTCTCCATTAATTAACTCCTTTACAACCTAGAATATATAAACCACATGTACAAAATAAAATGTTTGGTGGTGCAATCCACGTAATTTTCATACAGTCACCCATAATGTTAACATGTCCATCTAAAATCGAATACCACAATTGATTTTATTAGTGTAAGATGAATGTATCTCAACCTTTTGCAGTTGTTATAAACTCTTTATCATAATTTAATAAAATAATATTTTGTGAATTATTTATGTCTTATTAATGTAACATTCAATGTTTCAATTAATATTATAATTTAGTTCTTATTAATGAAATATAATATAAGACATGATGTTACATTAAAAGAACCTAATTTATTCGCTTTATGACATAAGGAGAAAATAAAAATGATCGATGGTCGCATTTTCATCAATCATGTTATAATATCCATAAAAAAAATCCAATAACACAACTTTGTTCTATGCGAAGATTTATTTATGGAAATTAGGGATGTGAAAGTGTCCATCGACATGGTGAATTAATCATTCTTCACTTGCAACAAAATTATTTAAATACAAAATTTATTATATTTACTAGTGTTAATATCCTCCAATATACTAAAAAAAAAAAAAAAAAATGTCATATCAATAAAATCAAATTATATAATTCGTTTTGAATAAGAATGAATCGATCTACTACCATAATTCTTTGAATATTGGTTCGAAATGAAAAAGGCATATTTTTTAAACTATAAAAACGTTTAAAATTGATTCATGATATGAACTAAAAATAAATCATATCAATTTCATGAAATTGGATCATAGCATTTTGTGATGTCCCTAAGAATTTCAGGAATAATTGTGACATTTATATAGGAATACATTTTATTTCAACTTATAAGACTTTAGAATAATCTTTAGAAAAATGAAACCATTGATTTTGAAAAACTGCTTATATTATGAATGATAACATTGGTTAAAACTTAAAATTAATTAGACATTTATAAATTAAAAATTGTATAACCTTTTAATTGTATTACTTTATAAATGTAAATTGTGATTGTGAATGGTTATTTACTTCTGTATAAAATGAAATAGGATAAATATGAAAGTGAATATAAAAATTTGACATTTACTCTAGATAAATCATGGGTAAAGATACCATCAGTGGATTGAAGGTATGTATAATCCCTTAGTTCGCCTTTTTCCGTCTCTATAGTATAAATAGATAATAAAAATGATTGGGGGTGGAATCACATAATTTTCATATGTTCATTATGTTATAATATCTATAGAAAACCCAATAACACAATTTTGTTCTATATTGAGATTTCTTTATGAAAATTTCGGGTTTTAAAATAGATAAGAGGAATGAATCATCCTACACTTGCAACAATAATATTTGAATATAATTTTTTTTTTTTTGATATTTACTAATATTAATATCCTCCAATATCCTAAAAAAACAATATCATATCAATAAGATCAAATTATATAATTCATCGAGTATGGGAAAGAAAAGAGGTAGTATCATAATAAGTCTTCAATTATTTGATTGAAATGAAAAGGCATTCTTTTGAAGCCATAAAAATGGTGAAATTGATTCATGACATGGACCAAAATCGTATCAATTTCATGAAAATGATTGGTGGTAGAATCCACGCATTTTTTTTCACATTATCATCTAACATGTTGTCAGGTCCCTCAAAATTTCATGAATAAAATTGCTTTCGTACAAGCTTGAAATTTATGCAAGAATATATTCAGTTAATTATCAATCTTTAGATTATTATCTACGAAATATAATTGTATATTCTCAAAACATCTTTGCATTTTATCTAATTATTATATTACAATATTATTACATAAATTATGGAGATAGCTTGTTTTAATTTTAATTTTAATTTTTTTAAGAACAAAATATTTTGTGAATCACAATCACTCTCTTTTAATTTGTGGGGTTTATTATCATTTCATTGACTTTCAATCTAAAAGATTTTTTCAGGTTATTTCTATGTAAAATTTACTAGAGATGAAACACTGTTAAATTATTGTGCATAGCTACCAACCGTCTTACTATGAACAGATAATAAGATGATCGATCTAATAAAAACGTTGTTAACTCATTCATCGTTGATATATCAAAATCTTGAACAACATACATATATAAGAGGAAAAAAAATATGAAATTACGGTAACCTTTTCCTTATTTGGTACATTATTCGATTGGTTAAAAAAAAAAAAAAAAAAAAGGGATAGATACCAAGTAAAACTTATTTAATGGTTCAAAATAAGAGTAAAGATTAAAGGAATACCATAACTATAAAATTTTACATGAATAAATATTCAATTGTTGTGCAACTGAACATGGAGTTACCTACCCTCTTACTAAAAAAAGATAATATGGCGATCCATCTAATAAAAACATTGATAACTCGTTCATCCTTGATATATTAAAATCTTGAATGATATATATAAGAAAACAAAATTATGACGCTAGGGTAACCTTTCACCCACCATTGGATTGGTAAAAAGATGATAAAACCTAATGGTTTAAAATAGAGTGAGATGACCTAAATACCCTAAATGTACATTTTCACACGGAAAAATATTCAATTTACTAGGTACAAAATATTGGTAAGTGAGAATTGTCCTTATATTATAATTTAATAATATTACATATACAGACAAGTGACATGTGACAAACAATATGCTGCATGCGTATCCTTCAAGTATTTGGTATCTTTCAGAGGTGGACCTACAAATATTTATTTTTATTTTATCTTCACTATTACACAGACAAGAGTCTTTTCGCAATGCTGACAGGCCAATTCCATTTTGGTCCTTTTCTTTCTCTTTTGTTTAGCTCTTTAGTTTTATGACTACCTGAATCTAAATTATTTAATATTTGTTGAATTAATTTCATCAAATTATAAATTTATAATAAATTTTATTGATTCATGTAAGAAAAACCCCTAAAATTTAAAAAAATCCCTTGTAAATTTGTCAATAAAAATGAAACTTAATCCAAATATGTTTGTGAAAAGGAAAATGTTAGCATACCCAAGTTCAAATTTGGTTCTCCATTTTAGAAACAACCATTTTTTAGAACTTACAATATCATTTTCGTAATTAGTGGACTAATTCTCTCAATAAATTTTTTTATTATTAAAATTCTAAATAAGGTTAATAATTTCTTTACTCTATTGAATAAAAAAGATTTTGTTATAAATATTAAAAAAATGGTTTAAAATTTTTATTTTTATTATTAGTAGGTTTTTAGGTGATTAATTTACAAGGACAAAACTGGGAGACGTGTCATTCAACTAGTGGTCATCCGAGATACGGTGATGTGCCAGTTCGCATCTGATAGCTACCCACCAAATATCAGTTAGCATCGCACAGTGAAGTTGAAGCAGCTCTCTCTAAAAGAGCAAAGCCGCCAAATAATAGCGACAAAAATTGCAGAGACACAGCACCAAGCAAAGCACAACAATGGCGTTTTCCGCGTCGATCTCTTCGCGAGTTCTTCAATCTTCAGCCGCATTGGCTCACCATAACAGAACCAAGATCTCTCGTCCTCCTTCTCAATGCCGCTCCTTCTCTCCTCTCCCTCCCGTTTCATTCCCATCAAAACGGTGCGTCTCTGTGCTTTTGATGTCTTTGTGTTACCGTGTCTCGTGACTTGATTCTAAAACATTGCATGTTGGTGCTATTTTCTGTCTGTGGTTTTGGATTAATTAGAGTTTTTGCTTTGAAAATATGTTTCAAATAATTTTTGGATTAATTGGAAGGCATAAGATTTCATTTCTCAACGATTCGTTTCGGTAATTATTTGTTGTTTAAGACGCTTTTGATAATTACTGCTTCTGATAATTATTAAAGTAATTAGATTCTCTTCTTCCTTTCATTTTCTGGAAAGTCTCATCATTTGCTTCCCAACGACATTTAAATGCTGCGTTTTGATGCTATATGTGATTCTAAACAGTCGTTTTGAAGCTGTGGATGTCTATGTATTTTGTAATTTGAATGAATTAGAAGACCCCGGTCCGGCTAGAGCTTTTGGTTCTAAACGATGTCTTTCCTTTTGATGATTTTAAGATTAGTTAGAGAATTTGCTTCGAAGAGATGCTCCATAATCACTTCTAAATGTCTTTGATGAATTTCTTTCAAAGTGCTGCTTTTCTTCTTCCTTCCATTTTAAGGTTAATGTCGTTCATTTGCTTCAGAACGGTGTATTTTGATGCTCTTGATGTGTCTGCATTTGATAATAAATTTTGTATGAATGATTATTTAATGAGTCCAGGTCCGGGTAAATTTTTTCATTTCTCTCAAACAATGATTCTAAGCAATGTGTCTTGATACTCTTTGATGCGACACTGTCTGTATTTTTTATTACTTTTTGATTAATTAGAATTTTTTTCTTTGAAAAGATGCGTCAGAATTACTTCTAAACGATGAGTTTTTATGATTTTGATAATTTTTAAGTTAATTACTTGCTTTCAAAGTGCTTTTCCTCTCATCTTCCTTCCAATCCTGGTAAATCACTTTGTTTGCCTCAAAACTGGTTTAATCAATGCAGTTTGATGCTTTCTGCTGTCAAAAATTAATCTTTTAATTTTCCTTGCAACTGATACTGACTGATAAGCTTTGGTGCCTTATGCTAGCTGTACATTTGATAATTTTAGAGTTAATGAGAGGGGTCCTGGTGAATCATTTACTTATGTTAAATGATGCATTTGATGTATGTATAAGGTTTCACAACTTATAATGCAGAGTAGCTCTTTGAACGTTTCTTGTAGATTGTAAAGTTTATATTTTGTTTTAACTTTATTTTTTTATGTTGTATGTTTCAGAATAGCCTTTGGACAGCAGAGAAAAAGAGAGTCTTCAAATTCACACATTTTGGCTTCAGTTACAGGTTTGTTCTATAATCTAATTTGAGTTACAATTGGAAATTGTAAATACAAATTCAGTCAATACCTGAATTTTCTCATGTTTACAGATATTTCAGTGGAAAAATCAATGGAAGAATTTCAGCTTCCCGAAGGAGACTTATGGTCTGTTCATAAGTTTGGTGGCACCTGTGTTGGAAGCTCTGAAAGAATCAAGAATGTTGCAGAGATAATTATTAAGGATGATACAGAAAGGAAATTGGTAGTAGTGTCAGCTATGTCAAAAGTAACGGACATGATGTATGACCTCATCTTCAAGGCACAGTCACGGGATGATTCATATGTATCTGCTGTGGATGCTGTCTTCGAAAAGCATCGATCAACGGCACATGATCTACTTGATGGGGATGAACTTGCTGGTTTCTTGTCTCGGTTGCATGATGACATTCATAACCTCAAAGCTATGCTTCGTGCAATAAACATAGGTATCATTGTGCTCCCTCTCCTCGTCTCTCATCATTCCCCCTGCCCCTTCTTTTTGAGTCATGCTCTAGATTGGTGGAGAGTTATTTGTTTTAGATTGTGTGAATTTGTATTCATGTATGAGTGAGGAATTTAGTAAACCATGTATAAGTGAGAAATTAATTAACCATGGCATAAGAATCATTATTTTGAGTCTTCATTTATGTATGACTTGATCCCAATTTGATGTTGTGTCTGTCTGATCTTGTACCTAATTAAAGCTAACCTAGAACTGGGCAAGGAAATAAATTTAATCTCATGTTCTTCTCTAGCTTCTCTATTTAAACTCATGTTGGCTTTTTGGAAGTGTTATCCCCCAGTTTCATCTAGTCTCTTTCCATTAGGTTGGAAGTGAAAATCTGACGTTATTTAATTATTAATATACTGTCTATGAAATCTTGATAAGCACAATTATGTAGATGTTCAGGATTTTTTTAAAAGAACTCAACTGGCGCTTTATGCATTTTTCCATATCTTTTCCCTATATAAGAACAATTTGATTGATAAATTTGAAGGTATCAATTACAGAAACAATATTTTAGAATTTTTATATTGATAGGTTAATCTTGATTTTGTTGTCTTACCTTAGTTTCACTCTTCAAAAGATCATGATGCAAGTAATTTTATCATAATCTATAAGACAAATTGATATAGGAGTAGTAAAGTTTTTAAGCCTATAAATAGGCTCTGTTTTAATATGCTTGATTAATTGATTATAGACTACAATCTTGGTTCTCTCCCTTTTGATTCTTTCTCTTCTCTCTGAATTCTTCTAGTTTTCTCCCCTTTCTTGCTGTTCTCCCTAATCTATCCTCTCTCCTTCTATCTATCTCTGTAATTTCTATTTCTCTATCTCTTTTCTGTTCTTTATCTGTCTCTCCTCTGACTCCTCTATCACAAAGACATTCACATAGGATATGGGTTCAATGTGATATGGATATAAATTTCTTGGAAATATGCTCTAAAATCTGCCTACATGTACTTATATCTTTTGGAATCTCTTGTTTATGTAACGAAACACGAGTCCTTGTGCCTAATATGTTTAGATTGTATAGGCATGTAGTAAATTGAATCCTAGCATGCTGACAGTCATGGGATTCGGTTATCTCTATTGTCATAGACCTTTTCCTTTTCAGCTAAACTTGCTGTGTGAACTCAGAAATTGATCTCTAATATATTATCAATCATTAATTATTTATTTATTTTCTGCAGCTGGTCATGCTACAGAATCTTTTTCAGATTTTGTTGTTGGACATGGAGAGTTGTGGACTGCTCAGTTGTTAGCAGCTGTTGTCAGAAAGGTCTGAGGGCTATTCACCCATTGCTAAAAAGAATATCTTGTTAATAGTAGCCTTTTAAAGATGGCCAGCAATGAGCTTTCAAAGCTATTTGAACTAACATATTATTTTGTTCTTCGTGCAGAATGGTATGGATTGCCAATGGATGGATACAAGAGATGTCCTCATTGTAAATCCAACCAGCTCTAATCAAGTTGATCCTGATTTTTTGGAATCTGAAAAAAAACTAAAGAAATGGTATTCTCAAAATCCATCGAAGACAGTAATTGCAACCGGTTTTATAGCCAGTACACCAGATAATATTCCCACAACCTTGAAGAGGGATGGAAGTGACTTCTCAGCCGCTATAATGGGTGCTCTACTCAGGGCTCGTCAAGTCACAATTTGGACCGATGTGGATGGAGTGTACAGTGCAGATCCAAGAAAAGGTTTGTATGGAGCCTTATATATATGCATATTTATCCAAATTTGGGTTACCAATTATAGTCATTTTTTTTTTTTTGGTAGATAGTATTATATGCTTATCTTACAAATTCACTCCAATGTTTGGGTATCTTCTTAGAACTTTAAGAAAACATTACTATTTGGTTTGATTGTAATGTGAAAAGCTATCTTCTCTGCAGTTAGCGAAGCTGTGATACTGAGGACATTATCTTACCAAGAGGCCTGGGAAATGGTGAACTGATTACTACTCACATGTCTGTCAAAGTTCTGTAACTTTCTGACTTATGTTTCTAAATTAAATTCATGTCATTGTGCAGTCATATTTTGGGGCAAATGTCTTGCACCCTCGCACCATTATCCCAGTTATGCGATATGACATTCCAATTGTAATAAGGAATATCTTTAACCTCTCTGCACCTGGAACAATGATATGTCGGCCTTTTGTTTGTGAAAATGAAGATGACCAAATTGTGGACACTCCTGTCAAAGGGTTTGCAACAATTGACAATTTAGCTCTAGTCAATGTTGAGGGGTGAGCATTTCTGCTGCAATTTCCACTGCATGTTTGTTTTTGAGGTTACAATTTGTTCATCTAAATTTTATACCATTTATGTTCTTTTTATTTTCCCGTTGGCAGAACTGGAATGGCTGGCGTTCCCGGTACAGCAAATGCCATTTTTGGTGCTGTGAAAGACGTTGGAGCTAATGTCATCATGATATCTCAGGTAAATTCTTCCTCTAGTTTAAGTTTAAAATTATTTTATTATTTTATTATTTAGTACTCACATTCTTAGTGACCGATAATGATGTAGGCCAGTAGTGAGCATTCTGTGTGCTTTGCTGTGCCTGAGAAGGAAGTAAAAGCTGTTGCAGAGGCATTACAGTCTAGATTTCGTGAAGCTCTGAATGCTGGACGGCTTTCCCAGGTGCTTTTTTTTTTTTTTTTTTTATTTATAATGAACTTGTGGACTTGATAATTTGAAAAGCATAAAAACCATTACAATTTATTTTATCTTCTGTGTGGTGATTTCTGACATGGTTGTCCCACAACATTATTGGTAAGATTGTGTTTCTTATATAGTCTTCTCATTGTAAATTGACTTCTGTTCATTCTTTTGTTTTTCTCATAACAACATTCTACTATGATTAAACAGTTGATATCCCACCCCGGAAAGTTGCTAAAAAACATTGATTAGTTATTTACTTATCCACCTATTAGTTAATATTATGAATTAGCTACAAAGCTCCTGGCTAAAAGTTTCATGTCTGCATAATTCATCATAGGTTGAATCTTTAGCTTGTTTCATGTAGGTAATCTGTGTTATAGAGCTCTTTATTCCTTTTCAGTGTTACAAGTGCAAGAGTTACCCAGTTCCATTTATGCCAAATTTGATGTTATTCTATTTTTCCACTTAAAATATATCTTGAAGTTACTATTCTTAGGTGGCAATCATTCCCAATTGTAGCATTTTAGCAACAGTGGGCCAGAAAATGGCAAGCACGCCTGGAGTTAGTGCCACTCTTTTTAATGCTTTGGCAAAGGTAAATTATATCATGTTATCTTGATAAATAAATTCAGTGGTTCACAATTTCCAGATTCTGCTTCGATCGTTAAATCTTGTGATTCCTTGTAATGTGCTTGAAGTATTATTGCATTGCAGGCAAACATCAATGTCCGTGCTATAGCCCAAGGTTGCTCTGAGTACAATATTACTGTCGTAGTCAAGCGTGAAGATTGCATAAGGGCTTTGAGAGCTGTCCACTCTAGGTTTTATCTTTCGAGAACCACAATAGCAATGGGGATTATTGGCCCTGGTTTGATAGGTGGCACATTACTTGACCAGCTCAGGGATCAGGTGCACTAATTAGATAGTTCACTTCAACTTTTAATTATATCAATTATAGTTTAGCATCTCTGATACAGGCACTGTTGTGAGTATGAAATGGAAAATTGTAATCTTTGCCAACACATATGTAGTTAATGATGGCATATACTAGGACAGTTAATTTGATAGTTTATAGTGGTGCTGAACTATGGTGGTTATGGTTCTGCTTTCATTATTTTAATTTTTTATCATCTTTGTGATCAGAGGCATGGGATCACTAATCAGAAAGCTTTAGTGTTTTCCTTCATAGAAATGAACTTGTTTATCATTTGTTTTTAGAGAGAACCCAAAATATCAATGCTGTTTATCTGTTTCCCACATCTGGTCCTACATGTGTAATGTTGGGCACTTTTTCAGATAGCACTGAAGTAGGGATGTTGGTAAAACTTTGTGAAAGATGAATATTATAAATTGCGTACATACTATATCTTCTTGCATTAAAATTCAAAATTGAAAAATTATGGAAATAGTTTCAGTTTGATCCAAATTCAAAAAACCTGCAATTTGTTTCAAACTTCAATAATCTGAGAAATACGCATATAGAGATATAAGAATGTAACATGCTTAACAAAAGGAGAAATTTAATAATAGCTGTTGGAATGGTCTGTCCTCCCCCAAGTTAAGTTATGAAGCTATATGCTCTTTCATAAATGGCATCTCAATAAGTTTTGAACTTTTTCCTTTGGCAGGCAGCAGTTCTTAAGGAAGAATTTAACATTGACTTGCGTGTCATGGGAATTACTGGCTCGAGGAATATGCTCTTGAGTGATTCGTAAGTTTTAAGATTTATATGGATAATCCTAGGGGTATGATATCATGTTTGAGAAACAATCTAGTGACTTTGCTCTTCCTGCTGTGAATTAATCACCATTCATAACAATACAAACTTTTTTTCTTGGTTGGTTGTTAGGAGCTCAATTTGGGTTTGTATGGTGGGATGGTTTGATTAATCAAACTGCTTGTTTTATTCATTATAAGCATATTACTCTGCAGCCTGTGGACTCATTTATCTTTCGTTATAGGGGCATTGACTTGCTGAGATGGAGAGAGCTATTAAAGGAGAAAGGAGAAGTAGCTGACCTCAACAAATTTACTCAACATGTGCATGGGAATCATTTCTTCCCAAATACGGCTTTGGTAGATTGTACAGCAGACTCGCATGTTGCCAGTTGTTACCGTGATTGGTTGTGTAAAGGGATTCATGTGATCACACCAAACAAAAAAGCGAATTCTGGGCCTCTTGATCAAGTAATGTTAACTTTGGCCAAGTCATTTGGATATTATGATTATAACAATAATATAGTAATTATGAAGTCCTCATTCTGGACGAGTTAGTGTCTTGGTCCACCTTTCTGTTAACTTAGAAGACGATAATTAGGACTGCTTAATCAACTCTTCTATAAGATTATTTATCCTTGCTTGAATCTTGTTTTATTGTCGATCCTTTTGGTGGCTTTTTATTGATGTAATTTCCATGTCAATCCAGTATTTAAAGCTGAGGGCCCTTCAAAGGAAATCCTACACACATTACTTTTATGAAGCAACTGTTGGCGCTGGTCTTCCAATCATTAGCACTTTAAGAGGACTGCTTGAAACCGGGGACAAGATATTGCGCATTGAAGGCATTTTCAGGTGAGGCATATTTACTTTGCCGGGTAGCTAGAAACAGTCATACTTACAAAAAGGAAGTTGGTTGAGCATCTAAAATGCATGTGTTTTACATAAGTTATACATCTACTAACACAAACCTTAACCCTCTTGATTTATTGTTGCAGTGGGACTTTGAGTTATCTATTTAACAACTTTATAGGCACACGAAGTTTCAGTGAGGTGGTGGCAGAGGCAAAAGAAGCAGGTTATACTGAACCAGATCCTAGGGATGATCTATCTGGAACAGATGTGGCCAGAAAGGTATTATGTGCATTATATGGTTATGTTATTTAAATGTGCATTAAAGTTCATAGGGGTGGGTTCCTTTTTCTTTTTTTTTTTTTTGGCCACCGCTATGGGCAACTCCCAAATGCCAAAAGACAGTTAAGACATATTGTCAACATTCTATAACAGCCTCATTGTTAAGGGATTTATAGCAAACTTTATTTGATGACTGATAAGTTAGCTCCTCACATTTTTTGTGAATTTCTTTGATTGATCATTTTAAAAACGATTCTTTATGTATTAGGTGGTAATACCACTCTGGTCCAACCAGATGCTACGGTTGAATCAAACTGTTAATGATATTTATTGCCTCTGATCTTTTTGGTAGTTCTGTCATCACAATTCAAATATGGGACGATTGTAAAGGCATGCTATATTATACGCTTCTATATGTATTTATTCCATGCCTCCGTGCTGAATGCATTTAGATGAGAACAGACTCATAAGATGAATTTCTTTCTGCAGGTGATAATTCTTGCTAGAGAATCTGGTCTGAAGCTGGAACTTTCTGATCTCCCTGTTCACAGTCTTGTGCCTGAACCTTTAAGGGTAAGACATTTTTCTCAATTCCATATTGGATTAAGGAAGAAGTTCATCTTCAATGTGATGTTCTAATATTTTGCTGTAGGCTTGTGCATCTGCTGAAGAGTTCATGAAGCAATTACCACAATTTGACCAAGAACTGTCTAAGGAAAGACAAGAAGCTGAGGATGCAGGAGAAGTGAGTTTTCTATAAAACATTCTTGGAAGTTTAACCTTTCAGTAGAGCTAGACTCAAATTTCCTAATTACAATACCTCAAAATTGAGTCTGAATCATGTTTTAAATTCTAATAAGTCCCTAAAAAGTTAAAGAAGTAAGCTGGGCGCACATTTTTAATCCTGTGGAGAATAAATGGCCCTACAATCTTAGAGAATACAATACTTTTGATACAACATATCATGACTCCCTAGACAGAAGAATTCTGAAAAATTTGAGAATTTTTTGTTGTTGTTCTTGAAGTATGTCTTATATTTGGTCACAAGTTATCGTGTGGTCCTTCTTTTCTCTGGAGCTGGTTTACAAGAATAAGTTTTGCTTTCGTTTTTGCTTAACATGTAAGATCTTGTCTTTGCTTCAAATGTGTATTCTCAGGTTCTGAGGTATGTTGGAGTGGTGGATGCTGTCAACCGAAAAGGTATGGTGCAGTTGCGAAGATACAAGAAAGACCATCCATTTGCACAGCTCTCTGGTTCTGATAATATCATAGCTTTCACGACAACAAGATACAAGGAGCAGCCACTTATAGTCCGTGGTCCGGGCGCTGGAGCTCAAGTCACAGCCGGTGGAATTTTCAGTGACATATTGCGGCTAGCCTCATATCTCGGTGCCCCATCATAGTGATGTCAATTATCTTTACCTCCTGGTTTTAGCTATCCTTCTTTCGGTTATTTAAGATAGTAGTTCGAGTACTTTTGTCGATTGTAGTGCTTGAGTTGTATTCTAGTGTATCTTAGTTCGTAATAAAATATGAAAATCAATCTGTTGTTTAATTTAGTTAACTTAGCAGCTTTAGGATTGGAGTAGTTTTAGATTAGGATCGGCAATGTAGTGTGTTGTTTTGTTTTCTGCCCACAAGCGTTGCGGCTGATGCTAAATGTATGCTCTTGATCTTGATATTCAGTAAGAGAGCTTGGATTTAGTCACGTATTGTTTCTTTTCGTTTTATAATTTATTGGTATTTTTTTTTGTAGTTTTAGAATATAATTGAAATATATTAAAATAAACCTTCAACCCATTCCCATTAAAAGTAAATATTAAATAAACTAAATATATGTTTATTATTAATTACATTTCTACGAATTCAAACTTTTTTTCTCTTTTCATTATGATATACGCCACCGTTATTCACTTCAAAGTCTGTTTTTCACTTTTTCTCATCTTCAAAGATTTTATTTTAATTTTTTTTCACCGTAGAACTTTTTAGGTCAAGTATTATTGTGCTTTGTATTAAAATATTATAAATTTCTTGAATTGAACTTCAATTTTTTTTTTTTTTTTTTTTTTAAAACTACCCATTTATTAAGTTGGATCATTATTCTTTAGTCCTTTCTTCCAATTTCTTTGTTCTGCCATAAGGTGATAGCTCCTAGTTTGTGTCATCCTACATTTTAAATTTTCTTCTTTGAATTTGGTTTTTGTGAATCATTTTCAGTTCGGAGAATGTGTTTCACAGGAGCAAGATAAATTTTGGGGAGGGAATATGCTCTTGTTCTGGAATCTATACTTGTTGCTGGAATATGACCTACAGTTACAGGTTAATTAAATGATAAAAAAAAGAATATATTTTAATCTAATTAATTCATTTTAATTGAAAGATAAAATCAACTAAACAATAAAGCTAGGCACACCGAAAAATCTGCATCGAAATTATGTATCGGTCTACGTGTATCAGCCGCGTGAATTTCTTTTTAATTTTTTCCTAGTGAACGGTCGTCCAAAAAATTTGGACGACCGTTCACTCATATGGACGTCCGTCCATATTATATGGACGGAGGTCCATATACCAGGGACAAGTGTTCCCATTTAAAGGACACCCGTCTATAAATAAAATATAATAAAAAAATTTACAAAATATTAAGAACGGTCTTCCATATATTATGGACAACTGTCTATTACTTTTGGACGGGCGTCCACAGATCCTTGACCCAAATATAAAAAGAAAAAAACAAAAAACTTTGGGGACGGCCGTCCCTTACGTGTATTGTATTTTAACAACTTCTTCAAAGATGCGTATAGGTGGCCTCTTTCAGCAAAGCGTGTGGTCCTTTCTTTGAATCTATTGATCGCTTCTTGGAGATGTATTGTATTATTCACTTTGATCATTCCAATAAGAAAACCAAAAGCGGAGAGATTGACTTTCACGCTTGTTCTTAACATCCGAGATGAGGTGCTTTCTTGTCAATCCATCCCTCATCAGTATGTCAAAATCGGGAAGATGATAAACCCTGATGAGTTTAACTGCGTTGCTGCACCTGGAGCCATGAAAATCATTATCACCGCTTGGGAGACCGTTGGAGAAGCCAAGAATCGGTGGAATTATCATATACTTGCTGTTTTCAAGCCGTCGTCGGATTTTTGGGCGAAACCACGTCCAGTGAAGAAGAAGAGTTTCGTTGGTGTTGAACAACGTCGTAGTCAACATGGCAGTGGCCTTATAGGATTTTAGTTTCTTGATTGATCAGGAATCTTCTCATGTAATTACTTAACAGTTGAATTTCAGTTTGTTGATGATAGATGTCTAGGATTTTTGCTTATTACTTAGATTCATTCATGGGAATTACCAAATACCTGATGTGTTATTGATTGAAGTTAACACAAATAAAATGAATCAGTTTTCAAAGCTTATTTTTATGATCAGTTTGTTTTTAATTTTTCATCTTTTAATTTTTAAATTATCCATTTGAATTTATAAATACACTAATTTAAGATATAATTCAATTTTGATGTGCTTTGGTGTTAGTTTTGGTCTGGGTTTCATGATTCTATAGGTACGAGCTTGGGATTTTAATTGATTATGTTCATCTTTTTGTTAATTCTGGTCTGGGTTTCATGATTGTGGACAGTGGATACTCCTGTAGAAGGGTTTGCAATAATAGACAATTTGGCTGTAGTAAACGTTGAAGACTGAGCAATTTGAGCTGCATCTGTATATTCGATGTTACGGATTCATATTTATGGTCTGGGTAGGATTTTTCCACAACATTAGTGGTATTTAAGGAATCTGGAATTTTATGAATTTCCCGATTTGGCTTAGTTTTTTACATCACTGCACTGTTATTTCTTTTCAGATTCAAGCTTTAAGAATTTTGGAATTCTGTCTTTGCTACCATGGTTGGGTGAACTGGAAGGAGATCATATTCGTGCAAAATATGTTAAGTCTTAAAGTTTTCTTTAATTAGTTGTAAAAGTATTTTATATTCTATATTGGTTTCTTTCATTAGTTAACATTATCTTTTATACTTATAATCAAACTAGCCTAGACTTATGAGAAATGAAATCTAAGTGGCTCATGCGAAAGAACCTGATCACACTCCGGAATCTAATATCAAACTTCATCTGGGTTCGTCAGCTAAATGAATCAAGTCAAATCAAACTCTTATCAACTGCTATCTTTGGACCAATACAGCAAGTTTCAGTAGTCGCATCATCAGAAGCAAAGAAAGTTCAACTAGGAGCTAAATGACAAATATTGGGCTTGTTGTGGTGTCTAATTCGCCAGATCTCTGAATTTTTATGAATCTGCAGCAACACCTCGGGAAGGCTTTAAGTATTTTGCCTACATCAAAATCCCAAAACTTTAAATTAGAAAAAGAAATTTCATTACATATTATCATTACTGTTGTGGGGAAAATGAGTCATGCCATTGGTGGCGCTGTTACACGGAGGCTAACGACTCACAAAGTGAGACGTTGACTAGATGCTGAGGGAAAATCGGTGTGCACCGCCTTACAAACCACGTGTGCAAGGAGCGCACCCTTGCATGCCTAATGCAAAGAGTGTTGGATATGATGTATACTTCCCTTAGTCTTGACGGATTATTTCCCTATGGTGACTCATTCGGGGGTCTCGTTCGCTGGTGAGCGGGTGGGGGTGAGGGGGCAAGGAGCAGTTCCTCGTGCACATAGCCGTGCACGCGCACTACAAAGGGCATGTGGGCCGCACCACCCTGTGCCCCAAAATAGCGGGGCGTTTAGTCCTTCGCATCCATTGCAAAGGCCATGCAGGAAGTACTGCCCCATGGCTCGAAACAGCGGGGCTCTCAGCTCTCTGTGCCCATTGCAAAGGGCACGTAGAGTGCACTGCCCCGCAGCTCGAAACAGTGGGGCACGCAGCAGTCTGCCCTGCCCCCAAAACAGCGGGGCTTGCAGCGTAAGGGTAATGTAAGGTTTTGACAGTGTAATGAGTAAGGTAAGGTTCCAGCGGCTACAGAGGAGACTTTCACCACCACAGCATCACAAAACCATTGTCAACAACCATCTCACACCCCTTTCTTACCTGTTAACGCCCTTAGATGTTTTCAGGTATTGACAATAACTATTCAGACATACTTAAACACACATTTCCACGTAAACTAGATTCTGTGAATCTGGAAAGAGAATTACAAAAAAAGATCTTTCTTACTAAGAAAAAAAAAAAAAAAAAAACAAAACTTGAAAAGGAAATGACAATAATAGTGTTCATATTCAAATTTTATTATGATATATTAGGAATTATTATTTGATAAGAAAAACATATATAAAATAACCTATCTTCACCTGGAAGCATATATAGCAAAAAGAAGCAATAAAGATTACATTTGGGAGAGAGAATACATAAAGAATTACCTATAACATTGTTAGAAGCAACCGCATAAATAAAATCAACTCAATACAATTTTAACATTAATATGAAATTAGTAAGAAAATAGAATGAATCATGATTCATAAAACAAATTTTAACCTTTTTCCAAACCCATAACCTTTCATGGGATTTCTTTGTTGCGTGAATAGTAGAGGAAAGAGCCAGAGCCTAAGAGTAAGAGGGTACAAAGCAGTTTCGTTTCGGTTGTGAGTGAAAAGAAAAATGACAACAATGTGAGTCGAAAGAAAAATGATAACAAACAATCCTGACCACAAAATTTGTCACCGTCAAGTGTCAGGTGAAATTAGATCAGGAGAAGATTCAATTTACATAAAAAAGAGGTTAATGTTATATTAGTATGACAAGAACTTAGCCATAACAAGTAAAAACAAATGATATTAGATGTGGTACAACCAAACCAAGACACTTTCCCCAAGAATTCAAGCAAAATGCAAAAGAGAAAAAAGAGACAGCATCTTATTTACCTTGAGCTGGATTCGCCAGCATAGAAATTTTCACCTTTCAATCTCTGGGACTCTGGTTTCTCCTCCCTGTACCACCAACCCAAGACATTTTTCCCAAGAATTCAAGCAAAATGGAATCTTGAAAAGATAGAAAATAACAGGAGAAAAAAGAGGAAGCATCTTATTTACCTTGAGCTGGATTCGCCAACATAGAAATTTTCAGTTTTCAATTTCTTGGACTCTGGTTTCTCTTCCCTTGTTAACTCTAAGTTTGGACACCAAACTCCACACTTTTTCACATTGCAACAACCTAATCTTTCATTATTTAAATTCTCAACATAAAATCGGATGGTCATCTCACAATATCTGCGATCTTCATTAGTGTGCGAACCAGAGAACTTAGAAGCAAAATCATATCCCAGGAATACGTGATCTGAGTCCACATTGTCAGGTCCATTACCATAGTCCCATCCCCTCAAAGTTCCTGGGAACACATCGATTATACCATCTTCTCTTGTGAGCAAACACTCAAAGCCAACCACCAAACCCTGGCCTTCATTATGATAGTTTCGAAACTCCACAACAACCCAGATGAGAAGAAAAGTCAAGTCAGTAGAGCGAAGATTTACTTGTTTCTCCAGAGTTATAAAAGATCCTATTCTTTGAAAGACAACCAACTCTGGGATTTCCCATCCAGGGAAACAGATACAACGACTTCTGTTGTGTAAAAGTCTTCTCTGTACAAGGCGTAAAAAATAAAAAATGAAGTCAACCACTTATGACATGGTTATAAACGTTAACATATATCATTAACAATTTTCTTTTTCTAACAGAAGTGATGAAAAAATCATATGAAAAAAGAAAGAGCGAGGAACCCTTTTAGTCTTTCTTAACCATACATACCCATTCAACAAAATTATGATCTTGTGACGGTTGAAAAACTTTAACAGTGTCAGTGATGGCCTCTTGATCCAGTTTGAAGCAATTGCTGAAGTTAACTCTTACGCTTTTAGAAAAAAATCTGCCGAAGAGAATCGACGAACTTGATGATGATGCTTCCAATGTCGTGCAATTGTGTGCATCTAAATTTTCTAATAGACATGGAAGCTCTGGTAGGATATGAAGCCTCTCGCAGTAGCTTACGTCAAGATAAGATAACCAATAAAGCTGTTCAATGCTTGTTGGAATGCTCTCAAAGAAGTTTCTGCCAAGAAGTAAACTTTTTAGTGAGGATAACTGACCAAGATTCTTCGGCAACTCCTCAATACCACAGCTTGTCAGATCTAGTTCTTCTAGACAGCGCAAATTTAGAATGGATGTTGGTACTTCGCGCGTAGGGACCCCCTCTGCTTTAAGCACCCTCGAAGCTTCTAAATTTCCCAAGTTATGGGGCAATCCTTGAAGTATTGAACACCCTGAGAGATTGAGATGTTCAAGAGATTTTAACACAGAGACATTGCTTGGAAGCCTCTCAAGCATAAAGCAGTCTTTAAGATTCAATGTAACTAGTCTGGATAAATTCTCTATTGGCGACGGCAACTCCTTTATGGCAGTTTGATCTAAATATAACTCTTTCATATTCCAAGAGATCTGTGAAAACAACTTAAGATTTGAGCACCCTGAAAAGATAACTTTTTTGGGAGATTCTAGACGAATGCCTGTTGGAAGACTATCAAGGCTTTTACATTGCCTTAGATTTAAGATAAGAAGCTTATAATTGAGACCATAAATGGATGAGGCAATCTCACGCAAACTTGTACAACCTTCTAAAATCAAATTTTCAAGATTTGGGGTCAATGAGAGATCTTGAATCCTTAGATGTTTAGAGAAACTGAGATCAATATGTTTCAAGTTATGAAGCTGTAAATAGGAAAGAAATAGTCAGTAACACATATTAGTATCTTTGATATTGAGAACCTAAGAAAGAAATATCGGAATATTAATATCACTACATTACCTGGGTACTAGACCAAAGTTGTTCAATATTGCTGTGAGGCATGTCAAGCGCAACAAGGTACTTCAACAAAAAATTTGGCTGCAATGATTTCAATGGACATCCATGCCAACATAAGTACCGTAGCTTAGTCGAAACATAACGGAGCTCTTGGGAAATATGCACCTTATTGATATTATTCTCTTCATAGTGCGCATTATGTAGTTTAAAGAATCTAAGTTGATGCATCGTTGCTAAAGCACAAGGTTCTAAGCATATGGTCTCTTCTTGTTTAGACATGTCTAAACATATGCCTTCAATTTTATTGGGAACCTGATACCAAAGAAAGATGATAATTAGCTATAAACTATTTAAGTGTTTATTAGCATAAATAATATATATTTTTTTCGAGTTTCTTCTAAAATGATCAAACACAAGCCAAAACTGATCCAAGCTAATTCAAATAGGAAAAGTGGAAACATAATTCTCGAAATTAATTTATAAAATATTAAAACAGAATATATACAATGTGTTTGACACTTACCATATTTTCTTCTAATACTTCATAGATATCTTTATGGTACCATAAACGGCTACGTTTACTAGGATCTTTCGTAGATTCTTGTCGAACAATTTCCCAACCCATTTCTTGAAGCAAATCATGCATTGTTATCTTGTTATCCTCTGATATAGTTATGAGACACTTATCAATGAGAACACTTAGTACATATTCAGTCCTGTAGTCACAAGCACTCAAAAAGTCTACCACAAAATCTTTATTCTCCCATTTAAGGAAACATGCAATATCTAGAAATATATTCTGCTCCTTATCATTTAGGTCCTCATAACTTATTTTTAGTACCTTGTGAATATCCACATGAGGAATTATTTCAAATTCTTGTAATGCACTTTCCCAAACTTGTTTTGACTTGCCAAGTAAGCAACAACCTAACACTTTAAGAGCTAGTGGAACACCTCTAGTATATTTTACTACCCTATTTGACAAGTCATCATAATCTATGTTGGGACGATTTTGCCGAAAAGCATACCAACTAAAAAGTTGAAGAGCTTCATTCTTAGGTAGCCCCTTCATCCTGTATATATTGATGTCATCCACTCCACAATTTCTAAGTACTTGTTTGTCTGTTGCTGTTATAATGATTCGACTTCCTGGACCCAAGCAACCAATTTCAATTAAAGATTCTACTTGTTCTAAAGTAGTCACATCATCCAAAACAATGAGAACTTGTTTACGACCAAGCCTTCCTTTTGTGAAGCCGATAGGATGCTTTAATATTCTAGAAAGAAGTTCTTGCTGCATTCGAGTTAGTCCATAAGGACCCGTTGATTCTTCCCTAATATTTCTAGCAAAGTATGAACCTTCAAACTGATTGCTTCTTTTGTCAAACACACTCTTTGCAAGAGTTGTCTTGCCTATACCACGCATTCCCCAAATTCCTATAATGTGAACATTTTGCCCACCAAATTTCAGTAAAGATTCAAATTTTTGAATGAATAATTCTACTCCAACTAATTTCTTGTCATTACTACTCGGGGACATGAAATTTAAGATCTTCAAAATATCTTCGATAACTTTCTTTGCAAGATTATAATTAGGCCTAACAATAATGAAAAAACAAATTGTTAAAAATGTAGTAAACCATTAAGAATTAAAAAATAAAAAATAAAATATCCAACAATAGTTGATTTTAATGAAGCTCAGCTATGCAACATCATTCAAAGAATTACGAAATAACTTTAGTTGAGATGACAACTTAGCAAGGTGACGACAACTTAACATGACATCATAGGGATGATAGATCAGCATTATATAAGAGGCTTTTAGGTAACATGGTATAATAGAGACCAAAAGTGAGACCTTTTATGTGGGATGACAATTTGTGAATTTTAATGTAAGAGTATCTTTTATTAGGCATTGAAAAAAAAAAAAAAAAAATCTTCGTCGATCCAGTGAAATATATACGGAATCTCTCTTAACCACTTATATATAATGGGAAAGTTAAATTCGGCTAAAACTGCAAGAGTACTAAATTAAAGGGTAGAGAATTACGATCTCTTATTTGATGTCCTGCCAGACAGGTTGGCTGCGTCTATCAAAGCATTCTTCCATGTCTGAATCTTGTCTTTAAGTTGTTCTTCTGTCATTTGTAGCTTCTCTAACTTCTCCTTATCAAAACCTTCTACAAGCTTGGCAAATCCATCTCCAAAAACTCCAGTTTGATTCCTTACATCTGATGGATCTATGCGATAGAAAACTGGTATTACCACCTGTTTTTGTGTTTTCTTGCACTCCATGATCTTCACAAGTTCTTCAAGACACCATCTTGAAGATGCATAACCTTTCGAAAAAATAAGAACTGAAATCATTGATTCTTCAATTGCACTCATAAGAGATGACGAAATCTCCTCTCCTCTGTTAAGTTCATCATCAATGAAGACATTTATACTTGCTTCCTCCAAAACTCCATGTAAAGTGCTGGTAAATGTGGTCCGGGTGTCTTCGCCACAGAAACTGAGGAAAACATCATGCTTCCTCACTTCAACAGCCGTGGAAGAAGAAGAAGCCATAAAAAATGAAGCAGCACCAACTCAAGAAGCAATACGAAAAGTTTTATCATAGAAGTGTGATTGCCTGATCCGCTAATTAGCTACCATCTCGAACTTTCCACAGTAAATGCTAACAACTTTCTGCGAACCCAATATGTTTTCAATAATACTGTTTAGCACCGAACTAAATCTCCTGATATGTTTATCCAAAATTAAATAGAATTCTTTTATTTGGCGAGACCATGTGAATGATTAATAATTTTTCTAATTGAATTAATTTCTTTGTCTCATACTTCAATTAGCTTTTGATTGTCGTCACTTCCCAAAAGATTCTTTGCCGCGTGGAAATCTAAATCAATTTTATTACTATAAAATATTTCAACACTACCTACAAAAACTGTCACAGGTTGGCAATCCATGGGATCAGGCTAACTAGTAATCACAATCGCACAAACAAACACAAATCGTCAAAAGCTGCACCGTTGGATTATCTTCTTCAAGCTGTAATTCAAGCGAAGCAAAAACACAAACCTTGTAGACTTGAATCCAAAAACAATCGCTCCTTCATTTGTAAATTTATTTGTGTAATAAAACTGTCATCAACTTATAAACACTTACAGACTTTAGCAGAACTATAGTTCCGTTAGTGATTTTTAGAACCTTTAACGGCCTTCGTTACATCCTCTGTCAAGTGTCAAGCTGGCCGTTGATTGCTTTAAGTTATAACAAACATTTGAACTTCAACAAAACTGGAGTTCTTCATTCTCTTTTCTTCAAAACACAACCAGCTTCTGATTCTGAACTTCTTAACATTAATGTATCTATCATTTATATAATTTCGCATTTTATGTGTGTGATTATATATCTCAAGATTATTTCTAGTTGATAGGGCACCAGCACCAACAGTTTATAAGAAAAATAATAAAAAGGAGAATTAGTGTTGTGGATTTGTGTTTGACAGTTAGGGGTTCCTAACACTAGTCTTCAATTCTCACCCGTTCTCTTTCTCTAACACTTTTATCTTTCAGTCTTATAAGCATTATTAGCAAGAAAATTTATTAGTAACAACTAATAAAAATGTCTTTAAAGTATTATAGTTGATTATATCGTAACAAACCTTAGTTATTTTTCCCTTGGAATTTGTATTATTCATCCGATTTAAAATACTAGCTACATTTTCATTCCATTAAGTGATGCATGATTACTTGAGTTTTGAAAATAAGGAGCATTTGTTTGCCCAATTAAATAGACATAAATATAGTTGTAAATAAAAATGTATAATTGAACCAACACAGCTCTTACTTCTCCTTTGTAAATTTTTTTTTTTTAACCGTATGTTTTGTTGTATTGTATATGATACATAAATGAAGCTCCGTTGGAGTTATGATTTAGGTTTATTTATGTCAATATTTAGTGACTTTTTTGCAAGTTATGCAAGAATTACGTCAATGGGTATTAAAAATATGGTGAATTTTTCCATGGTGAACGGTTGACTCACTGAAATTGAAATTGATAATGACTACGTCACAGAGGAAAGGTTGAAGTGGCTATTGGTCGTGATTGTGAGAGGAAAATGAAAGCTTACATGATAATTGGAAGTCTGGGTTTAGGTTGAAATGGACATTGGTAGTGATTGTGCAATATTTAATGTGAGACCTTGACCTTGCTCAGTGGCACTAACTTTATCATATATATTATGTTATCTTCATCATGTTTAGACCTGAAATTATAGAGTGTAGCAAACTCAATATCCTTTAATTTCAACCGTTCCATTTAAAATATTGTATATGATAATATGAATCTCTTTTTAATTCTAATGATGAACTTTGTGTATAAATTATATACAAATTACGTGATGAATTCAATAAATGTGAATGAATGGTATGACAATAAAAAACAATACTACATTAGCATATATAACAAAGGTTGTACGCTTCGTTTGTATATATAACATTATTATTTTGTGAGAAGATCGAGTTTCTAATTCTTTGATTTTGTGGTAGTTCTCAATTCTCGTGACCTATTACTGTAATGGGCTTTTGGTTGCTCGTTTGATCCATATCTGCACAGAAAGTCCCTTCTTGTAATCCTAATTTGTCTTCACCCATTTAAACATTTTGGGCTGATTAGGAATAATACTATCTCCCCTACTTTCGCCCTTAAGATCTTTGGGCCGGTAGTGCTTTATACCAATTGGGCATTCACCGGAAGCAACATTCTTTAGTTTGCTGACCATGAGCTTTCATGCTGGACTTGGATAAATTGGGCTTTCATGCTGGACTTGGATAAATAGGGCCGGTAGTAGTGACAGCACCAGAAGCAAAGCAAGTTAAGCTAGGAGAGAGGTGACAAATGTTTGGCTTGTTGTAGCGTCTAATTCGCTAGATATCTGAATGTTCATGAATCTGCAGCACCCCACGAGAGCTTTTCAAGTAGTTTGTCTGCATAAAAGGGGGAACGACTTACACACACCCAAAATTTACTGTAAAGATAAAATGATACCCAAAAGATTTAAAAATGATAAACTCTCACTTTTCGTCATGTTCTGTTAGGAATTTTCATCTGCTAAAAGACAAAAATGGTGAAAAAACTAGAATACCCATCGATCTCTATTCCTAACACGCTCCAGCAAGGGCTAGTGTCACTGTTTATCACTGAACTTTATAGAAAAATACTAAATCCGATCAAAAAATCGATCGATAACGCAAGAGGGCCATGTAAACAAGATTGGGGTGAGAATGAAATTACTATATTATCTTTTAACAGATAAAAATCCCTAACAAAATATGACAGAAAGTATTTGTTTATCATTTATAAATATTTTGGGTATCAATCTGTCTTTATGCCAAACTTTGGGTAGGTAAAAACCGTTCGGCCACATCAAAATTCCAAAACTTAATTTGAGAAAGAAAATTCAATATATTATCACTATTCAAAGTTTCAAACAGACATAAATAAATATTTCCTCGTCAAGTAGATTCTCTGAATGCAGAAAATGAATGACAAAGTAATGTTTCTTTCAGAATAAAGCTCACAACTGGTCAAAGAAAGGATAATAATAGTGTTAACATAAAACGTTATTCTCAAATCAGTAATGTTAAATTTACAAATAAAATATAAAGTAAAGTGACAAAAAATGAATAGAAGAGTGAAACAAAAAGTCGAACTCATTATATTTATGCTTCTATTCATTTTTTACCAAATCATTTGGTATGAAATCTTTGTAAGCTTTTTTTTATAAGTGTAGTATTACTCTTCTATTTGAATTTATTATTTGCTTGCTTAGAAAAAACATATATACAATAACATATCTTCACATAGAATCATAGCAAAAAGGCATACATGAATCTCCAAAACCAGAACAGAGGCAATAAAGATTATAGTGGAAACTGAAAAGAGAGTACACAAAAATTACCTTGGAACGTCGTCAGTCTATTAAAGCAGACCCGGGCTGTATCCGGGTCCGGTTCAGAATTTAAGTAAACCCGAAAATCCGGCCTGGGAACCGGGTTTAATTTAAAATTATTTAAAAAAATTAGGAATGAAGAAACATATTAACAAGTTAGAAAGCTTATTATAAGCTTAAACAATATTCAATTCTAACCAGATAACAAACTTCAAAACGTAAATCTTCCGTTCACAACTCAACCCAGCCAGTTTTGCTGCGCATAGGTAGACCCAGCCATTTGCGAACTCACTGAAAGTAAAACCAGAGATTCAAAGATGGCTCAAGATCTTTCATCCTCACAAGCTTCGTCTTATTTGTCTATTCTTGAAAAAGATAGAAAAAGAAAGTGCATTTAAGTCGATGCAAAAGTGATCTACAGTAATTGAAGTTGGTGAGTATGGTTGAAGTTACCGAGAATGAGGAATCTCTCCATTTATCTTCCGCATGTTGTATTTTACTTGGATTTGGTGAACACAATAAATAAGTTGGTTCCTATTAGACAAATTAGAAAGGTTTCAAATAAGTAATTTTCAGTTTTTTTACTAAAAGATTAACATCTAACTATAATATTTATTCTTTAATTTATAATATTCATTCTCTTTTGCTGGTTTTTGCTATTCTCTTTTTCTTAAATCTTCTTAAAAATTTAAAAAATCTGAAGGCTACGTTTCTATTGCTGCCACCGTCGGCCTCCATCATCGGAATGACATACAATCGACTAGATCTTGCCGGTCATGAGTCGATATGACCATTTTTTACCAGATCTATGGACAAAGATTCGGTCGTTTCTGGCCAGATCTGGCCGTTAACGATGATCATATCTTGACTATCATTGACGGTCAAACAACGGCCAAACGACGGCTAGATATCATGGCCGTCAATAACCAGATATGTGGTTGTAGATCTGGTAAAAAAAAGCCAAATCGATGCATGATCGGTCAGATCCAACCGTACGTGCACCATTTTGGTTGTCGGATGCCAGTAATAGTTGGGTGAATGGGGGTGTTTTGTCGATTTATAAACTTTTATTGTGGGAAGTGTTTAACTAAATTAACAAACCTAGAGATTAAAATAATCTAAATATTTTAAAAAATATTTTCAAAAAATGTACAAAAAAACATTCTCAGAATCTTATGATATTTTCCAAAAATTCTATTCAGAGTACAATACTATCCTAAATACTTAAACAAACCAAGCCCTGAATTTTTTTCCAATGATCATATCTAGGTCTCTAGACCCAGATTTCAAACTGGAAGTCCAAACTCGTTGTCCTTATTGTAAAAAATAAAAATTTTCTAATGGTATGGATTGCCAATGGATGGGTAGAAGTGATGTCCTCATTGTAAATCCAACAAGCTATAATCAAGTTGATCCTGAATCTTCTTCGGAAGGCCGAATGACAAGCATCCACATATAGTTTACTGTATAGATAAACTGGTAGAGTAATACTACACATACATCATTTTCCATACAACATTATGTAGCAAGATATGATTGGCTAATTTAAAGTTAAAATTAAACTTTCATCCAATCACATCTTGCCACATAATGTTGTATGAGAAATATTGTATGGGAATGATGTATATGTAGTATTATTCAAACTGGTATCTATAAAGTTTCGAAATGGCCAACATCTACTTTCTGATAATATTTCTTCGTTTAAGTTTAGAAGGTTAGGATAGTAAATTTAAAAACAAATGAAGGGTAACTATGTCATTTACCCTTTCCTTTCCAGTTGATCTCACGTCCCTTCTCTAAACTCTTCATCTTCCTCCTTTCTTCTTCAAAGCAACCGTCGTCGGCATTCTTGCTGGCTTTCTTTCTTTTTTCTTACACCTCCTATCACCATCCTCCCCCATCCCCAACCGGATTTGACCCATTTTTTTCCGGAATTCCTCTTTCCCGTGACCCATCTTCACCCTAGCGACCGCCGGAGTTTGGAGATTTGGTTGCTGTCCTTCACGCCGCGACAGCAGCCACGCAACCCAATTGATTTCTCCTTCCCCACAGCTCTATTATACCTGTTTTCCCTTGCGAATCCCACTGGTCATTGCCTCTTCCCCACAAAGATCACCAAACCCACAGACCAAGGAAAAAAAAGAAAAGATAAACCCACACTACCGCAAATAGAGATTGTGCGACTTGTTAGTATTCAAAGGTTTTTAGAGATTTGTGTTTCCATAATTAGATTAAAGGTATATAGTGATATGGGCGATAGTGTTGGTGTCGGCGTCAATGGTGGGGATTGGTTGGTGCTAATGGTGGCAGCATTATTCACTTTGATCATTCCAAAGAGAAAACCAAAAGCGGAGAGATTGATTGGCACGCTTGTTCTTAACATCCGAGATGAGGTGCTTTCTTGTCAATCCATCCCTCATCAGTATGTCAGAATCGGAAAGATGATAAACCGTGATTAGTGTAACTGCGTTGCTGCACCTGGAGCCATGAAAATCATTACCACCGCTTGGGAGACCGTTGGAGAAGCCAATAATCGGTGGAATTATCATGTCATGCTGGTTTCAAGCCGTTGTCGGATTATTGGGTGAAACCACCTGCGATGAAGAAGAAGAGTTTCGTTGGTCTTGAACAATGTTGTAGTCATCATGGCAGTGACCTTATACGATTTTAGTTTCTTTATTGATTAGGGATCTCCTCATGTAACTCCTTAACAGTTGAATTTCTAGTTAGTTTGTTGATGATAAATGTCTAGGCGTTTTGCTTATTATTAAGATTCATTCATGGGAATTACCAAATACCTGATGTATTATTGATTGAAGTTAACACAAATCAAATGAATCAGTTTTCAAAGCTTATTTTGAGCTGCATCTGTACATTCGATGTTATAAATTCATATTCATGGGCTGGGTAGGATTGTTCCACAACATTGTTGGTGGGATTGGAAACTTCAATTCCTTCCACTTTTGAAGCATTTCATTTATGGGTATTGTTGGAGTTGAGAATAAAATGGACAATTTTAATCTGGTTTGACAAAAATATAGCTAATGCTGATAAATTGGTGCTACAGAATCTCATGTTGCCAGTTTTTGCCTTGATTGGCTGTAAAAACGTTATATTAGCTTCGGTTTGTATATTATTAGGATAATAGTACTGATACCAATAATTACCAAGTCCTAACTCTGGATGGATTCTTAATAAATTCTTCTAAAAATTATTCATCCTTGCTTAATTCTTGATTCTTTTATGATCATGTTCGTTCTTTTTTTTTTTTTTTTTTTTCAAATGTAATTTCTAAGTAAATCCTATACTCATTACTTTTGTTGATGCTTGATTTTGACACCAACTAAACGCACGGATGAAATGCTGGGCTGACCCAGAAGACACACGTGAATGGGGGTATAGAAATGAGTAAAACGTGGAGAACAATATTTAAAGTGGTTCGGATGCTTAAACAAGTGACTCCTACGTCCACTGGTATTGTATTAATATGAGGGGTCAGGTCGCATTCAGCGAGCTGACTTACAAGTGATTACAAGAGAGAAAGAGAAAGCATATGTGCTATTCCAGAGAGAAATTAACTAATCCCACAAACGGGAGAGGAGCTCTCTATTTATAGTAAGCGAATTGAGGTAATGATTACTGAATCTGGGAGTGGGTCCGGTTGTCGTGCAGATCCCTCTTTATGTCCCGTTGTTCGCCTGCTTGAGTGATTCACGTGATGTAATGACTCCTTTATACTAGGATACTCATAGAAAATACACATAATAAAATACATGTATAATAGCAAAAGTAGATGGGCCCAAAAATTTTCTTTTATTATATATAAACATTCTTTATACAAAATAGGGTATCATTTACAAAAAGCCCTTAAAAACAGTAGACAGTGTAGCTATTACTCCTCGCTTGTCGATGCCTATCCGACTGTGTCCTCACCTAGATCCCGCAAACACAAAGAAAACAACGGGGTGAGTACACAATAATGCTCAGTAAGTAAATCCTCTACTCGTCTGTCCCCGTAATTCTTTCTCTTAATTCTTTCCTTATACTTTTCTCATCTTATTTATTTCTCTTTCTGTTTCTCTTTCACATAGCCCTTTTTCTGTTAACTTTCTGTTGTATGTCATGGCCTCATCTTACTGGAGGCACGACCGGGTGGAGTCCACAAAGCACCAGCCTACTCTTCGTGACTACCGGGTGGAGTTCACAAAACGCCATCCAACTCTTAGTAACTACTGAGTAGAGTTCACAAAGCGCCAACCTACTCTTAGTATTTTTTTTCCTCATTCTCTTACTCATAGAGTAATTTATTCACAAAGTTCTCTACTCTCTTTCAAAGTAGCTTATTCATAGTTCTCTACTCTTGCTCAAAGAAGCTTATTCACATAGTTCTCTACTCTTGCTCAAAGTAGCTTATTCACATAGTTCTCTACTCTTTCTCAAAGTAGCTTATTCACAAAGTAGCTTATTCACATAGTTATCTACTTTTGCTCAAAGTAGCTTATTCACATAGTTCTCTACTCTTTCTCAAGCTACTTCTCATGCACAATTTGTGCATATGGATGGTTTATACGCATTAATGCACTCATGAAATGCCAACATGTAATGTTGCAAGAATTAAGGCTTACTATTCATGCTCATATTTCTCTTAGGCATTTCATCAAATAACTAATGTGCATACCAAAGCTCTACTTTATCTATAACTCTACTCTTCTCTTTAACCATCCAAAATGGGAGAAAACTCCCTCACATAGCTATAATTCTTGTCAAGGAAAAACACTCCTATAGGGTTTGCTCAAACTCCCTTTAATCTTCAATCAAACTCAACTCAACATCATGCAATCTCAACCCTTCTCATATCTCAATTATATTCAATAACCACATAGATAAATACTCATAACATCTCAATCTCTCAACAAGCATAATACATACATGCATAAAGAAATCTCTACTCAAAAGATTTCTCAAATCTCAACTTGGTTGGATTTACTTACCTTGTAATGGAGAGATTTCACTAACACTTCTCATTTCCTTTGATAGCTTGTCTTTTCTCTACAACTTCACACAATAACACCATAAGACTTCAATAAACATATATAAGCAAAACTTCTCATCTAAAGCAAGAATCCTTACCTTAGGATACCTTAGATTAACTTTTTACCCCAAACTACTCCAAAACCCTTTAAAATCCTTAAAAGGTTGAAGGAAAAGTTGAGAGGAAATGGAGAATGGAAGAGGCGGTGGAAGATGAAGAATGAAGGGTTTACTAAGGTTAATCCCTTTTTAGCTCAAAATATCTTCATTCATTCCCATATTGCCCTTGCTCTTTTTTGAAAATTCCATCCTTGTCCTTTGATTCATTACAATCACACCCCCACTCTAACATATTCTCCATGAAATTTCCTTACAATTCACTCCCCACTTTTCCTGCTAATTAGGGGTAGAATGGTCATTTTGCCCCAATGAAAAAAATATCTAGAAACTTCATTACACATTTCAGTCGGCCCGTTCTTGCCGCGGCGAAGATTTTTCGTTGCCGCGGCAAAGAATTACAGAGCCTACATCGCCGCGACGAAGACTATTCCTCGCCCCGGCGAAGACTAAAATTCCAAAATTCGCCAAGTCTTAACCAACTTCAGGGCAAACTCTCAACCAAACCAACACATACATTCAACCAAGGGCCAACCAACCAAAAAAATAACAATATACCAACTCAATTGAGAACAAAGCAATAAACGTTCAAGCAATGCAACATCATTTAGCTACGTATCTCAAGTGGGGCGTTACACGTGACGTGTGCAGGGATTGGACACGTGGAGCGCCTCCGGCCTCTTGTCACTCTGGCGCGCACCCAATGCACTGGCAGAAGCATGCTGCTCACGCCAGCTCGCAATGGGGCTGCGCTCAATGGTCAGTCAGACCTCCTACCTCCTAAACTCACCACTTGTCTTGGCCGATGTGGCACCTGCTGCGCTCTACTTTTCCTGGGCATAACGTGAAGTCCCTTAGTTTTTAAGTTTTGAGAATCAAACCTCGGAAACTACATAATTATGCCTCGATTTGATGCATTTGAAGAGATGCTAGTCGATCCGACATGGTTGCAAAGAGGTCAAGAAAACGTTTCCTCGCAGGCGACCTAGGATGATCTTTACCCTTAGGGTTAGTGACCTGTCTTTAGGTACCTAGTGTCATAATGATGATACTGACCTAGACTGAATTTCATGACCTGATTACATTTAGAAACTTTCGCTAAGGACAAAGAGTCACATCGCTCTGTGACTGATGCTCGTCGAGGTCGAAACATCATGTTACTAGGGGTGAAAAAAACCAGTTAACCGAACCGATTAACCAAAAACTTGAACCGAACCGGTTTTCGGTTTAAAAAAATGATTGAACCGAAACCGGTCCGGTTTCGGTTAAAAACCGGTTATGAACCGAACCGAAAATTCGGTTCGGTTAACCGGTTTTAAACCGGTTAAATATTGGGTTGCATTATTTAGCCCAATTATGAATTATGGGCTGCTTTTTTCGGCCCAATTTGGTCGTCACACTCCATTTGGCCCATTTTTTTTTCCAATTTTTTTTACTTGAATTAAAATTATGCTTTACCAAACGATGAAGGAGAAGGAAGCTGAAGTCCAATCATGGTGTTCTGTTCTCACTTCTTATCCAAATCTAAACAAAAAAGCTGTGAAAGAGAAGAAATGGAGCAGACGAAAAAGAAAAAAAACAGAAAAGTGAAAGGAGAAGAAGACGAAAAAGAAAAGGAAAAGTGGAGAAGGAGGCAAGAAGAAGAAGACGAAAAAGAAAGAGAAATTGGTGAAGGAGAGGAAGAGAAGAAGACGAAAATGTGAAGAATAATTGAAAAAAGAAAGAGAAAGCAGTGAAAGGAGAAAGAAGACGAAGAAAGATAAAAAAGTTGGTGAAGGAGAGGAAGAGAAGAAGACGAAAATGTGAAGAAAAACTGAAAAAAGACAGAGAAAGAAGTGAAAGGAGAAAGAAGAAGAAGAAAGAAAATAGTGAAAGGAAAAAAAAGTATTTGCGTGAGAACCAAACCCAAGAAAATGCACAGAGTAGCAGACTGTAGGTCTGCGTAGCTAATACCAAGAAAAAGGGGGAGAAAAAATAAGGGATTTTTTTATGTTTTTATTTTTTTCAAAACCGGTTCGGTTTAATTATTTTTGAAAACCGAAACCGAACCGGTTGATTTGAAAAACAGGTTTTTCGGTTCGGTTTCGGTCCGGTTTCTCGGTTCGGTTTGGTTTTCGGTTTTTTTTTTCTACATGTTACCTCACAACTGACATGAGATGAACTCGAATGATCACGTCGCTTCGCGACTGACAGGATGAGCTCGAATGGTCGCGTCGCTTCGCGACTGACAAGGTGAAGAGTGTTTTATGTAACGACCTCTTCAAATGTTATCCGTTGCACTTTTTCAACTGATGCATTGATGGAACACTTTTTGTTTTGACAGACATGTCTTATGTGCAATAATTGCCAGTCATGCGCATTAAATGCGAGCCATGTTGAAACAACATTCTCTATCAGAGCATTAAATGCGGACGTGGGCGCATTAAATATGGTAGAGCGAAACGAGCCATCGTTTGAGTGTTTCAACGGCAGGGGATGACGATCTGGTTTCTCGAGGTGTGACGGTCACTCTTCTTTGCTGATTCGCGATATATGGTCGTGATCAACGGTCTGATGCGTTTTTCGCCCAAACATCGTTTGACTTTAGGAAACCAAAGCGCCACTTCCTTCACTATAAAGCCCCAAGCTTTCTTTAGGCAAAGTCACAATACTTACATTCTTAGAGAGAGCAAGAAACTTTTGTGAGCTTTGGTTCTTTGCATTTCAGACTGGCGTGCGCGTGATATTCGGAGCAAGAGGATTAATCTTCTCATTTCAGGAAGTAAGGATTGTCCCTCTGCTACTGTTATTGTTATTTTTGTTTTCAATAGTCGCCATGCAATGACAGTTTGTCGATAGTTGATTGGAGATGAAATCTTCTCCTTGGTTTTGAGCCATCGATGGTAGCTCTAAAAGTATTCTTTTAGGGCTTTACTAGGGTTTAAGGGAGGAAATATTTACTTTTTTCCTCCACGTCATCATACAAAACAGTGTACGATCATTCTTCAACCGTAAAAGTGAGGGTCGCACCCATATTGCGGAAAGTAATCCCTAGGAAGCATCGCTACCTCAAATCGAAGAGCTGCAGTGAGCTCTTGATCAACTAAAAGCTCAGCAAAATGAGAGAGAGCAGGTCGCATCAACGTCTCCCTTTTCTCCGGCAGTGCTAGCTGCCTCACTCCCATCAAGATTTAGAATGCCCGACATGCGAGCATTTGATGGAAATTCTGATCCGCAGGATCACTTGTATGAATTCAACGACCTGATGGAGCTTCACCAGGTTTCAGATTTGCCTAAGTGTCGTTGTTTGACAGTAACCCTAACCGCTCATGCCAAACGATGGTTCAGGTCGCTCCCAGCAGGATCGATCAACTCGTGGCCTGAGATGAGCACGACATTCCTAAGGCACTTCCAAGTAAACGAAAAGTTCTCAATGCCTTTGAGCTACCTCAGCAATATAAGTAAAGAAAACATGATCTCACCTGAAAAGAGTACATAAACAAGAAGCAAAGTGTTATGCTTGAGGAAAGCAGGGCTGACGTAAAGCCAGGTCAACATGCAAAAGTCAAAACTTGGGTACACCCACAGCCGAGTCACGGGATGAAAGGAGCAGCACGCTTATGTCAGTATAGTGGGTGCGCGCCAGGCTAGCCAGGAGCTGGAGAGCTTCCACGTGTCCAATTCCTGCACCAAATCGCGAAAATCGCTCTGGAAGGTGGACAATGAGACATAAAGGAAGATTTGTACGGATAATCCCACCAACTCATAGATTCAGTAATCATAACCTTAATTTATCCCACTATAAATTGAGAGTTCCTCTCTCAATTTAGGGATTAGGTAATCTCTCAAAAGAAACAGCATATATGCTCTCACTCTGACTCTTGTAATCATTTATAAAATCAGCTCGCTGAACGCGACCTGACCCCTATCATTAATACAACATAAGTGGACGTATGACTTGCTTCCTTAAGCATCCGAACCACTTTAAAGACTGTCTCCATCTCTTTTACTCTCATCTTTCTATTCACATGTCTTCTGGGCCAACTCAGCATTTTACTTGTGTATTTGATTGGTGTTAAAATCACGCATCAACACAAAGCAACGATGTTACATATTTAATCTGAAGTTTGAACAGAGCCTTGACCATTTTACTATTTTGTGCGGCCAAGTTCGATTCTCCAAGTCCATCAACTTTGTTCCAGAAAGCATTTGAGTGCTATCCAGTTAACTAAGGTGTACCATCTCTGTGTCGAAATTTCAGTATCAACAATCATTATCAATTTTTTTTTTTAAAAAAAAAAAAAAAACTCTATCAATCATTATTGTTCCAACATATGATTCACTGATAACAGCATGTGCTTAAGAATTGTTTCTTCTTTATTTTATTTTTTTTTTTTTTTTTTAACCCTGTATGTTTAGAACAGTTTGTGTACATCTTAACTAGTCTTCAGGATTCAGGATCCTATAAGCCCAAAAGATCAGGTAAGTCACAATATTATTATTGTAGATAGCCCTAATATTTTAACAAAAAAACTCAAAAAAATGAGTAAACTTCTTTGACCGATAGACCAATCCCTGAAGTTTTTTTATTTTTTCTTATTTATAACCTCCATCCACCAACCATAAGTTTAAACTTCGCTTGGTAAATTTCTTAAGAAGATAATCATTTTCCATAAATAATTATATATTTTACATTTCTTGATCAAGCTTAAAGAAAATCATTCAGGGGAAAAAAAAAAAAAACATAAGCCGGAAAAGAAATGAGAAAATGATGTAGACTGTAGAGGTGGCGACTTACCACGATATACATATAGAAGAGGGTTTTGGGTACATCAATTTTGCCACGTAATATGTACTCCTGTCCAAGAAAAGTGAAAACTTAAAAGATAGATATTAAATTGAATACCTTATTTACTTTGAGAAAGGGAAAGGAAAAAAAAAAAAAGGAGAAGACAAGCGCCATGTTTAAATTTACCCTCATCTGAACTTCATAGTTATTGCATCAGCCTTTACTTATTGTTACTCTACACTTTTTGACTTGGCAGTTATCTACCCTTTCAGGAATATAGACATAAAATCGGATGGTCATCTTCTTCAATAAGAAATCTGATTTTGAGTTTAACGGAATATCGTGTCTAAGGAATGCGTGATTTGAGTCAACATAATCAGGTCCAAAACTACAATCCCAACCACCCAAAGTGCCTTGGTACCATTCCATTCCACCATACCCATTTGCTACTAACAAACCCTGCCCTTCATGTGTAGCGTCAGATTAGTTTTGGCAATGCCGTATTTTGTTTTGATTCCATTCCACCATACTCACTTCGGTGAATGTGTTTCACAGGATCGAGATAAATTTTGGAGAGGGAATAAATTTCTGGAATCTATACTTGTTGGAATATGACTTACAAGTGAATTAAATTATAAAACAAATATTTTCGTCTATTTAATTCATTTTAATTGAAAGATAAACTCAACTAAACTACATTTATGTAATTTCCCTATAAATATAAATTGAATTAGAAAATGAAAAATAAATAAATTTGTACCCACCCAAAGGTAATTTTGAAATTCTAATAATAATAAGATTAAATTTTGAATAGAAAATTTATTCAAAACAATTATGTGTACACTTTGAGAAGCCCAGAGTGCATTTGGTTTATTATTCAACTTTTTAAAATAATATTCTGAAAAAAGTAAAATTTGGTGTGTATTACGATGTAGGATTTGAAAATTAACAAAAATATCCCCTATGTTTGTTTATTTACTAAACACCCCTATAATAAAATATTGAAAATTAACAAAAACACCCCAACCCACCCATTAAATATGGACAGCCAGCCATCGCCACCAAAGGGTGGTCGGAGTCGCCATATCGGTGCACGACCGGCTGGATCTGGCCGGTCGTGCATTGATATGGCCTTTTCCGGTTAGATCCATGCTAGATTTCGGCCACTACTATTGTGGATCTGGTCGAAAAAGGCTAGATTCGCACACTATTGGCCAGATTCAGCCGGTAGTGTGTCATTATACTAGATTTCGACCAGCTTCTGATGATGGTGGTCGGAATTTGACAAATGTTGGTTGTAGGGGTGTTTTTGTCAATGTCTAAAACTTTTTTTGGGGGTGTTTAGTTAAATTAACAAATTTAGGGGGTTTAAAAAATAGAATAATATAGAATAATATTTTGAGAATAAGAGAATAAATATGTATTTTGGATAGAATGGGAAATAGAATATTGAAAAATTGTGTACCAAACAAGCCTCAACTTTCATGAAAGATTTAAAAACTTAAAGCCCAACAACACTACCAATTTAACGGCTCTTTTCTTGACGCCTGTTTTCAAAATTCTGTCCCAAAGACACAAACTGGTAAATCAGTTAGTACTTGCACATGGTTCTAGCGCGTAAATTAACAGCTATTTTCAGTTTTTGGAAAACTAGGGTTTGATAAATCACTTACTTGCAACGAAATTAATTAATATAAAGTTACTTCTGTAAGGCCACAAAAACAGAGTTTTCTTTGTTCTGTCTTCTCTGAGTGTTTTCAGAAATTCGTGTTGCAGTTCTCAGTTCTTGAACTCCTGTTTCTCTCAGTTTTTTAATAAGTGATACCTCTGTTTGTGTTTGAAACAACAATGACGGAATTGATGCTTGATACTTCCAAGGAGTAGTTCTTGAAGAACAACTTCAAAGATGCATATAGGTGGCCTCTTTCAGCAAAGCTTGTGGATCCTTTCTTTGAGTCTATTGATCGTTGCTTGGAGGTGTATCGTATTCAATTTGATCATTCCATCACTCATCAGTACTTCACAATCGGAAAGATGATAAACCCTGATGAATAACTGCATTGCTGCACTTGGAGCCATGAAAATCATTACCACCGCTTGGGAGATCGTTGGGGAAGCCAAGAATCGGAGGCATTATCATGTTTATGCTGGTTTCAAGCGGTCGTCGGGTTATTGGGCGAAACCACCTCTGATGAAGAAGAAGAGTTTTGTTGGTGTTGAACAATGTCGTAGTCATCATGGTAGTGACCTTATAGGATTTTAGTTTCTTGATTGATCAGGAATCTCCTCATAAAATTACTTAACAGTTGAATTTCTAGTTAGTTTGTTAGTGATAAATGTCTAGGCTTTTTGCTTATTATTAAGATTCATTCATGGGAATTACCAAATACCTGATGTATTATTGATTGAAGTTAAAACAAATCAAATAAATCCGTTTTCAAAGCTTTTTTTTATGATCAGTTTGTTTTTAATTTTTCATCTTTTCATTTTTAAATTATCCATTTGAATTTATAACTGCACTAATTTAAAATATAATTCAATTTGGATGTGCTTTGGTATTAGTTTTGGTCTGGGTTTCATGATTCTATAGGTACGAGCTTGGGATTTTAATTAATCATGTTCATTTTTTTTTTTTTTTGGTTAATTCTGGTCTACATTTCATGATTGTGGATAGTGGACACTCCTGTATAAGAGATTTCAATAAGAAAAATAATACAGTTACCGAAGAATGGACACCGAATTTATGTATCGAATGACGTGATGCCATGCTAACCATCGATTAATTATAAATTTCTTTTTTTAAGAAAACAAGATGACGTCACGTCATTCGGTGTGCATTCTTTGATACTGTAGCACTGCTCTTTTAATAATAGACAATTTGGCTGTAGTAAACGTAGAAGGCTGAGCAATTTGAGTTGCATCTGTATATTCGATATCATAAATTCATATTTATGGTTTTCAATAACATTAGTGGTAGGATTGAAAAATTCAATTCCTTCAACTTTTGAAGAATAAAATGGAAAATTTTAATCCGGTCTGAAAAAAATTTAGCTAATGCTGATAAATTGGTGCAGCAGAATCAGATGTTGGCAGTTTTTGCCATGATTGGTTGTGAGAAGGTAATATTAACTTCGGTTTGTATATTGTTAGGATAATAATACTGATATCAATAATTACGAAGTCCTAATTCTGGACGAATTCTTAATAAATTTTTCTACCACAGTTGGGTGAACTTCGGAAGGAGGTTATATACATTCAAAATATGTTAATTCTTAAAGTTTTCTTTAATTAGTTGTACAAGTATTTTATATTTTATATTGGTTTCTTCAATTAGTTTACATCGTCTTTTATATTAGTACAAGACTTATAATCAAACTACCCTAGACTCATGAGAGATGAAATCTAAGTGGCTTACAAACCACGTGCACGGGAGCGCAGCCCTGCACGCCCAATGCAAAGGGCATGCAGGGAGCCCTGCTCCATGCACCCGAACAGCGGTGGGCGTAGCCCTGCTCGCTTACAACAAAGGGCACACGGGCGGCGCCATCACTCGCCCCAAAACAGCAGGGCATGCAGTCCTGCACGCCCATTGCAAAGGCCACGTAGGGCGCGCTGCCCTAGGCTAGAAACAGGGTGGCTCGCAGCCCTGTCGTGTCCCCTGCAAAGGGCTTCTAGACACCACTACCCTGCAGCCTTAAACAGTGGGGCTCGTAGCCCTGCGTGCCCATTTCTAAGGGCACACAGGGAGCGCTGCCCCGCGGCTCGAAACAGTGGGGCTCGTAGCCCTGTGTGCCCACTGCAAAAGGGCTCGCAAGTGCTGCTCCGTGCGCTACATGGCTTTATATCTCTTTGTTTTGCTAGTGGAGCAGCCGCTCAGCTCCTCGTACCAATACGAGTTATGACTCAGAGAACAAGTAATGTCAATACAATGCAAGGCCGAGCTACATGTATAGCGATCTCAGTGAAATTAGAAAGAAAACAAAATGAATCATGATTCATAAAACAAATTTTAACCTTTTTCCAAAGCCATAATCTTTCATGGGATAAAAAAGTAGAGAGGGCCAGAGCCTAAGAGTAAGAGGGTAGAAAGCAGTTTCGTTTCGGTTGAGTGAAAAAAAAAAAAATGATAACAAACAGATCTTGACCACAAAATTTGTCACCATTAAGTGTCAGGTGAAATTAGATCAACAGAAGATTCAATTTACATAAAAAAGAGGTTAATGTTATATCAGAATGGCAAGAACTTAGCCCTAACAAATGATATTAGATGTGGTGCAACCAAGCCAAGACATATTTCCCAATAATTCAAGCAAAATGAAATCTTGAAACGATAGAAAAAACAAAAGAGAAAAAAGAGAAAGCATCTTATATACCTTGAGCTAGATTGCCAGCATTGAAATTTTCAATTTTCAATCTCTTGGACTCGTTTCTCTTCCCTTGTTGTTAACTCAATGTTTGGAGCCCAAACTCCACACTTTTTCACGTTGCAACAACCTAAACTTTCACCAATTAAACTCTCAACATAAAATCGGATGGTCGTCTCACAATATTTATGATCTTCAATACTACGCGAACCAGAGAACCTAAACGCAAAATCACATCCCAGGAATACGTGATCTGAGTCCACATTGTCAGGTCCATTACCATAGTCCCATTCCCTCAAAGTTCCATGGAGCACATCCATTATACCATCTTCTCTTGTGAGCAAGCACTCAAAGCCAACCACCAAAACCTGACCTTCATTATGATAATTTCGAAACTCCACAACAGCACAGATGAGAAGTCAAGTCACTAGAGCGAAGATTTGCTTGTTTCTTCCGAGTTATAAAAGATCCAATCCTTTGAAGGGCAAACCACGCTGGGATTTCCCATCCAGGGAAAAAGATAGAACCACTACAGTTGTTTGGAAGATGTCTCTGTACAAAAAGTAAAAAACAAAAAAATAAAGTCAAACACTTTTGACATGGGTCAACGTTAACATATATCATTAACAATTTTCTTTTTCTGACTAGAGTAATGAGAAATCATATGAAAAAAGAAAGAGCGAGGAGACCTTTTAGCCTTTCTCAACAATACATACCCTTCCAAAAATAGAAATATTTTTAACGGTCCAAAATCTTTAATAGTTTCACTGATGGCGTCTTGAATCTTGATCCAGTTTGAAACAATTGCTGAAGTTGATTCTTATGCTTTGAGGAATATCTCTGGTGAAGAAAACTGACACATTTGATGATGCTTTCAATGTTGTGCAATTGCCTGCATCAATATTTTCTCATATACTTGGAAGCTCTGGTAGGATTTGAAGCCTCTCGCAATAGCTTAGGTCAAGATACCTTAAGTAGTTCAAAGTTTCAGTCTTCGAAAATTTTAAGAGCGAATAGCATAAGAATGAGAAAGAGAGAATGAGAGATTAAAAAATTTTGAGGATGAAATTATAAAAAACAAAAAGTGAAAAGAGTTTTAAACTTTTAATATGAGGTAAGTCTGAAATATATATATTAATTGCAAGTTTTTTATAGGTCTAGATATATGTAAAATAATTCTCATTTTCAAAAATTCTAAGAATAAACTAGGTATATATATTAATATCAATTTTTTTGTGGGCATATATATTAACAAATTTTTTTTTTTGGTTTTTTTTTAAATCTGAGGGTAAGCCCAAAGGGGCCAGGCCCGCCCTTTTATATAATATATCTATTTGGTTGCATTTCTAATCATTATAGAAGCCTTAGGAGGAGGTATTTGTTGAAAAATAATGCCAAAACACACACAATAACGAAACAAAAAGTAAATAAGATAAATGATTTACCCTGGTTCGTTCTAATAAAAGAACTATTATGTCCAACATTTAAATAGAGTATTTTATTAAACTTCCAAAATCTGTACAATACAATAATCTTAAAATATCAACAGTTCATCTATTGCATTGCTAACGTTGAAGTTCATTATAGGGACTCTTGGATGCATCGACGTAAGCCGATAGTCCGTCAAGGCTATACAAAGTCTGAACCATATCCAACAGCATTGATAGTAGGGTTTATTTTTTTTAGACCCATAGATAAGAAAGAATTTTCATTCAATGATGTATCACTTCTTGTATTATCCAAAATATTCGTCATTATTATTGAAGTGTGTTCATGTCATGTTATCTTAATAAACACGATTTACAATTTTATAAAGTTCCAGGATTTCCTTAGTTTTAATTAAAAACATGGATTTATATGATCAACTATGATTGGTTTCTTCAAGTATAGTCCTAAAGAACTACACTACTGAGGTAATGAAAATTGTTTATTCACGTATTTTGATATTTGTTTCTCTATAGAAAACAAAATTCAAATGCTAGGTACTTTTTAGAAATATTTTGTTTCATTTGTTTCTTACACAATATACTTGCATATTCTTTTGAAAACATTATTTTGGCAAGAGTAAACTTGAACTTTATATGGAGTCAAAAGGATTATTTTGAGGGAAATATCAACAAAACGGGACTGGTTTTAATTTATCTTCATAATATAATAATGTTTATATAATGTCTTTATAAGAGTAAATAGTTTAGAATTTCATAATTTCTTAAATATTTCTTAACTCTTAGAAGTAAAAAATGAAGAGATTTGGAGAATTATGATTAATTCTTCAAAATGAGTATCAAGGTGTCCTTAGAAAATATTTTTTTTTTTTTTTTTAATGACCATGAGTATTTGGGTTGGCTTACATGCACCTCAACTAGTCTTTTGAGATTTTGAAACTATCGACCGGGTAAGAGCTTTAGTGGCTTTCCTTATTAGCAACTAAGAAGAGAATTAAACTTAAAATCTCTTGAATAATATATCTAAGAATCCTTATTGAATCACTAGACCATCTAGAAGTAGTTAGGAAATAAATCTTTCAAACACTTGAAATTGGTGATAAATATTTAAGGAGATTTAGGCAAAAAATCAAAGTTCACGAAAGTCTCTTACTCTCTCTGAGAAGATGAAAATTGTGACATTGCCTGAAATGAACTTGGGTTTTTATAGTGAAAGAAATGACGCTTTGGTTTCCTGAAGTCAAACGACGTTTAGGCTAAAAAATGCATCTCACCGTTTATCACGACCACATGTTGCAGATCAACGAAGAAGAGTGACCGTCACGTTTCAAGAAACCAAGTCGTCGTTCTCTTCCATTGAAAAACTCAAGCGACAGCACGTTCTCCCTCCTTCACATTAAATGCGCCCACATCCGCATTTAATGCTATGATAGGGAATGTCGTTTCAGCATGGCTCGCATTTAATGTGCATGACTGGCACTTATTATACATAAGACACTTCTGTCAAAACAAAAGGTATTTCATTAAATGCATCTGCTACAAAAATATAACAGATAACATCTGAAAGAGGTCGTTACATAGAACACTCTTCGTCTTGTCAGTCGCGAAACGACATGACTCTCGATGTGTATTCGGTCCCGAAGCAACACGATTCCTTGCCTTCAAAGAATTCCAAGTGTAATCAGGTCATGAACTTCGGAGGATCAAAATCATGGCACTGATATGGTCCAAGATCAGGTCGCTCACTTTAAAATAGTGACCATCTCAGGTCGCATGCCTAATAGCTTCTTCTCGGCCTCTTTGCAATAAGGTCGGGTTGACCAGAATGTCCTCGAAAGCGTCAAGTGACGACATAATATGTAGTTTCCAAGGTTTGATTCTCAAACCTTAAAAACTAGGGGACTTTTGTTATGCTTGGAAAAGTAGGGTTGATGCAGAGCCCAGTCAGCATAAGTGGTCAACGCTTAGGTAAACCCGTTGCCATCCAGCCGCAGCCACGTCATGTGATGGCTTGAGCAGTCTGCTTCTGTTAGTGTAGTGGGTGCGTGCGAGACTAGCCAGAGGCTGGAGAAAGTCCATGTGTCCAATCCCTGCACAAATCGCGTAAATCGCCTTAGTAGGTGGGCAACGGGACATAAAGAAGGATTTGCACGGATAGTCTGACCAAATCACAGATTTAGTAATAATTACTTTAACCCATCCCACTATTAATAGAGGACTCCTTTCTCATTTAGGAGATTAGCTAATTTCTCTCTGGAATAGCCTATACTCTCTCTCTCTCACTCTTTTGTAAACTCTTGTAATCAACTCGCTGAACGTGACCTGATCTCAAATATATAAATACAACTAGTGGATGTAGGATTTGCTTACTTGAGCATCCGAACCACTTCAAACGTTATTCTTCCTTTATTATTTAGTATAATATTTCATTCACGTGTGTCTTCTGGGTCAGCTCAACGTTTCATACGTGTGTTTGGTTGGTGTCAAAATTCGCATCAACACAACTTATAAACACTAACCGACTTTAACAGAAATATAGTTCCTTTCGTGAATTTTAGAACCTTTAACGGACTTCATTATATCCTCTGTCAAGTTGACCGTTGATTGTTTTAACAAACATTTGAACTTCAAGAAAATGGAGTTCTTCATTCTCTTTTCTTCATAACACAACCAACTTCTGATTGTGAACTTCTTAACATTAGTGTACCTATCATTCATATAATTTCGCATTTTATGTGTGTGATTATATAACTAAATATTATTAATAGTCTTCAATTCTCACCCGTTCTCCTTCTCGGACACTTTGTCTGTTAGTCTTCTATGCATTATCAATCATAAAATTTAATAGTAACAATTAATAAAGATGTCTTTAAAGTATTATTGTTGATTATATCGTAATTAAACTTAGTTAGTTTTCCCTTGGAATCTGCATGTGTTATTCAACCGATTTAAAATACTAGCTATATTTTCATTCCATTAAGTGATGCATGATTACTTGAGTTTTGGATATAAGGAGCATTTGTTTGCCCAATTAAATAGACAAAAATATAGTTCAAATTGTAGTTGTAAATAAAAATGTATAATATGAACCAACACAGCTCTTACTTCTCCTTTATAATTTTTTTTTTTTTTTTTGAGTAATACTAACCTTACAAAGAGGCATACAGAGAGTCAAATCTAGCCCTTGAAATTCATGATTGCCTCCTTCTCTCTCTCTTTTTCCATTCTTTCAAGGGTTGGATTTGACTCTTTGTAAGGCTAGTATTACTCTTTTTTTTTAACCATATGTTTTGTTTTATACGATACATAAATGAAGCTCCTTTTGAGTTAAGATTTAGGTTCATTTATGTCAAATTTTAATGACTTTTTTCAAAGTTGTGCAAGAATTATGTCAATGGGTATTAAAAAAATGGTGAATTTTTCCATGGTGAATGGGTGACTCACTAAAATTGAAATCAATAATGACTAGCACGTCAAAGAGGAAAAGTTGAAGTGTACTTTGCTAGCGATTGTGAGAGGAAAGTGAGAGTTTATATGGTAATTTGAATTCTGATAATATTAGATATATAAACTTTGCATACAAAATTATATACACATTACATGATGAATTCAATAAATGTGAATGAATGGTACGACATTGAAAAGCATTACTGCGTTTACATTGTATAAGTATTAGTACCATTTTGTGTGAAGATCGAGTTTCTATTTCTGTGGGCTTGTGGTAGTTCTCAATTCTAATGACCTATTACTGTATGGGCTTTTGGTTGCCCGTTTGATCCATATCCGCACAGAAAGTCCCTTCTTGTTACCCTTGTCATTTTAAATTCAACCCATTTAAACATTTTGGGCTGACATTAGGAATATACTTTAACCATCTTTGGGCCGGTAGTGCTTTATGTCAATTGGGTATTCAGGAAGCAACATTCTTTAGCTTGCTTACCATGGGCTTTCATTCTGGACTTGAATAAATAGGGCCGGTAGTACTGCCATCACCAGAAGCAAAGCAAGTTCAGCTAGGGGAGAGGTGACAAATATTGGGCTTGTTGTAGCGTCTAGTTCGCTCGATCATGAATCTGCAGCTCCTCACGAGAGTCTACATCGAAATTCCAGAACTTTAAATTTGATAAAGAAAATTCAATACATATATTACCACTATTCAAACAGACATAAATAAACATTACCTCGTCAAGTAGATTCTCTGAATGCAGAAAATGAATGACAATTGACAAAGTAATTTTTCTTTCAGAAAAAAGTCACAACTGCTTAAAGAAGTTGGCTCCTATAAGGCAAATTAGAAAGGTTTCAAATAAGTAAATTTTACTAAAAGATTAACATCTAACTTTATTCTTTAATTTATAATATTCATTCTCTTTTGGGGGAGTTTATTAAAACAACCTTTTAAGTTTGGATTTAATTAAAAAGCTATCAAGTTTTAAAGTTTTACTAGATAGTCATATTATTGATTAAGGGTAATTAGGATTAATGAAGTATTATATAATCTTTTAAAACTTATACTATATTCCCAAAAACCTGAAATTCTTGCAAACAAACCCAATTATCTTCTTCTTCCTCTCGCCATTAACGCATCTCCACCTTGGTTGCTGTTTCTTCTCAGCTTCATCTACATCTTCTTCTTCGTCTGAATCTTCTTCTTCATCTACATCTTCTTCTTACTCCTTCCTCTATATCTTCTTCTTCCTCATTCCTCTATATCTTCTTGTTCCTCCGCCATTAACACTTTCTTCTTCCTCCACCATTAATATCTTCACCGCCAAGGATCCCCCTCCTCCTGACATTTCGTGTAAATATGTATATCTTCTCTTTACATTTTATATTTAGATTTACAAAAATTTAATAATGGATGGGGTTTAGATTATGATTATGATTTAGTTGTTTAGGTTGTTGGGTTGTATTTGATGTAATGCAAGTTGAAAGGAGTGAAATTTGTTTGAAAATTTGTTCGGGTATGTGTTATGGGTATGATGGATCGATTGCGGTGGAGATGGTGAAAATGTATTTTTGGATCGATGGATCGCTTAAGCGATCTGGTATATGACAAAAGATCGCTTAAGCGATCTGGTATAAGTCTGGTATATGGTACCAGATCGCTTAAGCGATCTGGTATATGATAGAAGATCGCTTGCCGTCTCGGATTTCGTATAAGTCTAGTATATGGCAATAGATCGCTTAAGCGATCAGATATAGCAGCAGATCGCTTAAGCGATCAGGCTTATTTGTACTAGGTCGCTTAAGCGATATACTGGATCGCTTAAGCGATGCGATGCAACTAATATACTTCGGTAAGAAATTATATTCCATAATGTTTATTTAATATTTAGTCCTTTTTTATTAATTATTAATTATTTTTTTCATTTCAATAGAATGTGAAAAGAACACTTCGTTCTTTGTCAATCAGCACCATACATAAAACTGAAAAATCTATTGTTATTCTATTATTTTTGTTAGTTCTTGGCAAGAAAGTAATATAAAAAAATATAATATTGATATAAAATTTAACTCTGCAACCATCTACTCTGCACTCTGTAGACCAAGGCTAAATAGACGAGATCGCTTAAACGATTAAGGGTAATTTACTTCAATATTTATTTTCCATGTTTATGGACATATGTTTAATATAGACGTACAAGAACTAATTTAATTAAAATATAATAACGGTCATGATCCACTGAATGAATCGTACACCTGATATATTTAATATAGACGTAAACATTCTATATCATATATGTTTAATATAGCCGTAAAAGAACTAATTTAATTAAAATATAATAACGGTCATGGTCCACTGAACAAACCGTACACCTGATATGTTTAATATAGACGTAAACATTCTACACCATATATGTTTAATATAGCCGTAAAAGAACTAATTTAATTAAAATATAATAACGATCATGATCCACTGAACAAACCGTACACCTGATATGTTTAATATACACGTAAACATTCTCCATCATATATGTTTAATATAGCCGTAAAAGAATTAATTTAATCAAAATATAATAACGGTCATGGTCCACTGGACGAATCGTACACCTGATATGTTTAATATAGACATAAACATTCTATACCATATATGTTTAATATAGTCGTAAAAGAACTAATTTAATTAAAATATAATAACGGTCATGGTCTACTGAACGAATCGTACATCTGATATGTTTAATATAGACGTAAACATTCTACACCATATATGTTTTATATAGCCGTAAAAGAACTAACTTAATTAAAATATAATATCGGTTATGGTCCACTGAATGAATTGTACACCTGATATATTTAATATAGACATAAACATTTTACACCATATATGTTTAATATAGCCGTAAAAGAACTAATTTAATTAAAATATAATATCGATCATGATCCACTGAATGAATCGTACACTTGATATGTTTAATATAGACGTAAACATTATACACCATATATGTTTAATATAGCCGTAAAAGAACTAATTTAATTAAAATATAATAACGGTTATGGTCTACTGAACGAATCGTACACCTGATATGTTTAATATAGACGTAAACATTCTACACCATATGTGTTTAATATAGCCTTAAAAGAACTAATTTAATTAAAATATAATAACGATCATAGTCTATTGAACAAATCGTACACCTGATATGTTTAATATAGATGTAACCATTCTACACCATATATGTTTAACATAGCCGTAAAAGAACTAATTTAATTAAAATATAATAACGGTCATGGTCTACTGAACGAATTGTACACCTGATATGTTTAATATAGACGTAAAACATTATACACCATATATGTTTAATATAGCCGTAAAAGAACTAATTTAATTAAAATATAATAACGGTCATGGTCCACTGAACGAATCGTACACCTGATATGTTTAATATAGACGTAAACATTCTACACCATATATGTTTAATATAGCCGTAAAGAACTAATTTAATTAAAATATAATAACGGCCATGATCCACTAAACAAACCGTACACCTGATATGTTTAATATAGACGTAAACATTCTCCATCATATATGTTTAATATTGCCGTAAAAGAACTAATTTAATCAAAATATAATAACGGTAATGGTCCACTGAATGAATCGTACACCTTATATGTCTAAGATAGCGTTAATCGCTTAACCAATCTAGTGAAGTACAATAAAAATAATCCAAATACAACTGGATCGCTTAAGAGATTTCATTTCGCTTAAGCGATCCTCGTATATTTAGACAATCGCTTGCGATCTGGTTGTATTTATGTTATCGCTAAGCGATTCTATGATTTTACATTTGGTTGCTTAAGCGATCATAGATCGCTTGCGATCACAACAAGGAGAATCAATAAGTGTCCGCTACGATCGCTTGCGATTTATTCTATCGCTTAAGCGATCCTTTGCTTTTAACCTTAGGTCGTTTAAGCGTTACAAATCGCTTAAGCGATCATGCTAAGAGACGTACGAATAAACAATTCGCCTAGATGCGACGATACTTAAGCTAGGATTAAGTATCGCTTAAGCGATTCTTCGCTTTTACTATTGGTCGCTTAAGCGATCTACTTAAGCGATCATGAACAAGACAATAAAGAAATGCCGAGACGCAGGATCGCTTAAGTATCGCTTAAGCGATTCTTCGTTTTTATTGTTGGTCGCTTAAGCGATCATGAACAAGACAATAAATAAGTGCCCAGACGCATGATCGCTTAAGCGATCCTTTGCTTTTAACGTTGGTCGCTTTAAGCGATCATGTCCGAGGCAGAATCAACCTCTGCCCAGATGCATGATCGCTTAAGCGATCTAAAATCGCTTATACTAGATCGCTTAAGCGATCTTCTGTCATATACCAGATCGCTTAAGCGATCCTTTGCTTTTACTCTTGGTCGCTTGCGAATTTAGATCGCTTGCGATCATGTCCGACGCTTAGATTTGCGTCGGCATCCTTCTCTTCGCTTTCAATTTCAACTCTTGCCCTCCCTTGTTACACCAATAGAATATCTTCCGTCGACGCTCCCTCTCCTAGTGGAGCAACTTCAGTCATCGGAAGTTACTCCACCACAACTTCTTCTTCTCCATTTTTGGTAGACCCAATCATGCCTAAAATTTGGGGAGTATATGGGTTTTTTCTGTTTCTTTAAGGACTCAACCATTATAACTTAATCGGGAATGGCAAGGAATGAATAAAATGCAAAGAGCAAAGAAATTGAGAAATTGCAGAAAATTGGAAGAAAAAACGAGAGAGAGAGAAAGAACATGAGAGAAATGTGTTTTGCCTTTCAAATTTTAAATCAACTTCTCTTTATTATACTCTAACCCATAAATGTTTAAATCTTTTCACCCTAATCCTTTTTACTGCTTTAATTACACTTAAGTATGCCACGTCATATTTTTTAAGCTAAAAAAAAATCAAAAAGATTTTTATGACCATTTTGTTAAATGGAAACTTGGGATGGCCGGACAGTTAAATTTCCTCTTCTCTTTTGCTGGTTTTTGCTCCTCTTTTTCTTAAATCTTCTTAAAAATTTTAAAAATCTGAATTTTTTCCAATGATCATATCCGGAATCCGAACCCGTTGTCTCATTGTTAAAAATAAAAATTTTCTAATAATATGGATTGCCAATGGATGGGTAGAAGAGATGTCCTCATTGTAAATCCAACCACCTCTAATCAAGTTGATCCTGAATCTTCGGAGTCTGAAAAAAGACTAAAGAAATGGTATTCTCAAAATCCATCGGAGACGGTGATAGCAACCGGTTTTATAGTCAGTATACCCGATAATATGCCCACAATTTTGAAGAGGAATGGAAGCGACAACTCTGCCTCTATAATGGGTGCTCTTCTCAGGGCTCGTCAAGTCACAATCTGGACTGATGTGGATGGAGTGTACAGTGCAGACCCAAGAAAAGGTTTGTATGCAGCCTTATATATGCTTATCTTGCAAAATCACTCTAATGTTTGGATATCTTCTTAGAACTTTAAGAAAACATTACTATTAGGTTATATCGTAATGTGAAGAGCTATCTTCTCTGCAGTTAGCAAAGCTGTGATACTGACATTGTCTTACCAAGAGGCCTGGGAAATGGGGAACAGATTACTACTCATATGTCTGTTAAAGTTGCGTAACTTTCTGACTTCTGTTTCTCAATTAAATTATATTTTGGGGCAAATGTCTTGCACCGTCGCACCATTATCCCAGTTTTGCGATATGACATTCCAAAGGGTTTGAAACAATTGACAATTTAGCTCTAATCAATGTTGAGGGGTGAGCATTTCTGCTGCAATTTCCACTGCAGGTGAAAGATGAGGATTATATATTGGGTGCATACCACATCCTCTTGCATTTAAATTCAACATAAAGAAATTGTGGAATTAATTTCATTCTGATCCAAATTAAAAAAACCTGCAATTGCCAATTAGTTTCAAACTAAAATAATCTGAGAAATATACATATAAAGATAAAAGAGTGTAAAATGCTTAAACAAAGGAGAAATTTATCAATAGCTGTTGGAATGGTCTGTCCTCGCCCAAGTTAAGTTATTAAGCTATATGCTCTTTCATACATGGCACCTCAATAAGTTTTGAAATTTTTCTTTTGGCAGGCAGCAGTTCTTAAGGAAGAATTTAACATTGGCTTGCGTGTTCTGGGAATTATTGGCTCGTGGAATATGCTCTTGAGTGACTGGTAAGTTTTAAGATTTATGTGGATAATCCTAGGGGTATGATATCATGTTTGAGAAACAATCTAGTGACTTTGCTCTTCCTGCTGTGAATTAATCACTGTTCATAACAATACAAACTTTTTTTTCTTGGTTGGTTGTTAGGAGCTCAATTTGGGTTTGTATGGTGGGATGGGTTGATTAATCAAACTGCTTGTTTTATTCATTATAAGCATATTACTCTGCAGCCAGTGGACTCATTGATCTTTCATTATACGGGCATTGACTGGTTGAAATGGAGAGAGCTATTAAAGGAGAAAGGAGAAGTAGCTGACCTCAACAAATTTACTCAACATGTGCATGGGAATCATTTCTTCCCAAATACAGCTTTGGTAGATTGTACAGCAGACTCACATGTTGCCAGTTGTTACCATGATTGGTTGTGTAAAGGGATTCATAATCACAGCAAACAAAAAAGCAAATTCTGGGCTCTTGATCAAGTAATGTTAACTTTGGCTAAGTCATTCGGATATTATAATGATAACAATAATGTAGAAATTATGAAGTCCTAATTCTGGACGAGTTAGTGTCTTGGTCCACCTTTCTGTTAACTTAGAAGACGATAATTAGGACTGCTTAATCAACTATTTCTTAAGATTATTTGTCTTTTCTTGAATCTTGTTGTATTGTCGATCCTTTTGGTGGCTTTTTATTGATGTAATTTCCATGTCAATCCAGTAGTTAAAGCTGAGGGCCCTTCAACGGAAATCCTACACACATTACTTTTATGAAGCAACTGTTGGCGCTGGTGTCCCAATCATTAGCACTTTAAGGGGACTGTTTGAAACCAAGGATAAGATATTGCGCATTGAAGGCATTTTCAGGTCAGGCATATTTACTTCCTCAGGTAGCTAGGAACAGTCATGCTTACAAAACACAAAGTTGGTTGAGCATCTAAAATGCATGTGCATTACATAAGTTATACATCTGCTAACGCAAGCCTTAACCCTGTGGATTTACTGTTGCAGTGTGACTTTGAGTTATCTATATAACAACTTTATAGGCATGTGAACTTTCAGTGAGGTGGTGGTAGAGGCAAAAGAAGCAGGTTATACTGAACCCGATCCTGGGGATGATCTATCAGGAACAGATGTTGCCAGAAGGGTATTATGCGCATTATTTCTTAGTTATGTTATTTAAATGCGCATTAAAGTTCATAAGGGTGGTTTTCTTTTTCTGTTTGCCACCACTATGGGCAATTCCCAAATGCCAAAAGACAGTTAAGAGATATTGTCGCCATTCTATAACAACCTCATTGTTAAGTGATCTATAGCAAACTTTATTTGATGACTGATGAGTTAGCTACCTCACCTTTTTTGTGATTTATCATTTTAAATACGATTCTTTATGTATTACGTACTAACACTCTGGTCCAACCAGATGCTATGGTTGAATCAAACTGTTAATGATAGTTATTGCCTCTGGTCTCTTTGGTAGTTATGTCATTGCTAATCAAATATGGGACAATTGTAAAGGCATGCTATCTATATGGAATAGGCCGGACTGTGACTATATTATACTGCTTCTATATATATTTATTCCATGCCTCCATGCTGAAGGCATCCAGATGAAAACAGACTCATAAAATGAATTTCTTTCTGCAGGTGATAATTCTTGCTACAGAATCTGGTCTGAAGCTGGAACTTTCTGATCTCCCTGTTCATTGTGCCTGAACCTTTAAGGGTAAGACATTTTTCTCAATTCTATATTGGATTAAGGAAGAAGTTCATCTTCAATGTGATGTTTTAATTTTTTGCCGCAGGTGTGCACATCTGCCAAAGAGTTCATGAAGCAATTACCGCAATTTGACCAAGAACTGGCTAAGGAAACACAAGAAGCTGAGGATGCAGGAGAAGTGAGTTTTGTATAAAAGTCTTTGAAGTTTGACCTTTCAGTAGAGCTAGACTCAGATTTCCTAATTACAATACCCCAAAATTGAGTCTGAATCATGGTTTAAATTCTAATCAGTCCCTAAAAAGTTTAAGTAAGATGGGTGCATATTTTTAATCCTGTGGAGAACTAATGGCCCTACAATCTTAGAGAATACAATACTTTTGATACAACATATTATGACTCCCTAGACAGAAGAATTCTGAAGAGTTTGAGAAAATTTTTTAGTTCTTCTGGAAGTAGGTCTTAATATATGGTCACAAATTATAGGGTGGTCCCTCCCTTTTCTGGAGCCAGTTTACAAGGAAAACAGTGTTAGATTAGTTTTGGCAATGTAGTCTTTTGTTTTGATTTCTGCCCTAGTCATGTGGCTGATGCTAAATGTATGCTCTTGATCTTGATAATGCATATCTGGAAATACACTTTTTTTTTTTTTTTTTTCAATATATATATATATATATATATATATATATTAATTGCCATGCGACAAAGTGATATGTGAACCACAAACTTTGCACTATTCAAACACAATTTAAGCCTCTTTTTCTACAGTTATGGTACTTAAATTGTTCTCCTGCATCAAGTGAACAAGAGTACAAAGTGTATTTGTTAGTTCTCTTGACAAAGCGTGACAACCTGAGGATTTGCTTTACCTCAAATGCGTCTCCTTAGGTTGGTTCAAGATTTAAATTTAACTAAGGAAGACATGAGGAATGAAACCTACGTGGCTCATGAGAAAGAACGTTACAATCAAAGAAGTCATTAACAATAATTACTTCAGCCTGATCACTCGCCAAACTCAAAGGCTGATATAAACTTCATTTGTGTTTCTCAATTAAATGAATCAAGTCAAATGAATAGTCTGATAACAGTTGAATGGTTTTTTTCCTGTTATCTTTGGACCAATATTGCCAGTTTAGTACTTATATCACCAGAAGCAATTAAGCAACTTAAACTAGTAGATCTCCGAAAGCTCATGAATCTGCGGAAACTCCTCATTGAAGGTTTCAAGTGTTTTGCCTACATCAAAATTCCAGAACTTTAAATTAGATAAAGAAAATTCAATATATCATCACTATCCAGACAAATTTAAATAAACATTTCCATGTCAAATAGATTCTGTGAATCTGGGAAAAAACTAATAACAAAGTTAAAAGATCTTTCTTTCAGTGGGAAAAAAAAAAAAAAGAGCGCCCACAACTTGTCAAAGAGGGGAAAGTAATAGTCTTCATGTTCAAATTTTATTCTGATAAATTTGAAATTATTATTTGCTTATATAGAATTACATATATATAAAAAATTAACTTCACTTGGAAGCATAGCAAAAAGCCAAAGATGAATCTCCAAAACAGAGGAAATAAAGATTATATCTGGGAGAGAGCGTACAGAAAGATTTACATTTGAACGTTGTCAGAACCAACTCAACAAACAATTTAAACATTAATATGAACCTAATAAGAAAAAAAGAATGAATCCCGATTCATAAAACCAATTTCAGCCGTTTCCATAGCCATAATCTTTCATGGGATTTCTTGTTGCGTGAATCATGATTGTTAGTATCCTACGATACCTGATACGTATCATACGATACGATTCGATACAGGTCGCCAACGATACGTATCAAAAAGTGTATCTTAAACCTTTCGATACGTTGATATGTATTCTACGATACGATACATATCCGTTTGTATCCTTAAAAATATCGATATAGATCGATACGACTTTATTAATTTGGGCCGAAAGCCCAAAAAGAATTTCGAATCGAAACCAGGTCACCCAACCCGATTCACTAAAACCTGTCTAAATTTACCCATTTTACATAAAAAAAGTGAAGAGGAATATGTGTTACTCATTTTACATGATAATAATAATATAAGTGGAAATATCATAATTGATCTTGGAAATGGTATGAATAGTTGAGAGAAAATAATATAAATTCTTAATTTTGTGATTAATTTTGATTATGTAATACCATAATTTAAAGTCAATAATACTATAAAATTCTTTAATTAATCTTGGGAATGTTATTAATTTTTTTAAAATTTTGATTATTTTATTAATTTTTTTGAAAAAGACGTATCTTATTATACGATACAATACGTGATACACGATTCAAAAAATTAGGTTTTCGATACACGATACGATACCAATTTTACAACCATGACGTAAATAGTAAAGGAGAGGGCCAGAGCCTCAGAGTAAGAGGGTACATAGTCAGGTCTTCGTCAAGATTCTAGTTTACATCGAATCAATGTTATATCACTATGACAAAGAACTTGTTTGGACGAGACCATAAGTGAGGTCATTATAAGAAGTAAAAACAAATGATATCGATGGAAAAAAAAAAAAAAAGAAGGTGTGGCATAACCATTCAACCCAAGACATTTAACCCAAGAATCCAAGCAAAAGGAAATCTTAAGAAGATAAGACATTATAGAAAGTAAAAAAAGAAAAAAAAAAAAAGGGGAAGAAAGTAACTTATTTACCTTGAGCTGGATTCGCCACCGTAGAAATGTTCAATTTTCATTTTCTTGGACCCTGGTTTCGCTTCCCTTGTCGTTAAGAAGATAAGACGTTATAGAAAGGAAAAAAAAGATGAAAGGAAGGAAGAAAGATAGCAACTTATTTACCTTGAGCTGGATTCGCCACCGTAGAAATGTTCAACTTTCACTTTCATGGACTCTGGCTTCTCTTCCCTTGTCGTTAACTCTAAGGATGGACCCCAAACTCCACACTTTTTCACGTTGCAACAACTGTAGACGTGAAAATCTACCTGTACGGAAGGGGGGTCTGATCCCGTGAGGTCAAGGCCACTAGCGATCTGCTGCACCTGCACACGTAGAGAAACACACGTGAAGCGAACGGGAAACACCCCCCTAGGGGTGGTGTTTGCCGTACCTCCAGCGTTCAAGTCAGTGAGGCTGAAAGGGGCTAATATAGTGAGGGCTAGGGAATAAGAGATTACCGGAAGTCTAGTCGGGGACTGTGACTACGGCGAATTAGTGAAACTCTCGAGTGAAGAGTCTCGGGTGTGAAGGTGTAATGTTGATGTCCCTTGTGAGAGGCCTGGCCTGCTTATATAGTGATCGTCTGGTTTCCCAATCTTGGTAGAAGTAGGAGTCCTAGTACGACTCTGATGCAAACCCTAGAAGAGTTAGGGTTGTGGTAAGCTGTCTTACCCGTGTCCGTATAGGAAGGTGATTCTGATTAGGGGAGTAACTCCGAATAGGAAAGTGAGCAGGAGTAGGAAGGTATTCTGAGGGGGTTGTGGGCTCTGGATTTGTCCATGGACCTGGGACATGGGCCAGGTTTGAGAGGCCTGTGCCCGCTCAGTTTGGGCCGGTTTGTTCCTCACGTTAGAGGAGAACTACGGCTCGGGCCTTTGCAGGACTAGGTTTGGTCCTTTGCTAATGGTCCTTTTTCCCTATTTGGGCCAAGGACGATTTTTGGCCCTAGCTATGTTTGTCCCCCACTCTGCGAGTTGAGTATCTCAAGTTAGAGAGTAGGTCGTCTCAAGGCGAGCTCGTTCTTTCCCCTGGATGAGCAATTTTTGGAGGAGGAGCGCAAGTGATTTGATTGGGTCTTGGTCGGTACCCGTTCCCGGACAAGAACATGATGCCCCGCGTTGTGCCTGATCGGTTGGATGAGCCGAAGAGCTGAAAGCTAGGTCGGGTCGCTCGGTGCGTTAACACGATGATCGCGGAAACATTGTGAGGGCGGTTATTCGTCCTTCCAGGTCGGGCGAAACCCAGGAAGTTTACCGAGATCCATTCGGTCGGGCTGTAGGGACGACAAGATAGGTGGGGAGACCGAACATGTTGACTCTTCGTTCGCCTCGGATGGGCGAATGGGACGAGGCTTGGGGGAGGGGCTTGAAGGTTTTAACCCGGGCTACGTCGAGCTCGTGCGTCCTTCGTTCGGGCCTTCCGGGTCGGTCGAACGCGAGACGCCTGAAAAGACCCCTGGCCTGAGGAGCTCGATCGGTGGGATGGGTCGAACGGCCATGTGTGCTAAGGCTGTCAGGACGTACTGCTGGATGTTCCCGCTGAGTCGGTCGGGAGGGTTGGTCGACCGAGATGCAGAGTCTGCGGTTCCACAATTTCCCAGGTGGTTAGGATCGCTGCCACGTGTAGGGTGAGAAATGAATCGTCGTTAGAGGGCGGGAAAACGAAGAGACCTCGACAAGCGATCAATCATAGCTCGCCACGTGTACGCCTTTTTCTTTACAAAATTGGGGAGCAGATTGTTCATCTTCCATTTCAGTTTTGGTTTTGCGTTTTCTCTAAAAAATCTTTCTTCCTTTTTTCTGCGCTTTTGTCCCAGGTTCTTGAGCGAAAGTGATTCTATTTCGGTCTTCTAAGGTAATTTCTTCTTTTTGGCGTCGTTTTGTTGTTCTTTAGGTAGATTTTTCTTTTTTGATAGGATTTCTGGAAAGTAAAACAGGGAAGTTTTGAGTTTAGTGGGTTTAGGAAATTTGGGTTTTTAGGCGTTTTTGGTGTTAGGATTTTGGAGAGATTTTAGGGTTTGAGTTTTCCGGTGAATTTCGGGAAGAATTTGGTTGTAGGTGAATTTTATGGGTTTTGGGTTTGGAGTGCGGAAGACGAAGTCGATTTTGGCGTGGTTTGGGTCGGTCGGTGCGTCGCAGAGTGGCAAGAAGAGTGATTAGGGGAACGGATGCTCAGGGCGAATGAGTAGTGATCAGGGCAGTGAACTGGCTTGGAATTGAAGTTACAGGCGGATCGGTCGTCGAGGCGAACAGTCGGTGTCGAGTCGGCCGAGGTTTGTTCGGTTGGATAGGTCGAACCGAGTAGACTCGTTTGTGGGACGAGCTAGTTAACCTTCTCGGTCGGTCGGCTAGGTGGGGCGACTGGTGTTCAACTTCGGTAGAACGGGTCGACCGAGTCTGATCGTTTTGGAGGGCACCGTTCGGTGTTGAAGGGCGATCGGTATTACGGGTGATTTTCCTTGAGAAGTCGGTCGGTTGGATCGGGCGAGTGATCCGATGTCGGGTGATACGTCCGCAAGTTCGAGTCGCGAGGTTGACTTGGGGGGCAGTATGGCGTGCCCCCACTATGGTGGTAATGCATGAAGGGGATGTCCCGGTCGGTGTGCCGACCGGAGTTAGTGTTGCTGCTCCAGGGACGAGTGGAGCTGGGCCGAGTGGAGCTGGTCGGTATGGTAGGAGTGGGGAAGACTGCGGGAGCCGGCCGGCCTACGTCGTCCATAGTAGCTACGAGGAGGGCCGACCGCGCGGGGTAGTGGGATTACGACAAGGGACTATCCGCCGTCTTGAGGGATAGTGATGTGTGGCGCCTCCGTACCTCGTATCATATCCAGCTCTGTAAGGTTCGGACCCGCGGTCGTGCGAACGTGTTGATTGGGAGGTGAAGGTTGGGAGTGCGTATATGAGAAGTGGTTTCACGATGGGTTGAGGTTGCATGTGCCTCGCCTAGTCAGGGAGGTCTTGAATCATTTCATTATCGCCCCCTCCCGCCTTATGCCGAGCTGCTGGAGGCATTGTTGATGGCTTTGGAGGATCTGTGTGTTCGGCATCAGTTGTGTTCGGGTTGCAGTCTGTACTCGTACTTCTGAAGGAAGAGCGATAAGGAGAAGGGGCGATATCTGCTGAACTTGAGGCACGATCGGTCTCACTCAGTGGCCGACCTGCGGTCCGATGACAAGAAGCTGGAAAGATCGTTACTTCTTGAAGGGTCGGAGCCGTCTATGGGGATAGGGGCATGGGCGAGATCCCGATCGGGTGGCGAGCCACTGGTGAGAACTTCGTTGTTTCTTTCGAACTTTTGATTACTAAATCTTGATTATGTTTTTTGCTTGCAGAGCTCGATTTCAATCGCGGCCCAGGCGAGTGGAGCGGCTTGGGCGTAGCTACCCGAGAGGGTGTTAGCCATCCCATTGGAGGCGAGAGATTGGCGAGTGGTGCTAGCGAGTCCAATCGAGGAGCGATATTCTTTGGGCCGGGGTAGAGGCTATTCAGAGAGGTACTCCCTTCCCCTTCCCGCCTTGAGAGACTTGGGATGTGCTCTGAGTCGGTACTCCAACCATCTCATTTTTGGTGAGTCGGTGAACCCACTACTTAGTTGGAGAGTTTGCCCTGAGAATCGCTCATGAAGAAATTGACTGTCCCGAGCGCGAGGCGAATCCATCGCCAGGCGTCGAGAGAAGAGGAAAAGGGAGTCGTTGGTGAGAGCGGATGTGAGGGTCGAGGATGTATTGGCGACTCCGCCCAGTCGGCAGCCACCGAGTCAGCAACCCTCGTCGGGAGTCGGGTCGTCCCAGGCTGCCGTTGTGGACGAGGAGGCCGGAACTATCACTATCACGATTCCGGCTACTGCGTCGACTTACTCCGACGCGACATCAATGAGTAAGCTGGCCGACTCCTTCTTGTTCCCATCGGACGAGGCGCGTCGAACCGGATGGGATGGGTGCGGTTCTTGCTTGCCCATTGTAGGGCGTATCTCGTGTTGTTCGGAGTATGAACATACTTGTTTGCTTTTCTTGTTTGACTTTGTTCTCATTGCCCGGTTTTGTTTTGCGGTACTACAGCTGAGTCTCCATCGAGGAGTGCATAGTGGCGCGAAGCGGATACAAGATATATCCAAGGCCAACGGCGGTTTGCGGCAAAAAGGCGGCATCCCGAAAGGTGACAGGGGAGAGTCGGCGCCTCCCGGGATAGTGAGGCTGAGGTCGAGAGGCTGCGTCGTGAGTTAGCCGAGAGGACCGCGGAGGTCGAATCCCTCAGGGAGCAGTGCATCTCTATTGCCGCGACGCCATTATTAAGGCCCGGCGAGCTCATCTTTGGAGTTTAAGAGGGGCGGACCTCTCATTGGGATCCGGATGAGGACATCTTGCTCATGCAGGAGTTATTGGAAGAGGAGATTGGTCATCCGGTGGGGCGGGAGGCGAGCGGGCTGAGCTTGAGCAGTCGGCCCGGGCGTTGGGGACGAGGCGGCCCGGCTCGGGGCGGACCTAGCACTAGTGGTGTATGCTTGGCGACCGACTTGTCGGAGGATGAGGCTCGTGCCGAGGATGCTTAGTGATCAGATTTTCATGTTTTGGGGCCTGCGTCGCCCTTTTGTCTGGCGTCTGTGCCACTTTTTTGTATTCTAAACTGGGGCGTTTGATGCCATATATACCATCTTTGACTACTCTGATTTCTAGTATCGTTTTCTTGGGTGAATGGATTGTTCCTTTATTTATCTTGTATGTGCATTACGTTTGTGTATGTTAGGCTGGGTTGGCGCTCACAGGTGTAGGAATTGTTCGTCCAGTTTGACCGGCCGAGTGTGTAGTCCCCTGGATGGGTGACGTTGCATCTTTAGTTTTTAGGTTGAATGAGGCCGGTTCCGCGGTGCCGAGTCTTGAGAGTGTCCGAACGTTCATCGGGCGAGGCCGATTTGAAGGTGTCCGGACGTCAATCGGGCGAGGCCGATTTGAAGGTGTTTGAACGTCCATCGGGCAAGGCCGATTTGAAGGTGTACGAACGTCAATCGGGCGAGGCCGATTTGAAGGTATTTGAACGTCCATCGGGCAAGGCCGATTTGAAGGTGTACGAACGTTCATCGGGCGAGGCCGATTTGGAGGTGTACGAACGTTCATCGGGCGAGGCCGATTTGGAGGTGTACGAACGTTCATCGGGCGAGGCCGATTTGGAGGTGTACGAACGTTCATCGGGCGAGGCCGATTTGGAGGTGTCTGAGCGTTCGCCGGGCGAGGCCGATTTGGAAGGTGTCTGACGTTCATCGGGCGAGGCCGATTTGAAGGTGTACGAACGTTCATCGGGCAAGGCCGATTTGAAGGTGTTTGAACGTCCATCGGGCAAGGCCGATTTGAAGGTGTACGAACGTTCATCGGGCGAGGCCGATTTGAGGTGTACGAACGTTCATCGGGCGAGGCCGATTTGAAGGTGTACGAACGTTCATCGGGCGAGGCCGATTTGAAGGTGTATGAACGTTCATCGGGCAAGGCCGATTTGAAGGTGTTCGAACGTTCATCGGGCAGGACCGATTGGAGATGAAATTTTCTGAATAATACTTCATTAAATGTTTGGCCGTGAAGCCGACTGTCTAAGAGGAGATGGATAGGCCCATTCATCCTTAAAACAAAACGAAACAAAAACAAAATTAAAAGGAGTTCACCTAGAGGTAGTAGCGTTTGAGGTGAACGGCATTCCAACTATTGTGGATGTCTTTGCCCTCGGGGGTCTGGAGTTTGTAGGCGCCTTTTCCCGCTTCTTTGATTATCTTGTAGGGGCCTTCCCAGGTGGGTCCAAGTTTGCCAGAGTTAATCTCCTTGGTGTTTTGGAAGACTTTGCGAAGGACCCGGATCGCCTATCTTGAAAGTGCGGATCCTCGCTGCCCGGTTGTAATGTGACGGGAACTTGTTCTTCTTGGTAAGTGCGTTGCGGATACTTGCTTGTTCTCGTAGTTCGTCCCACGTGTCAAGGTTACAGCACAGGTTTTGGCTATTTGATTCCTCGTCCTGCTTGGAGCTGGTGGATGGGCCCGATATTTGGTAGGGATGACCACCCGAACCATATGTCGGGGAGAGCGGTGTTTCGCGGATTGATGATCGAGCCGTGGTTCGGTATGACCGAGAGGACTCGGGTAGCTCGTCCGCCCATCGCCACCCAGCTTTCTGTCGCTTCTTGATGTCTGCATGATTGTTTTGTTTGCGACTCGGCACGGCCGTTAGGCGAGGGGTTTGAGGGGTGTCGAGAAGCTTTATTCCCCAGGCCCATGTCACAGAACTCCGAAGCCCGAACTAATGGCCCTGGGACCCATTATCGGTAACAATCTCTTTTGGTATTCGAGCCGAGATCACGTTTTCCGGATAAAGCTTTGACTTCTCGGATCTCGACTTGGGCCAATGCCTCGGCCCGATCCACTTGGTGAAGTAGTGCATTCGCCAACATGAAGACCCGTTGCCACAGTGCGTAGGGTAACTTTCCCACGATGTCCATTCCCACTTCATGAATGGCCATGGTGTCAGGATGGAGTGGAGTCGTTCTGGTGGGAGGTGTGAGACGTGGGCAAACCTTTGGCAATTGTCGCATCTCTTTGCGTAAGCGATCAGTCGGTGCGGATTGTCGGCGTGGTAACCCGCGGTGATCACCTTGTGAGCAAGACTGCGTCCCCCTGCGTGGTTACCGCATTCGCCTTCATGGATTTCGGATAGGACATTTTGGGCCTCTTATGGGCTTATGCATTTGAGGTAGGGACCCGAGAACGACTTTCTGAGGAGTTGACCGTCATGTAGGGTGAATCTGGCGGCTTTTGCTTTCAATCGGCGTGCTTCGTTCTTGTCAGCTGGGAGCTCATCGTCTTCCAGGTACTTCACTATCGGATTCATCCAACAGTCGGTTTGCTCAATGCCCATGGCTTCTAGCGAGACTTGTCGGGTGGTGGTTCTTTCCAGTTAGCTGGCCACTGCATGAATAGGAGGGGGATGGATGACTCAGAGGAACATGGGAGTGCTGAACCAAGGTTGGCGAGGGCGTCGGCATGGTTGTTCTCAGCTCTGGGGATCTGTACTATCGAGAACTCCTCGAATTCGGCCTGCAACTCTTTGACCATGCTTAGATAGGATGTCATTTTAGAGTCACGTGCTTGGTACGTACCTTGTAGTTGATTGACCACGAGTTGGGAGTCTGACTTCACTGTTAGTCTCTTGGCGCCGATTTCTCTGGCCAAGGTGAGTCCAGCTAAGAGGGCTTCATATTCGGCCTCGTTATTCGTGCACTTGAACCCATCAACGGAGGTGCTTTCATTGAATGATGTCTCCTACGGTGTGATCGATACTATTAGTCCGCTTAGTTGACATTACTCGATCCGTCCACTAGGAGGGTCCACTTTGAAGGTGGTGCGCCATTCATACATAGTAATTCTTTTTCGGCCTGGGCGGTTTCGCTTGGTGTGAAGTCGGCGATGAAATCTGCTAGTGCTTGGGACTTGACGGCGGTGCGGGATTGGTATGATACGTCGTACTCGCTGAGTTCTATTGTCCATTGCATGAGTCGGCCTGACAGCTCTGGTTTGTGCAATATTTTCTTGAGCGGGAATGAGGTGATCACAACTATAGGATGGCATTGGAAGTACGGTCTGAGCTTCCTGGACGCATGGATGAGGGAGAGGGCAAGCTTTTCCAGTTGGCTGTACCGAGTTTCTGCGTCGAGGCGACTTGCTGATGTAGTAGACCGGTGACTGCTTCGTTCCTTCTTCTCGGACTAGTACTGCTGATATGGCCGTCTCTGAGACCGCTAGGTAAGCGTAGAGCTTCTCTCCGTTCATGGGTTTGGACAGCAGTGGAGGTGTAGTCAAATACCTCTTGCTGTTGTAGGGCTTCTTCGCATGAGGGTCCGATCGAACTGTTGGATTTTTGAGGGCGTGGAAGAAGAGGTGGCACTTGTCAGCGGACCTGGAGATGAAGCGGCTCAGGGCGGAACCTTACTCGTCTGCAAGGCAGGCTGGGCGTCTCTGCGCAAGTTGGGGATGGTATCTTGAGAACCGCTCCCGATCAGGTCGGGGGTTTGCTTCTATTCCTCGAGTAACCATGTAACCTAAGAATTTACCTGACGAGACGCCGAATGAGCACTTTTCTGGGTTCAATTTCATGTTGTACTTTCGGAGAATGGCGAATGCCTGGCTAAGGTGGTCAAGGTGTTGTTCAGCCATCAGGGATTTGTCGAGCATGTCGTCGATGTAAACTTCCATGGTCTTCCCTAAGTGGTGAGAGAACATTTTATTGACCCGAGCGTTGGTAGGTGGCTCCGGCGTTTTTAGGTCAAACGGCATCACTTTGTAACAATAGGTTCCCTCTCTGTGATGAAAATTTGTCTTTTCTGGTCGTCGCATGCATTAGAATCGATTGTACCCGAGAAGGCATCCATGGCCCGAGGAGTTCGTGCCTGCGGTCGCATCTACCATCATGTCAATATGTGGGAGCGGGAAAGAATCTTTGGGGGCGAGCTCTGTTTAAGTGCGTGAAGTCGATGCGGACTCTCCACTTCCCGTTTTTCTTTTTACGACTACGGCGTTTGCCGCCATTCGGGGTAGTGGACTTCTCCGATCATGCCGTTGTTTAGGAGTTTCTCGACCTCTTCATTGATGATCGGTTCCGTTCGTGCAATTTTCTCCTTTTACGCTTGGCGGCGGGTGATCTGGATCTACCTTGAGCTGGTGGACCATCGCGTCCGGGTTGATCCGGTCCATGTCGGCGTGGGACCAGCAGCTTGATCTTCATTCTTTTTTAGAAAGTTTATCGGCTTCTCTCTTGTCTCGGGGTCGGCGGGGAGCCTATGTTTGTTTTTTCTTTGGGTCATCCGGATGTATCACCTCATCCGGCTCCTCCATTGTCGGTTGATCAGGGCTCGGTTGGAGGGTCGGATGAGGCAGCTAATTGCTATGAGGAATGTCCCTTGCCTTTGAAGGCGTTCTTGTAGCAATCCCTAGAAGCTTTAGGGTCGCCCTTGATCTCCCCGCACTCCCCACTTGGTTGGGAACACCCGATTGTCTGGTGGAAGGTCGATGGCTTTGCCCGCATGTCATGGATCCGGGGGAGGGGCCCGGGAAAATGGCGTTGTAGGGGGATGGGCGGTCGATCACCGGGAAAGATTGTTTGTTTGTTCACCCGCCCGGCATAGATAGGAAGGGTGATTTCCCGATTGTGTACGTTACAGCTGAATCCAACCAAGCCGGTGTCGGTCGTCTGCTGATATTCGCTTCTTCCGGGTCCCCATCGCTTTCACTGCTTGAGGAGCAGGATGACGTGAACCCCCATCCACGAACACCCTTTTCACTAGGATGTTGGCTATTTGCAGGGAGAGGACTAAAGCATCGTGGTGAGGGGCAACCAAGGTGATCGGCTCGTCATCCTCAAACTGAATCACTTGATGGGAGTATGACCTCGAGGACCGGATGAGCATTTGGATTTCATGGTGGTTGGTTCTAGCATACCGCTTGGCGACAGTAACTTACCCCACTGATTTCTGATCCTCCGGAGATGAGCGAGCAGAAACCCTTAGGTGTTGGTTCTCGCGGAGGGGTCGACTGTTTGGAGCTTTTCTGGCTAACGGTGTCCTTTCCTTTGTCGGTGAGTAGGTCGCGGAGGTGTCCTTTCTTTAGGAGTGCGGGCAACCTCGAGCCGCACGATGCAATCCGTGGTGTTATGCCCATGGTCGTTGTGGAATTCGCACCACTTGGTTGTGTCTCTCCTTGCCTCCGGATTGAGCTTACCAGGCCACTTGAGAGTGGATCCCATACCTTTCATTATCGCTACGACCTGGGTTGGTTCGATCTGAGACTATATTCTGGTATTTTGAATTGATTCGATCCCGTTATGCTGGTTGCTTCTCGAGGGTTGGCGGTCATATGGTCTCCTGGCTCTGCTCATATTCCTTGAGGGGGGTTGGTAGCGGTGCTCTGCCGGTCTAGGTTCCGGTTTCCTGTCGTTCCGCCTAGGTTCGTATCTGGAATGGGCGGCTCGGTTCATCTCATCTTCCTCCCACCTTATCTGGATCACGGCTCGGGCCAGAGCGTCTTCCATGGTAGTGCCCTAGCTTTGTGAGCTCTTTGTATAGTTCCCCGTCGGAAGGAGGCCTTTCTGAAAGCGTCCACACGATCTCGGGGGTTGCAGGGAATGAATAGAGATTTTCTCCTTGTTGAACCTGCTAACGTACTCTCTCAATGGTTCCCCTCTCCGTTGGTATATTCGGTACAAGTCGGCCGACAGCTTCTCTAGCTTCTTGCTGCTGGCGAATTGTTCCACAAAAGTGTCAGTAAGCTGAGCGAACGAATCGATGGATCCGTTCGGGAGATTCGTCACCATTGGAGCGCGGACCAGGACAAACTAGAAGGCAAACTTTTGCACATGAGGCCTTCTAAGCGGTGAGGGGTATTGAAAGCGATAAACATCCATTGTTTGTACGAGGCTATGTGGTGGTCGGTCGGTGTGGTACCGTCGTATGGTTTTCATGTTGGGGATACGAATTTTTGGGGCATGTCGGCCAGGGCGATCTCGTCCCGCAAAGGTGAGTCCGCGTAACAATTCGGTTTCGCTTTTCTTGGTTGGGATTGGCATTCTGGGGATACGCCTCATTACCGCTTGACGTCGGCCGGAGTCTTAGCCAATAAGCGTGCAGGGTGAAGGAAATGCTATCGGGTCATCCGTCTTCGCCAGGGTCTAGTACGCCTCGTGGGGTCATCCCCAGGAGTAGCTGCGGATCGTCCCGTCGTGCGTTCCTTGGTAGCGTATGTCTTCGTTCATCCCTTCTGGCTGGATGACTCCCATTGTCAATGTTCTGTTGTTCTTCCCTACATGGATGGTCAGGGGAGTTGTATGGTAGTCGTTCGGTCTTTCGGGATGGGTGAGTTCAAAAGTGAAGTTGGTTTGGTTTGGCCGCTCACCCCGCGAGGATGAGCTAGGCGGGGAGGGGGTTTGTGTTTGAGTTGTGGAGGGAGTGGCATGGTGGGGATGGGGGTGATCCTTAGGATTCTCTATTGTTAGATCGTTTTGATCATGATCTTGGGATAGATCGATTGGACCAGCGCGCCGTGTCTTTATCTCCGTTGGAGTGAGCGGAGTATTGGCCTTGGCCGCCAATGTGTCAAGCGGAGCGGGCTCTTTACCGAGAATCCGAGGGTTGGTGCTGCGGGTGTGGAGAGGGGTTGCATGGAGGGTATCTTGGTGCGGAACCGGTTGGAGGGTGCTTGGGGGAGAAACTCGAGTTCATAGAATTGACTTACTTTCTCTTTCTGATCGGTTCTCGGCCCAGGATGGATGCGTTTTCGGCTTCCAGTGCGGCCACCTTGTCTAAGTTCTGTTGCATGAGAGCGGTCAAAGCCTCCAGTCTGGCCTCGATGCCTGAGTTAACGTCCTCCAGATTGTCAGCCATGGAGTATTCCTCCACGTAGCAAGGTTCGTCACGCCGAATGATTGCTAGAGGCCCCACAGGTGGGCGCCAAGCGACGTGAAAATCTGCATGAGGGAAGGGGGTCGATCCCGAGTGAGGTCAAGGCCTAGCGATCTGCTGCTGCACACGTGAAACACACACGTGAAGCGAGCCCAAACACCTGAGGTGGTGTTTCTGCACTCCGACGTTCAAGTCGGTGAGGTGAAAGGGGCTAATATAGTGAGGGCTAGGGAATAAGAGATTAGCGGAAGTCTAGTCGGGGACTGTGACTACGGCGAATTAGTGAAACTCTCGAGTGAAGAGTCTCGGGTGTGAAGGTGTAATGTTGATGTCCCTTGTGAGAGGGCTGGCCTCTGCTTATATAGTGATCGTCTGGTTTCCCAATCTTGGTAGAAGTAGGAGTCCTAGTACGACTCTGATGCAAACCCTAGAAGAGTTAGGGTTGTGGTAAGCTGTCTTACCCGTGTCCGTATAGGAAGGTGATTACGATTAGGGGAGTAACTCCAGAATAGGAAAGTGACGGAGTAGGAAGGTATTCTGAGGGGGTTGTGGGCTCTGGATTTGTCCATGGACCTGGGACATGGGCCAGGTTTGAGAGGCCTGTGCCCGCTCAGTTTGGGCCGGTTTGTTCCTCACGTTAGAGGAGAACTACGGCTCGGGCCTTTGCAGGACTAGGTTTGGTCCTTTGCTAATGGTCCTTTTTCCCTATTTGGGCCAAGGACGATTTTTGGCCCTAACAACAACCTAATTTTTCAATATTTAAATTCTCAACATAAAATCGGATGGTCATCTCACAATATTTGTGATTTTCAATACTGTCCGACCCAGAGAACTTCAAAGCATTATCAGATCCCAGGAATACGTGATCTGAGTCCACATTATCAGGTCCATTACCATAGTCCCATCCCCTCAAAGTTCCATGGAACACATCCATTATACCATTTTCCCTTGTGAGCACGCACTCAAAGCCAACCACCAAACCCTCGCCTTCACTATGATAGTTTCGAAACTCCACAACAACACAGATGAGAAGAAAATTCAAGTCACTAGAGCAAAGATTTGCTTGTTTCTCCAGAGTTATAAAAGATCCTATTTTTTGAATGTTGAACCACTCTGGGATTTCCCATCCAGGGAAACAGATACAACCACCAACCTTTGTTGGAAAAGGAAGTCTCTGTACAAAAAGTAAAAAAAAGAAGTCAATCACTTATAACATGGGTAAACGTTAACATATATCATTAACAATTTTGTTTTTCTGACTAAACTAATGAAAATCATATGAAAAAAGAAAGAGCGAGGAGACCTTTTAGCCTTTCTCAACAATACATACCCTTCCAAAAAGATAAACATTTAGTGACAATCCAAAATCTTCAATATTTTTACTCTGGGCGAAGAGATCCAGTTTGAAACAATTGCTGAAGTTGACTTTTATGCTTTGAGTAATATGTCCGAAGAAGAAAACTAAAATTTTTGATGCTGCTTCCAATGCTCTGCAATTGCTTGCATCTATATTTTCTAATTTACTTGGTAGCTCTGGTAGGATTTCAAGCCTCTCGCAATAGCTTAGGTCAAGATGAGATAACTTGGACAGTTTTACAATGCTTGTCGGAATGCTCTTAAAGAAGTTTCTGCCAAGAAGTAAACTTCTTAGTGTGGATAACTGACCAAGATTGTTCGGCAACTCCTCAATACCACAGCTTGTCAGATCTAGTTCTTCTACACAGCGCAAATTTAGAATGGATGTTGGTAATTCTCGCGTAGGGACCCTCTGTGCTTTAAGCACCCTCAAAGCTTCTAAATTTCCAATGTTATCAGGCAATCCATGAAGTTTTGAACACCCTGAGAGATAGACATGTTCAAGAGATTTTAACTCGCAGATATTGCTTGGAACACTCTCAAGCATTGAGCACCCAGAAAAGATAACTTTTTTGAGAGATTCTAGACGAATGCCTGTTGGAAGACTACCAAGGCTTTTACATTGCCTTAGATTTAAGAAAAGGAGCTTATAATTGAGACCATCAATGGATGAGACAATCTCACACAAACTAGTACAACCTTCCAAAATCAAATTTTCAAGATTTGAGGTCAATGAGAGATCTTGAATTCTTAGATGTTTAGAGAAACTGAGATCAATATGTTTCAAATTATGAAGCTACAAATAGGAAAGAAATAATCAGTAACACATATTAGTATATATGATGTTGAGAACTTAAGAAAGAAATATCGGAATATTAATATCACTACATTACCTGGGCGCCAGACCAAAGTTGTTCAATATTGCTATGAGGCATGTCAAGTGCAACAAGGTACTTCGGCATAAAATTTGGCTGCAATGATTTCAGTGGACATCCATGCCAACACAAGTATCGTAGATCAGTGGCAACAGAATTAAGCCCGTGAGAAACATGCACTTTATTTATATTATTCACTTCATTTAACGCGTTATGTAGTTTAAAGAATCTCAGTTGATCCATCACTCCTAAAGCAGAAGGTTGTAAGTTTATGATCTCCCCTTGTCCAGACATGTCTAAACATATGCCTTCGATTGCATTAGATATCTGATACAAGGGAAAATGATAATGAGGAATGAGCTATAACGTAGTTAAGAGTTTATTTACATGAATAATATATTTTTTTTTTTTTCGACTTCCTTCTAAGATGATTAAACATAAGCCAAAACTCATCCAAGCTAATGCAAATAGCAAAAGTGGAAACATAATTCTCAAAAACGATATTATATTAGATCTCATAGGCATAAAATATCAAATTAGAATTTATATAATGTGTTTGACACTTACCTTATTTTTTCCTAATACCCCATAGATATCCTTATGGTACCATAAACGGCTACGTTTACCAGGATCTATTATGGATTCTTGTCGGACAATTTCCCAACCCATTTCTTGAAGCAAATCATGCATCATTATCTTGTTGTCCTCTGATATAGTTATGAGACACTTATCAATGAGAACACTTAATGCAATTTCAGCCTCCCAGTCACAAGCATTCAAAAAGTCTACCACAAAATCTTTACTCCCCCCTTTAAGGAAACATGCAATATCTAAAAATATGCGCTGTTCATCATCATGTAGATCATCATAACTTATTTTTAGTACCTTGTGAATATCCCTATGAGGAATTATTTCGAATTTTTTTAATGCACTTTCCCAAACTTCTTTTGACTTGCCAAGAAAGTAACAACCTAACACTTTAAGAGCTAATGGAACACCTTTAGTATATCTAACTACCCTATTTGACAAGTCACCATAATCTATGTTGGGACCATTTTGCCGAAAAGCATACCAACTAAAAAGCTGAAGAGCTTCATTCTTAAGTAGCCCTTTCATCTTGTATATATTAATGTCATCCGCTCCACAATTTTGAAGCACTTGTTTGTCCGTTGCTGTTATAATGATTCGACTTCCTGGACTCAAGCAATTAGTATTTTCAATTAAAGATTCTACTTGCCCTATAGTAGTCACATCATCAAAAACAATGAGAACTTTTTTACGATCAAGCCTTCCTTTTGTGAAGCTGACAGGATGCTTTAATATAGTAGAAAGAAGTTCTTGCCGCATTGAAGTTAGTCCACAAGGCCTCATTGATTCTTCCCTAATATTTCTAGCAAAGTATGAACCTTCAAACTGATTGCTTATTTTGTCAAATACACTCTTTGCAATAGATGTCTTGCCTATACCACGCATTCCCCAAATTCCTACAATGTGAACAATTCCCAACCTAATTTGCAGTAAAGATTCAATTTTTTGAATGATTGGTTCTACTCCAACCAATTTCTTGTCATTATTATTTGGGGACATGAAATTTAAGATCTTCAAAATATCTTCCATAACTATATTTGCAAGACCAAAATCATCCCTAAGAAAAATGAAAAAAAAAAAAAAAATGTTAAAAATGTAGTAAACCGTTAAGAAATGAAAGAAAAAGTCAATTGAAGCTTACCTATGCAACATTATTCAAAGAAAATTCTTAGGTGCAGGCATCTTGAATTTTTTCATATATGGACCTACGGTTAAGTGACTAATATAATGTTGAGTCTTCATTTATTAGCTTAAGTTTTAAGGTGGGATGACAATTTAACATGGTATGAAAGCTAAAGGTCTAAAGTTCAAATCTTCACATTCAATTGGATAAAATAAATAGTAAAAAACAATCCACAATTAATGTTGAGAGGCCTATTGGACTAATATAATGTTGAGCTCTTAATATGTTAAAATATTTCAGTATTCAAGTTCTAACAAACATGTAAAATATTTTGCAAAAAGTAAGTTAGTAACTAGCTACTTAATTTGTGAATTTTAATGTAAGAGTATTTTTTATTAGGCATTGAAAAAAAAAAAAAAAAAAGTCTTCTTCAGTCCAATGAAATATATATGGAATCTCTCTTAAACTACTTGATATAAAATGTGAAAGTTAAAATCAGCTAAAACAGCAATAGTACTGAAATGGAGGGTAGAGTATTACGATCTCTGCTTTGTTGACCTGCCAGATATGTTGGCTGCGTCTCTCAAAGCATTCTTCCATGTCTGAATCTTGTCTTTAGACTGTTCTTCTGTCATTTGTAGCTTCTCTAACTTCTCCTCATCAAAACTTTCTACAAGCTTGGAAAATCCATCTCCAAAAATTTCAGTTTGATTCCTTACTTCTGATGGATTTATGCGATAGAAAACTGGTATTACAACCTGTTTTTTTGTTTTCTTGCACTCCATGATCTTCACAAGTTCTTCAAGACACCATCTTGAAGATGCATAACCTTTCGAGAAAATAATAACTGAAATCATTGATTCTTCAATTGTTCTCATAAGAGAAGAAGAAATCTCCTCTCCTCTGGTAAGTTCATCATCCATGAAAACTTTTATAAATACCCCCTTCAAAACTCCATGTAAAGTGCTGGTAAATGTGAGCCGGGTGTCCTCGCCAGAGAAACTGAGGAAAACATCATGCTTCCTCACTTCAACAGCCCTGGAAGAAGAAGAAGAAGAAGCCATCGTAGTTGATAGACTTTCAAAAATGAAGCAGCACCATCTCAAGAAGCAATACAAAAAGTTCTATCATATAAGTGTGATTGCCTGATCTGCTTATTAGCTACTACCTTGAACCTTCCACAAAGTTTAATTAATTATTTCTTATCTCTCAGTGTTTGATTTAAATTTCTCGCACTTTGACCTCCAAAAGATTTCTTTGCCGCGTGGGAATCTGGTCCCACATTTCTATAATATATTTAATCTCTTTAATCTTGGATAAGTTAAATTATAAAATGCTGACAACTTTCGGCGACATTTCTATAATATATTTAATCTCTTTGTTAAATTATAAAATGCTGACAACTTTCGGCGAATCTTTCTCATAAATCGATGAACTTTTCTCTTGATACCATAATCATTTTCACTAATACTGTTTATCACAATATCACCAAATTAATTTTCCTTATATGTTTATCCAAAATTAAATAGATTTTTTGTCTGAGGAGACCATGTGAATGATTAATAATTTTCCTAATTGAATTCAATTAGTTTTTGATATTGTCACTTCACAAAAGATTCTTTGCTGCGTGGGAATCTAAATCCATTTCTACCTTTTTTTTGTTTTTCTTTCTTTCATTATGATGTAATAATCATCATATTGTCTTTCTTTTTTATAATATTATATTTATAAAATATATCTATACTTTATACAAAAAATAACATGATTGTTGATGTATTGCAATGATCAATAATACTACTTTTCCCAAAATTTATCCAGAATTTTATATATCAAATATGGTGTATTATCATATGTAATAATAACATGTAAATAAAGTGATAATGCTTTGAATAATGTGACACATGATTTAAAATTGAAATTGGGGATAAATATTTTGGATGAGTAGTATTGCTCCGTAATTATATCACTTATCACATTATTCTAATTTATGAAATTTTGGATTTTATGTGTGATTGTATATCTAAAGATTATTTATAGTCTTTCAAATGTCTCCCGTTCTCTTTCATAGAAACTTTGTCTTTTAATCTTCATAATTTTGTTAGTAATAACTAATTAATAAAGCATCATTAGAATTACATGGAAACTCAACCATTTTATAAGAAAGTCACTTTGTGCAATTTGGGCTGGTTAAATTTATGGGCTTTAATCAATATAGTGGGATTAAGTTAAGAAATAGGTCATTATCTAGGCTAGACTACTCAGCTGTGTGCATGTCGATTTATTTGTTTAAATATTTAATTTAACCCTACTCTGCAGAATTTATTTTCCCTTCATCTTCTTCCTTTCAACCTTTGGGGCTTTATAATGGTCCTACCATCACTTTCAATTTTATTGAAACGGCTCTGTTTCTTGTCAGACCGTCCTGCAAAATTAATGCAGAATTCAGAAAGAAAACATAAAAATGAAAAGAAGACAAATGAAAAAAGGCTTGTTTGTTTCAGTTTTAAGAATACTAATATTAAAAAAAAAAAAAAGTTAAATAGTAAAATATGATTATCTTAAAATATTATTCTATATTTTTTAATTTCTTTTACACCTCTTAAATTTATTAATTTAACTAAATAATTTTAAATATTTTTTTTAGAAATTACAAAGACACTCTGGTCACCCTCTGATGATGGTAGGGTTGCAAATGAACCGAATAATTCGCGAACGTTCGTTGTTCGTTCAATTACTATTCAATAATATATTCGATCGAGTTCGAATAGGGGTTGTTCGTTCGATTATGTTTACGAACACTATACGTTCGACTAATCCATCCGTTCAGGAACAATCGTTCGATTGTTGTTCGTTTATGTTCGAAAAACATGTTATGCATTATTATAATTAAAATTTTTTTTTTCATTTTTATATTATGCTTGATTTAGTTTGGATGAATTTTTTTTTTAAAGGTAATCAATAATAAAATATTATGATACTTTTGTTTTTCTTATATATATAATATGTTTGGATTTTTTTGTTTCCAAATGTCATCAATAATTAAATATATAAGTATATAGCATTTTAATTAAAAAGTAATAAATTATTATGATACATAGCATGACAAATTTAATAACATAATAAATTGTATAATCAAGTGATATATAATATAGTAAATCCAATAACATAATAGCTTCATATTTTTCTAAATGTAATCAATAATTAAATATTATAAGATAACATTTCAATTAATAAATAATAAATATAGTATGGTAAATTGATAAACATAACATATTGTATAATCAAGTAATTTATAGCATACCAAATTTAATAATATAATAGTTTAATTAAATCTAAATTAATCACACATTTGTATTGATCATATATTATAATAAACTCTCATATCACTATGAATTTATAGGTGTTGATACAAAATAAATATGTAGATAGTAATGATAATATATATATATATATATATATATATATATATATATAATTAATCACACAAATGTATTGATCATATAATACAATAGATTTTCATTCCACTATAAATTTATGGGTGTTGATACAAAATATATATGTAAACATTTAAAATATTTATGATAATTTATGTAATGATAATAAATATATGATAACCTATAATTTTGGTAATTTCATAACATATTTAACCTATGATTAATATATGTATGATAATAATTTTGTATATACACAATTACACATTATATAAAACAAATTAATTACACGTATGTATTGATCATATATTATAATAGGTCATCATTTCACTATGAATTTATGGGTGTTGATGCAAAATATATATATAATGATAATAAATATATATGTAAACAAATTACTTTTGTTTATGTCATGTTTGATATGGAACTAAATTTGTTTTAAACGATTTATTGTTCTATTTAATTTATTTTAAAGTTTTATTATTTATGATGGTTAGTTATTTTAATTTACTGAGTTTTTATTGATTTGTTTAAAATATAAATATAGATTGAGAGTTGATTTATTTTCAAATGTTGAATTAAATTACTATGAATTATAAATTGTTGCATATTTGTTTTTTAGAGCATGAATTTGAAAGTTGGTGTATATTTTTTATTCAAACGAGTTAGTCGAACAGGTATTTACAAATTATCGAACGAGTTAGTCAAACAAATTAGTCGAACAAGTTAGTCAAACAAACAAGTTAGTCGAACGAACACGAACGAGTTACGAACGAACACGAATGAGCTTTTTGTTAATCGAACGAATACGAACACACATCCTGTGTTTGTTTGAACACGAACACGAATACGAATACGAACAACAACGTCTATCTTATCATTTTCGAACGACTGCTTGTTTATGTTCTTGCCTTCGATTGCTGCCTAAATGGTGGTGGTCCACTGTCTATATTTGAGGGTAGATTAAAAATATTTTTGTTAACTTTTAATATTTTATTACGATGATAATTTATTTATTAATTTGTGAATCATACATCACAATAACTGTTCAATTCAATTTTTTTTTTAAAAAAAATTTCTCAAAAACGTAAAAATATAGCCAAAAACTACGGCATCATGTCAGGGCTAGTTTTTCTTTTTCCAGCTACAATAATGCATTGAAACATGCCGTCCCTACAAGATGGAAATATTGAAAGAAGAGAAAGTAATTGTAATTTGTCGGGACCTTTTGACTAGAAAAATAAAAAAGTTGCAAACAGCTGATCAGAATATCAATGGTAAATCATTGCAAACCCCCAAGTTTTAACTGAAAATTTCATCAACCACCGATTTTGGAAGCAAACAACAGCACCCTGATCGTTATCAAAATTGTTTATCTTTTATGACAATGGCGAAAATACCCTTATCCTTCTGCAGACAAATAAAACACATATAATACACGTTATGAAACCATTTTATATATTAAAAAATTATACTTATATTTATTCTATAAAATAACTATTTTTGTAACAATTCCCGTAATTATGTGTGAGAAATAACTTTTTTTTTTTTTTTTATAAAATACACATTTGTTATCATTTCTTTGGAATTTGTATCATTCATCTGATTTAAAGCAATATATTTTCATTCCCATTATTTGATCACTACTTGAGAATTAATAGATTTAAATCATCTCCTTATATTAGTTTGCCTAAATTTGTAAAGATCCATTGACATATGATAGTTATAATATTAGATGGTACACATCTATGCATCTGATTTTTTTTTCCTCCTCTTAAGTCTCCTAAACTAAAGATTTTGTCTTCTTAATTACTAAATAGGTTTTTTATATTTTTTATACTTCTTCTCTCAACCAACATATTGTTAAGTAAAAAATTATGTATTACTAAAAGAACTCTAATTACTCTAATAAACTACACCATGATGGGGATAATTTGTTAATCAAAAGTTATGTCTTTTTTTTTAAAAAAAAAAAAAATTGGATTAATTTATGAATTCAAGTTTAAGAAGAATAAACATATTTGGGGTGTATCATTGTAAATAAGAAAGAAAGATAAGCGTATGAAAAATCATATTTGAATTTAATTGAACAATTTAAATCTAATGGAGAATTGAAAAGTGATTATTTTTTTTAATCTGTTTAAAGCAATTTAAAGAATAAACTAAGAGTTTTAAAAGTTACAGAAAACATAATAAATAAAAGGAAAATATAAAATAAAGTAGAGATATACTTAGAATCTATAGTGTCCCTAAATCAAGCATTTCCTAACTAGAAATCAACTTCTATTGAATGAAGATGGATACCTACAAATTCCATTTAGATTTTGATAACAACTGAAAGTTAAATATTAAATTTTGATAATGACTAAACATAAAATATGGACGCTCCATATTTTATGTTTAGTTATAAGGATACATATGCATAACCACTCAGGCAACATAACTTATCATCGCACATGATATATATGCTTTCCTCTTGACAAACCCAAACATAATTGTTTGATTAGTTATGATATATTTGTTAGAATTCGGGGATGGTGGATCAATGATAAGTAGCATGATTATACTACATTGATATATTCTTTGTTTGTGATGTAGACATTTGAGAGAATTTTAAGAAATTAAAAACATAAGAATTAAGATTGATTATTTAAAAACACACGTTTAATTATTAACTAATAAATATTAAGTGTTTAAGTGACCTCCCCTAAGGTTTCAGGTTTTATCACACCCCACAAGTATTAGAAATGCAGATGCTCAATGACTTCCCCTCACATTTCATAGAATATTGACTTAAGAAAATGTACAATTGAAAATATGAAATTCCTATAAGGCTCTCTATTATAAATAAATAAATAAATAAGAATTCTTTTGAGGCTTTTAAAGAGAGAAGGTCGGTAAGTCTTTTGGTGGTGATAGATTGGATTTGTGTGGTCGTGATTGGTCAGAATTTGATTTGGAATAAACAGCTGCGTAAACTCTAATCATTCGATTACTGACGATTGGTAGGGTCGACAAGAGTAAGGTTTAAGGGGTTTTACTGTGTGATGATTGTGGAAGAGAATGGTGATGGTGTGGGGTTGTAACGATGCTGGAATCAGCCGAAGATTGGTGGGGTCGGCGAAAAAGTGTCATTAAATGTATTTTTTTGGTAAAAAAAATGGTATTTTAAAAGTCTGAGGATGAAAAAACATCATTAAGCCATTATTTGGATGGAAAAAAGTCGTTTGCGCTTTTTAAAAAGAGAAATGCTGGCCTTACAAAAAGAAATATAAAGAGGGGCATACAAAGACAAATCCTACCCTTAAAAAAAGAGAAAGAAAGAGAGAGAGAGAGACAATCATGAAGATTAAGGACATGATTTGTCTTTGTATGTCCCTCTTTTTATTTCTTTTTGTAAGGCTATCATTTCTCTTTTAAAAAATAAGTTTCTACGTGGGAATGGTCAGAGAGTCACAGGGGTACTGCACATGCTAAACTCATTTTCATCTTCTCATTTAAATTGGATTTGTATGAGAAATGGAATGGAATCTCATGTTGGAATTTGGAAACAGAGAGTTGAAGAGTGTACTGTTCCTTTTCTCTTATTATTATTATTTTTTTCTCTTAAAGTAAATGAACAACGAAATGACGTTCATAACCCTATCTTTAACGATTAAGAGCAGGACAGGGGAGGTAAGTGGATATTTTATGAAATTTCAGGGGAGGTAATTGAGTGCTTCTAATATTTGTGGGATGTGACAGATCAAACCTGAAACCTCATGGTGGGTCACTAATACTAATCTTAATTATTACGTTGAGCAGTTTGCTCTTTTTTTGAGCAAACCATTAATTCTTTTCCTCCATTTTTTTTTCTTGACACCTGCTCATTTGTCTTACTCTGGTTGAGAACTATTTTAAAATGCATAATAGAAATTGTTATGAAATTGTGAAAGCATAATATTCAATTATTGATTTAACATTTTATAAAGTAATTGTTTAAATTAATTGAATTTAATCATTGAAAGTGAATTTGAAAGATAACAATAAAAAAAATATAAAGCTGTTTCTTATGAGCTGCAAGGAAATATCAATGAAGAACAACTAAATTAAGAGGGAAAAACTTGGCCGGAAGAGATTCCATATGTCATCTAGGCCATCAACTAGTCACTACTTTTATCAGTGCACATGATATGTCATCGTTCGCTTTTGGATTGGTACGTGCACCAAAGAATTGTTCAATCATGGAGGAGATAATTGTCAAGCGCAACCAGCCACTAAGTATCATCTTATATGTCAACGCATATGATATGCATAAACACTTTAATTGGTGCATGCACTGAAAAATCACTTGATTATTTAGGAGATATTTGTTATAGTAAAAGTATGACTGAAAAATAATAAATCGTAATATGTTAAAAAAAATTTATACATTATTTTTTATAATTTTTAATCTAGATATTTGGAGATAAATTTTGAAATGAATAATTACTGATGTTCTCACTTTGACTCACAACTATTTTAAAATATGCTTTCATTTTCTTCTTTGTCAAGTCTTGCATTGAATGATTTTAATTAAAGTAGAATTGGACTAGTCTGATACAGACAAAACTCCCAGCTTCCAAGAAGTTGCCTGTTGTTAGAATTTCCACACCAAATTTTAATCTTAGAAGTTCCTTTCACACCTAATTTTGACATTTAGCAAATACAGTGTTGACTCTTCCAAATCTAATGTTTCCGCAGAGCTCCTACCAAATATGATTAAAATTGCTTGGAATTTTCCTTTTCCTCTTAAATTTGAGCCTCAAACCAAACTTTGAGGCGGTTTTCATAGCTTGGCAGGCCATTGTAGCCCACTTTATCGACTTGTTTTATAATTGTGGCATGGGCTAATTTTTCTGAAAATCCATAAGTTTCATCAATTAAGTATGATATTTGTTCATTTTGAAATTAACTTATATAGTTATATTCTTGAAATCACCTAAGTTGTCTTTACTATTTAAAAACGTGTATTATATATATCATTAATGACTTATAACTCTGAAATGTAAAACTAGCTTCAAGCGGTTAACTATTATCTGTTTACATTTAGACCATCTCAAACCATAAATATCAAATTAATGCAAGTTTCACATCAAATTAATGTGATTTTTGATGTATTTTATTATTGCATCTCAAACTCATTGCACCAAAAAGAATATTCTCTTTCTTTTTTTTCTATTAATAATTAACAATTAATCTATTTTACTAATCATTTTTGTATATATTAATTAAATATTGGGAAATATATTTTTATTAAATAATAATTACTTTGAAAATTATACTAATTTAATAAAATTAAGCATTTATTTAATTAAATAAACATTACATTTAATATATAAAAATATTACATCTAATATAAAATGCCCCCCCCCCCCCAAAAAAAAGACAACAACAACAAAGTAAAATTCCATATAAATAGTAATTTAATTTTCCGAATTAGTATATGCTTCCCACAAATGATCAATTAATGCATTTCGAAGAGTATGGTGAGCCTCTGTATCCTTGATTTGTCTATATCGAACAAGAAAATTTTGAAATCAAACATTTTCATCTATGACAATTTCAACTTCAGGAGGATCCAGAACTAATATATCGGAATACTAAATTGTTATTTTAGTTTATGTTGCATTTTCTTTTAATTTTAGTGTTTTTAAATTAATGTTAATTTTTATTTTGAGTTATTGTAGTTTAATATTTGCATTGAATAAAATTTTGTTTTTAATTTTTCATTGTTTTTTGAATTATATAATTATTATGAATTTATTATCATAAATATTAATATAAATAATAATCAAATTAACATAAATACAAATAACAAAAATTAAATAACAAAAAATAAGAAAATAAAATATATTTTATAGTAGATGAATAGTGCTATATCAAATTAGTGTGGATGAACAGTGTTATGCCAAATTTGACGTGGCACTGTTCACTTACACCAACTTAGTGTATTTTTTTGTGGTGGGTTAGAACACATTTTTTACACCATTTTGGTGTTCTTACACCAAATGGCCTTAGGTGGAGATGCCCTTATAAATAGTATTGAAAGAAGACATATAGATTGAAACTGCTAAACACTTCATTTACATGTTATTATGACCTATAACTCTAGAATGTAAAACTAACTTCAAGTGGTTAACTATTATCTGTTTATACTTCATTAAAATCGACTTTTAATTTTTTAAATTTCGTTAATAAATCTTCATATACAAAATAATTTTGTATCTTTTATGTGTTCGATTGATAACAAAAATATTTTTATAATTCAAAATAATAATTAGAGTGAGAAATTCTTATATATGTGACATAAGTTACCATAATTCTTTTCAAGTTCTTTTTTTATTTTTTTTCTCCAAAAGCTTTTTACTTACAAAAACTATTTCAAAATAATATATTTGCAATGACGTTATTATTTATCCCTTAATCGCAAAACTTTACTTTATGATTGGTTATTAGAAAATGATAATAACCCAAAATGTATTATTTTACAATTTCAAAAATAATTAAATAATTCATACTACTATTTGAATAAATTAAGATAAATTATGTTGAAAGAGAGAAAAGTTAATTTGAGAATCATAATATTTAGGTATACTCTATCACAATTCACAAGAAAAAAAATATTAAAATATGGTTAAGATTTCAGGAAAAAGAAAAATAAAAGGAGTAATATGCTTGGATTTAGGCTATTTTAATTAAATAAAATAAAGGGGTGTTAGTGTTAAAATATAGAGTAAAAGAATTAAAATTTTGTCAAGATCGGTGGGAACACTCGCCCCCACTCGCCCCTTGGTGGCTCTATCCCTGTAAGCATACCCTTGACAAATCAATTTGGAAAAAATTCTATAAGCTTGTGAACAATGTTCTAAAAACCGGATCGTATCGACTGGTTCGATTGGGTTCGTTCGGGTTCGTTCAAGACTTTGGTTCATTAATACAATAAAATCAGATTTATTATTTAAACCGTTTTAAATTATTGTTGGACTAGTAAAACAGTGTCAGACTGTTAGTCTGACCAACCCGACAGCAAATCGGTCCACTAAATCAAAATCCCTAAAACCATTTTACCCCATCTCTCCTTCTTCATTCGGCATTTTTAGTTTCAAAATAGTGAGGAACTAGGCTTCAAAATCCAATCTGTAAAGAAGAAGGAGAAGAGGATGGGGAGAAAGAGAAAGAAAAAAAAAGATGAAGGAGAAGATGACGGGTAGAAAGAGAAAAAATAAAAATGAAGGAGAAGAAGAAGTAGAAGTAGAAGAAAAAGAAAAAGAAGATGACGAGGAGAAAGAGAGAAAAAAAATAAAAATGACGGAGAAGAAGAAGCAGAAGAATAAAGAGAAGATGACGGGGTAGAAAGAGAGAGAGAAAAAAAAAAAAAAAAAAAAAAGGTAAAGGAGAAGAAGAAGAAAGAAAAGATGAGGTGATAAGAGAGAAAAGATATATATATAGTTTCTGAAGTCATTGGTCTTATTTGCTAGTCAAATCGGTATATATATAGAGTAATGTTATGCTTACTCACGATCTTATTAACTATCTTACCAATGGCGGAGCCAGGATTTTTGCCCAGGGGGACCTCCACGGTTCCACTATTGTTTGCCAAACAACTAGTAAATTTTTTTAAAAAACCACCAAACCTTAAGCAAAAGAGTTTATAGCAACCACAATCCACCAAAAATATTCCACATAAATTTAGAGGTCAATCACAACTCTAACACAAGTAAAATACATAAAAGTGTACAAAGAGATATATTAAAATCACCATAGAAGCAGTCAAACTTTATGTTGTATAACTCCAAATCCAGACGTTAATATCAAAACTCAATCGTCTAAATTAAAGATCCACACATCCTCTGCATATTGACCAAAAAATCAAGTTAGAATGGTATACCTGAAGTTTTAAATATATGAATATTGATTGTTTAAATATGAAAGCAAGTTAGAATGATATACCTGAAGATCTTCAATTTAACACGATTTTCCACTTCGATATATTCTGGAAGTGTTCAATGATATCTTCATTTTCAATTGTAGCAAAAACTTCCTTTTCAATGTAAACCACCAAGCAATTGTTCATCCAGTCGTCTCCCATTCGATTACGCAAACTATTTTTCACAAGATTCATTGCAGAGAACACCCTTTCAACTATTGCAGTAGCCACAGGCAAAACCAATGCTAATTTAATAAACAAGAAAACTTTGTTGTAAGCAACATCTTTCTTAAACTCAACCATTTTTTTAGCAAGGTCGACAATCCCTTTGACATGAGTGAAATTGGCATTGGTGCCAACATCCTCATAATAGTTTTCAAGTTGATCATCGAGCAACCAAATATCGTGTTGAGGAAAATCGGTAAGATAGAACTTTGCAAATTCAAGTAATCTATCTTTGTTAAATGCAACAAAAGAGTTACCTGGATCAAGAGATGACATACATTGAAACAACCTCATATTTACTTCATCAAAATGATTATTGAGTTCTTCTTGAATGTTATCCAAAACTGTATACATTAATTCCACCTTAAAATGATGTTTATTCGTAATTGGCGCAATCTCCCGTTTTGTCCTCCCAAAGTTATCTTCCATATTCTCCAAGATTGGTGTGTCATTATCTTTGCACATATCAGAAGCTTCTTTTAATAATATGTTGAAGCAAGTGTCTTCATTTCTCAATTTATGCAATCGACACTTTGAAATTTGTACAAATTGTATAGCATTAAGAAGATCCTGATCTTTTCTTTGTAATGCTTGTGACAGTTCATTTGTGATTCCCAATATTCTTTTCATTAAGAATAACAAAAAGACGAATTCAAAATTCTCAATGATTCGTAATAAACTCCTTGCTTGACTTTTGTTTTGCCAGTCGTCTCCTTCAATCTCAATCACCCTAAGCACATCAACAACAGAAGAAAATAAATTTATGACACTATGAATTGTCCCTATGTGTTAACCCCAACGTGTATCTCCCCGGTCGTTTAATACTGCATTTTTTATTCAAACCTCGTCCCATATGAAGATCACCATTAGAAATCAAAGATATCACATTTTCATATTGTTTATCACGTAGAAGATCTCTGCTTTTACAAGATGCCGCTATAGTGTTTGATAACATAGAAAGAGATTGAAAAAATTCACCCAATGTCGAATGGTTACTTACAACTTTGACCAGCGCCAGTTGGAGTTGATGAGAGAAACAATGAAAATAGAAAGCTGATTTATTTTCTCCCAATATCAAAGTCTTCAAACCATTGAACTCACCTCTCATATTGCTTGCTCCATCGTAACATTGCCCCCGTAAACTTGTCAAACTCAATCCATGCTTTACAAAAAAAAACATCTATTGCAATTTTCAAAGACTTTGCAGAAGTATTTTTAACATGCACAACCCCGATAAAATGTTCAATAACACAACCTATGTTGTCCACATAGCAAAAAACAATAGCCATTTGTTCTTTTACTGCCACATCACAAGATTCATCAACTAGTAAAGAGAATAGTTGTTTATCTCTCACAATTTCTACAATAATTTTCTTTGTCATCAAATGAGCACAAACACTAGTTAATTCCCTTTGGATGTTAGGGGCCATCATTTGATGGTTTTTTGGAGCATTTTCCAAACAACTTTTTTTATATTGTCATTATAATTGGATAGAAACTTCAATAGTTCCATAAAGTTATCTTGATTTTCAGATTCAATCGACTCGTCATGACCACGAAATGTCAATCCTTGATGTAAAAGAAATCTAATGCAATCAATTTATGTATTCAAGCAATGCAATAGTCCAATTTGGCCTTTTTCGACACGCAAGCAAGATTTACATCGATGTGTTGTCTTTGGTTTATCAAATCAACACACTTAGCATGACATTGGTTATGAGTACTAGAATGATCTCCAACATGTTTCTTCACTTTCGCTTTATCTTTCCAATTATTAAATCCATTACTCACAAAAACTTCACCACCTGCTTGGTCATCATAATCAGTTTTGAAAAGATAACAATTTAAACAAAATATGCAATCTTTCGCCACACTATATTCCATCCAACTTGAACCTTCTTTGTACCACTCTGGTGTAAACCTACGCTTTTTATCTTCGAAAAGAGTGAAAGGAAAGTTATGATCTTTAGGTTGATAAGGATCTTTCAACAAGTATGCTCTTCGAACTTCCTCTTTTTGCTTGTCAGTATAACAAATCTCGTTAATTGGTATCCTCAATCTTGGATCAGTTTCAAGCTCATCTAAATTGAACATCCCAACCGAAGGTTGAGCTTCTTTTACTTGGTGTTGTTGTTGCTGATGTGTGGCTTCTTCTTCTAATGGGATTTGATTAACCTCAATATCAATAGAGTCTCCACCAACAATTTCTGCTAGAATTTTCTTTAATCTCTTGAAATAATTGGATATCATAGCTATCAAATAAAAAAAAGATAATATGATACGTGCAAAGAAAGACCGATGAAACTTTAATTAAAAAAATTACAATGACTGACTTTTCACGTTTTTAGATGTAACAATTAGATCTAATTAAAATATTATTTTAGGAATTAATTAATCATTTTATTGTGTTAATTTTCTTATATTTAAAATCATTTTAGAGAAATTTAAAAACTTATATAATTTGCTAATCAATTTTTTGACTTATTTAAATTATTGGCATAGACCAACTAGATTTAATTTAATTACTATTAGAGCATACTTAGTCAACTAATCACATTCTAAAAATATCATTATTAATATATTAATGATTGGTGCTGTCCTCTAATTATATAAAAAATTAATTTTATAAATGTATTTGTGATATCTAAAGTCACAATTTAATATTCAACCAATTACAAAATCAAACAAACACAAAACAAACTCACAAGATTTATAACTTTTTTCATAAGAATAAAAAATCTCCATAAAAACAAATATGATTTAACCCTAGAATAAACTAAATTAAAATAAATAATATATATACTTAAAACTGATAAAGCATAAAATAGCCTTCAAAAGTTATAACTTCAACTGAGCCAATAAGACAAAGAGAAAGAGAGGCGCACTCCCTAAATAAAATCATGGATACAAAAATTATGACTTTATAGAGATTGGCCGCATATGGCTTATATATAATGTATTTATACTAATAATTAGTGGGCCTCATAATATTTATGATGGGTGAGCCTCTGCATTACGCCATTACCATATTAGCTTTTAGTTTTAGTTTGATTGTGGGACATATGTATTATACCTTTTTGATATAAAAATAATTAATTATAAATATTGGTAAATTTTTTTCAAAATCTGAGGGTAGGACCAGGCCTACTCTCAAGTATGCTGGATCCGTCCTTGCATCTTACTATCTTTTGTAAATATAACGTATAATACGGGTATCATACCTATAATATAGGTACCATATATAATTTTAATAAAGATAGTAAGACGGTTAGTAAAACTCGTGAGTAAGCATAACATTATTGTAAGGTTAATAAGGTGAGAAAGTCTATATTAGCACGATGGTATTGCTGATGTTATATTACAAAGCGATACATGTATTCCGAATAGGTATTATACTTAATAACTGTCAATCACAATTAACTAAATATAGAGGCCAGTTGAAAAAAAAAAAAAAAAATCAGAGGTGACATAAGTTCACTTGAGGGTCGTAATGCCCCAGTTGTATTTTAGAGTTTTCGGATGGGGTGCGGTAGTTTTACCAAACATTGAATTTTTTTTACAAGCCTTTGACTGTTTAAACATAGAAAATAAAAATAAAAAAATGGAAAAATTTAATAGTTAATGTGGGTCAGATTACATCCAGTAAACCACCCACTTGTGACTGGACGGATAGAGGGGCACATAAAGGAAAATAAAAATCAATGATAAATTCTTTTAATTTGTTTACGGTACAATAAAAGAAGTAATAACAAAAAGATAATCTTTGTTTGGATGCCCAGAAAATAAAAATATGACGTTAAAATCATCATAACTAATTGACCGTCAAAAGACATTTAACCTTGAATTATACAACAAATATCAATCTTTTTCCACAAACAATGTTATGAAAATCGGACCGAAAAGTAACTCGGTTAAGTGCTCGATTTCCAGTGCAACTGATTTGACTAGCAAATCGGATCAATGACGCCAGAAACTATATATATATATATATATATATATATATATATATATATATATATATATATATATATATATATATATATATATATAACCACCTTACTACCTTTGATAAAATTATATATGGTATCTATACTATGCGTATAGTACCCGTACTATGCGTTATATTTACAAAGAATAGTAAAATAGTTAATAAGATCGTGAGTAAGCATAACCTTACTCTTAACCTTATTTTATTCGCTTTTAATCATAGAGTCTAATTATAATTAGAAAAAATGGACGATCATCTTCTTGCAATTACGCTTGATAATTTTTCGTTAAATTTCTTTGCATACTTCTATCTAGTTAGAGATATGAGTTAAATCTTCTATAAAGAGTTTATAGGTGTTGATTTGAATTTAAATAAATAAACAGTGAATGTCAACCAGAAGGACTAACCAGTTATGGCGAAGACATACAATAGAAAGTAAATCCAATCATAAAATGCAACTATAGATAAACTGAGTTAATATATGTAACAAAAAATAGTAGTCATTATTTAATTAAAATTTTTCACAAATAATTTTGTGTAGAAAGAACTAAGTTGAAAAAGAAAAGGATAGACAGTAAATTAAATTTAACTACTGTTAACAAAATTCATTATTTTTTATTATAAATATTACTTAACCGTGCAAGACACTTGGCAACTCATTTGGCTTCTTTTCAACGTTTCATAAAGCAAGTCTTTGTCTCTAAGCTTTTTGAAATTCATAGCAATATGATTTTTTGAAAAATTGCTCTCTTTATTTTGCTTTTCGTGTCTCCTTTAGCAAACTTTTTGAAAGATAATAAATTAGAGTAGGTTTATGGTTAAACTTTTTAATAGAAAAAATATGATGAGGGCAGAGAGGAAAGAACAAGGTATATTTTTACAAGTTAATTTTTCATGTGATTTATGAATAAGGTAATCAAAAGTTCCATTACCTTTCTTTTCTTTTCATTTCTCTTTTGTTTTTTTTTTTTCATGTTAATGGGCGGGAACTATGAAGTGCAGCCCAGAGATGCCCTAGCCCGTTGAGTATTTTCTTATTAATTTATTCATAAGTAAAATTACAATTTAGGACAAAGTAATAAAAGATTTTTAAATGAAAACGTTCAAATTGATATTAAAAAAAAAAAAAAAAAAGGAATAAAATTGGTAATTTTGATATTATTAAGATATATGATAGCATTTTTGAAAGAAAAATTTCAACAAAGGTTCCAGTTCATTCAACAAGAGCAGAGAGTCCACTTGAGCGGGTGGAATGAAACTTAATTAAGTGGCATCATTACAAGTGAAGAAAACAAAGATACATCTAAAAGGCCGAACTCTTCCGAAACTAAACAAATTCAATCTCTTCCAAAACAAAACAATTCTCGAATCGAACTTTCATCAAATAAATTTTTCTCATAATTTCTTTATGCACCACTAAAAAATAAATTAAAGAAGGTTTTAAAGGCAGACGTCTTGCCAAAAGAGATGTGGTTTAGGGTATGATTGATGCATAAGATTCATTATCGATGGGCTAGGCTTGATGACTGAATTAAAGTTTGATGAGTCTATTACTATGGACAAAATTACGCTTAAAGACATTCCCCGTCATCACAGGATATAAGAGACGTATTTCAATGATAAGAAAGTAAATGTGCATTGAAGGAGACATACGAGTCTGTAGACATATGAATTCCAGTATAGTGATAGAAGTCAAAAATATTTTCCATAACTATCTTTGGACCAAATTGCAAGCTAGAACAAGTAGTAAGTTGACCACAAACGCACACATGATGTACAGAGACCCAAAAGAAACACATTTAGAATCAATGATAAGCATAAGACTTAATTAACAAAATGATGTGCTAGGTTGAGACAGTGAACTCACCAATATGAAACTAAAATTTAAGTCGTAAAAATTAACCAAACATATAGGAACATATATAAGATACCATAATATGAGGCGTTTTATTACTTACCTTGAGCTGGATTCGCCTTTAAAGGAATTTGAAATTTTCAATCTCTTGCTGTGTGTTTCCTCTTTCTCCTTCTCCTTCTCTTTCTCTTTATCAACCTTCTTATCAAATGGCGGTGTCTCTTTAATTGGAATCCTTTCCCCATCATAAATAAAATATGCCCCACACTTTTTCACGTTGCAACAACCTATGCGTTTGGCATTTAAATCCTCAACATAAAATTGGATGGTAACACCTATAATGTTGAGGTAAGATCTATTTTTTCGTGAATGTGGACGAAAATCAAAACCCAGGAAAACGTGATGCGAGTCCACGAATTCAGGTCCAGTGCCATAGTCCCAACCCTTTAAAGCACCACGGTGCCGTACTTCAGTCCAATTACGACGAAGGCTTCTGAACTTGTAGTCATAGCCAACCACCAAACCTTGCCCCTCGTTATGGTAGTTTTGAAACTCTACAATAGCGCACACAGCAAAACGACACATGTTACGACCGTACCGCGCTGATTCTTCTAAGTGAGTTACAGAAGATCCCTCACTTTGAAAGTTGAACCAATTGGGAATTTCAATTCCAGAAAAACAGATACTAGCACTCCGATGTGGAGAATATCTCTGTATCCAAAAGAAGAAGAAGAAGAAGAAGAAAATATTACTAACTTTATTAAAACTTTGAAAGACTGAGAATAACCAAAAAAAAAAAAAAGTTCTCTAATATTTCTTTTAACATATCACTTCCTTTTTTTCTAAAGAAATTCGTATCATATGAATGAGCAAGAGAGAGAGTAAGATCACCTTAGAGTGGGTCAGCATAGCATCTGCCACAACTTCTTCGAGTACATTTTGATCCATCCTGTAGCAATTGCTAAAGTTAACTCTCACGTTTCCCAAGACAGTTTTGGGAAATCTTGTTGACAAACTTGATGATACTTTATCTGCTGTCCAACCGTATGCATCCAAGCATTCAAGATCACATAAAAGGTGAGGTAAATTTGATACTTCTTTTAATGATGTACAATTGTGTGCATCAATACCTTTTAATTCATGAGGAAGTTTTGGTAAGGATTCAAGCCTCTCACAAAAGCTTAAGTCAAGATAATATAACTTAGAAAGGTTTATGATGCTTGTTGGAATGCTCTCAAAATGGTTTCTGCCAAGAAGCAAACTTTCTAGTGAGGATAACTGACCAAAATCGTTGGGTAATTCCTTGATACAACAGTTGGTCAAACTTAGTTCCATCAAACGTCTCGAATGTACAATGGATGATGGTACTACAATTTTTCCAATTCTCTCTGCTTTAAGCACCTTGAAAGCTTCCAATTCAGAATGCCCTAAGTTGTCCTCCTCTAATTCAGAATGCCGTAAGCTGTCCTCTGGTCCAGGATGCCCTACGCTCTCCTCCTCCGCTTCAGAATGTCTTAAGTTTTCCTCCTCTGCTTCAGAATTCCCGAAGTTGTCCTCCTCTGCTTCAGAATGTCTTAAGTTCTCCTCGTCTGCTTCAGAATGTCCTAAGTTGTCCTCCTTTACTACACAATGTCCTAAGTAGTCCTCCTCTACTACACAATGCCCTAAGTTGTCCTCCTCTGCTTCAAAATGCCCTAAGTTGTCCTCTTCTTCTTCAAAATGTCCAAAGTTGTCCTCTGCTTCAAGAAGCCCTAAGTCGTCCAACAATCCTTCAAGTTTTGAACACCCAGATAGATTGAGATGTTCAAGAGATTTCAACTTGAAGATTTCACTTGGGAGACTTCTAAGCATTGAACAATTCTTAAGATTCAATGTAACAAGTTTGGATAGATTCGTTATTGTTGGAGGCAACTCTTTTATTGCAGTTTCATCTAAATATAACTCTTCTATATTACGTGCCATCTCCGGATCATATGTCTTAAGACTTGAGCAACAGGAAAGGATAATTTTTTTCAGAGATTCCAAACAAATGCACGTTGGAAGAGTATGAAGGCTTTTGCAATACTTTAGATTTAAGATAATAAGCTTAGGAAGAGACTTTAGTACTGTCGAGGAAAGTTCAACCATACTTGTACAACCTTCTAAAATTAAACACTCAACATTTGGAGTCAATGAGAGATCTTGAACTTTTAGATGCCTGGAATAACTGAGGTCAATATGTTTCAACTTCCAAAGCTACAAGAAAGCAAATAAATGATCAATAGTACAAATTTGTCATGAGAAATACTTATATGGATAGTCTCACAACCCCTAGCGGATGTGATGAAACCTTCCAATAATACAATGGTATGTGTTGTCACATATTTATCAAATTTTCTCTTTCATCCGCCCATCATTGTCATTATGAATAGCTACACGTTATCATTCATCAATAAACAACATCATAAGAGGTAGATTTGAAAATTGACTGTAAATGTTTTTGTTTGATTGGATGGTCTCACAATGTCAACTAAATGAGATGGTGAGCCTGTCCCATATAAGTTTTTCTCTATCTACTATTGATAACTTGTAACAAAGAGAATACCTTGTAAAAAAATATTACCTGGGCATCAGACGGAAGTTGTTCGACATTGCTATAACGCATGTTAAGTGCAACAAGGTTCTTTAAATGAAAATTTGACTTCAATGATTTCAACGGACATCCATCCCAACAAAGGTATCTTAGCTGAACGGAAATGGAATTGAGGCATTCAGAAACATGCACCTTGTTGATGTTATTCTCTTCATAATGTAACAAATTATATAGTTTAAAGAATCTCAATTGATGCATCTTGGCGAGGGCACGAGGTTGTAAGTTTATGATCTCTCTCAATTTAGACATGTCCAAACATATGCCTTGGATTTTTTTAGCACCCTGCTGATCAAGAAGAAATGATAATTAGCATAAAATATTTAAGAGCATATCTAACGGTTAGTGGTAAAATAAACCTTAAATATATAATATATTCTTCCGACTATTTTCAGAATGATCAATTATATAAAACATACTCTCTCCATCACCTAAACCCTCTGTCGCCAAAGCCAATGCACAAAGGAAAAGTCATAAACATATATCTTTAAGTTGATTCTTTTTCAGAATTATCAATTATTAAAATATACTCTCTCCTTTACTTAAACCCTTTGTCGCCTAAGTTAATGCACAAAGTAAATGTCATAAACAGATTTCTCAAAGTTGAAATTTAATATATCTCGCATGTATAAAATACATAGTTACGGAAATAATGTCTCTTAACATTTACCATATTTGCCTCTAATACATGTTGTATATCTTCATGATGCCATAGACGACTGTATCGACCAAGATCATTCATTGATGCATCTTGTACAATTTTCCGACCCATTTCTTGAAGTAAATCATGCATTGTAATCTTGTTGTCATCACTTTCAATAACAAGACACTTGTCTACAAGAATAGTTATTGCAACTTTTGGGTGGAAGTTGCAGGCATCGAAGAATTCTTCTGCAAAATTTTTACTCTCCCCCTTTAGGAAACATGCAATGTCTAGAAATATATCCTTCTCATTCTCATCGAGTCCATCAAAACTTATTTTTAAAACTTCATAAATGTCCTTGTGAGGAACTCTCTCTAGTTTCTTTATTGCACCTTCCCAAAACTCTTTTGGCCTATCAAATAAATAGCAACCCAACACTTTAAGAGCTAATGGAACGCCTTTTGAATAATTAACAAACCAAAGCGATAGGTCAGAATAATCTATTTTCGAACAATTGTTTCGAAAAGCATGTGTACAAAAAAGCTGGAGAGCATTACAAGGAGATAATCCCCCAATCTTGTATATACCATGTTCATCCACACCACAATTTTTTAGAACTTGTTTATCTCTTGTTGTAATAATAATTCGACTTCCTCCACCCAACCAATTCAGATCTCCAATCAACGATTCTATTTCATAGATTTCATAACATCATCAAAAACAATGACAACTCTTTTACGGCCTAGCCGTTCTTTTTGTGAAGTTGAAATCTATATTAGAATTCTGATCCTCTAGGATTGTAGAAAGAAGTTCTCGTCGTAAGAGAGTTAATGTATAATCATTGCTTGACTTTTCCCTTACATCTCGAGCGAAGTAAGAAGCATGAAACTGACCCTTAATATTGTTGAATAGAGCTTCTGTAATAGTTGTCTTACCTATACCACCCATTCCCAAAATTCCTATAGTATGAACATTGTTGAAGTCATCCAAGTGCAGTAAAAATTTAATTATGTATTCAACAATTGGTTCTGTTCCAACCAAGCCCCGTTTTGCAACTGGAGCTGACATCCACCTCAAGATCTCCATAATATCTTTGACAATTTTCTCTGAAAGCGAATCTGGATACCTAAAAAGTATTGAAGACTACTTGTAATAAGCATAACTAAAGTAGAAAGAGAAAAATATTTAATTTCAATTGAAGTTAATAAATTATCAAAGGAAGAGGTCATTTCATGCCGGTTATAAATAATAATTAGAAAAAAAATGGTATAAATTATTTATAAAATTTAATGATGTACCTGGTGGTTACAAAAAAGCATCTCAACCACAGATTTATTGATGTATGTGTCATAAGATCTATAGCAGATTAAAGCTTAGAATTGAAACTAAAATACTAAACTGAAGAGTAGAAACTTACTTGCGCTCTGAACTGAAGCAGTAGCCAGCTAGATTGGCTGCTTTTATCATAGCCTTCTTCCATCTCTCCACCTTATCTTTAAATTCTTCTTCCGTCATTTGTAGCTTCTCTAACTTCTCTTTGTTATAACTTTTTACAAGTTTAGCAAATCCATCCCCGTAAGCACCCGTTTGATTCCTTACATGTGATGGATCTACGCGAAAGAAAACTGGTAATACTATCTGAGTATATGTTTTTTTGCATTCAATGATCTTTTCCAGTTCTTCAAGACACCATCTTGAAGATGCATAACCTTCAGAGAAAACGATGATCGAAATAATTGATTCTTCAATTGCTTGAGAAAGAGAAGGGGAAATTTCTTCTCCTCTAATAAGTTTCTCATCATCAAAATATTGAATACCTTTCCTCCATAGTTCTCCAAGTAGAAAAAGGGTAAATGAGGTGCGAGTGTCCTCACCTCTGAAACTGACGAAAACATCGTGCTTCTTCTTCCTCACTGGAGCAGTAGAGGAACTAGAGGATGCCATCTAAAGAATGTCAAAACGCAATCTCAAGAGTATAGCTGTATTATCGCTTAAACAGGGTGTGAGTTTACTAGGTTAACCTACCACAATATTTTATGTTAGTCTAGGCATGTTTTCTTGAATTCCGAAAGATTCCATTTCTATATTTATAAATTAAAATCGAGGCCGAACGACATGCACCCACCCATAGTTTGCCATAAGACAATTACCCACTTCTATCTAAATCTGTTATTAAAATCTATTTAAGTAAAGATAATATGGTAATTTTATGTCCATTAATTTTAAATTAATCTATAAATCCCTAATTTTTTTATTTCATTTTTCTCTCCTCTCTCTTATCTTCTTCTTCATCTCTCCCTTTTCTTTCTTCTCTTTTTTCCTTTTCTTCTCCCTCCTCCCCTTCTCTTTTTTCCTTTTCTTCTCCCTCTTTTCCCTTTGGTCGTTAGGCAAGAACCCGTCTTTTCCTCTTTAAGTTTTTTAATTTTTTATTTTTTTTTCAAATTTTTATAATTTTTTACAGTTTGGGTTGGAAGTGTTTGAAATTTGTGGTGGTTGGTGGCGGTGGTGATGGTTGTATTTGGTGGTCTTTTCCTCTTCAGTTTTTTAATTTTTAATTTTTTTTTTAATTTTTATAATTTTTTACAGTTTGGGTTGGAAGTGTTTGAAATTTGTGGTGGTTTGTGGCAGTGGTGATGGTTGTATTTGGTGGTTCTGGTGGCGAGTTTGGAGCTGGTGGAGGTCCTGACCGAGAAGAAAGGAAGAAAAGAGAAGGAGGAGGGAAAAGAAGGAGAAGAAAGGAAAAAAAGAGAAAGGAAAAGAGGGAGAAGAAAAGGAAAAAGGGGGGAGGGGGAGAACTGGAGAAGACTGGAAAGAAAGAGAAGGGAAAAGAGGGAGAAAAAAAGTACAAAAAGAGAAGGGGAGGAGGGAAAAGAGGGAGAAAAAGAAAGAAAGAGAAGAGAGATGAAAAAGAAGATAAAGAGAGAGAAGAGAAAAGTGAAATAAAAAATAGAATAAAAAAATTAGGGATATATGGATTAATTTAAATTTAATAGATATAAAATTATTATATTGTCTTTATTTAAATAGATTTTGCCAACAATTTGATAATTATCATTTTCAGACTTTTGGATACCAAATTATGTTTTGGGCAAACTATAGGTGGATGCATGTCGGCCTTAAAATTGAAAATAACATCATGCTCCATGATGCTGATTGCTGTGGGCGGACCTAGGCCCCTTGAGGGCAGGCCCTCAACTAGATAAGATAAAATTAGTGATTGCCAAGTATATTTAATCACTATATAAGACTACCGACATTATAAAATTACTACAGATAGACTCTCACCCACCCTGCCAGTGGCGGAGCCACGTTATGGCCTGAAGTGACTTCTTGCCATTGTTTGTATTTTGGAAGTTTAGCAATTAATTTTACGATTATTATCATAAATTTTTTTGGGTAAAGGTAATCTATGAAGAATAAAAGAATAAATCCCCAAGAAAATGATCCTTAATACCCTTAGACCATCTCCAATCTATTGCACCAATTTGGTGCAAAATTACATCAAATTAATGTAAATTTTAGTACAAAATACTATTTCATCTCCAACCCACAACACCAAATATTACACTAAAAAGAATATTCTTTTTTTCTTTTATTGTAATAATCAACGATTAATCTATTTCGCTCATTATTTTTATATATATTAATTAAATATTAGGAATGATATTTTTATTAAATAATAATTATTTTAAAAATTATACTAATTTAATAAAATTAAGCATTTTATTCAAGGATTTGAATTCTACAATCGATTAAAGCCTACGTGAGTTTTTTCAAAATGAGCAATCAAGAATTATGCAAAAAAGAGCTCAACAACAAGGTCAAAGATCTCAAAATAACTCTAGTTCTTTTCAATATTTTGATAATCTTACTAGATCCAGAACTAATCTACCGGAATACTAAATTGTTATTTTAGTTTATGTTGTATTTTCTTTTAATTTTAGTGTTTTTAAATTAGTGTTAATTTTTATTTTGAGTTATTGTAGTTTAATATTTGCATTGAATAAAATTTTATTTTTAATTTTTCATCATTTTTTAAATTATATTATTATTATAAATTTATTATTATAAATAATAATCAAATTAAATTAAATATAAATAATCAAATTTGGTGTGATTTTTGGTGTAAAATTTAATACTCAAATTAACTTAACAAAATTAAAAAAAAAAAAAAAACAAAATTATTTGTACTACAGTGCCATGCCATTTTGGCGTGGCGGTTTGGCGTGGGTTGGAGATGCCCTTCATAAAGGTAAAGGTAACTGTTTAAAACCATTGAGTGTTCTTTTATTGTCTTTTCTAATATAAGTGTCGTATAATTATAAGTTTCTAATGAAAGTGTATTATGGCTGATAATAAGTTAATAACCCTTAATTTTAACTGGTGGCGTCCAAATTCCAAAGCTCAAATTTAAATATTATTAAAAAAAAAAAAAAACTATTTATACTTCACAGTAAAGGATGTAATGTGATCAATAATGCTAGGGACACCAAAAATTTTACATCAAAAATATGTATCGGTTTACGTGTAACACGCATCTGATTTGTTTAACAATTTTTTTCTAATGAACGGCCGTCCATCAAATTTGGACGGTCGTTCACTCACATGAACGCCTGTCCCTTGTATATGGACGAGCTAGGGAACGGTCGTCCATCAAATTTAGACGGCCGTTCACTCACATGGATGCCCGTCCATATTATATGGACGGGCGTCCATATACAAGGGACGGGCGTCCCCATTTAAAGGACGCCCGTCCATAAATAAAATATGAAAAAAAACTTTGGGGACGGTCGTCCCTTATGTTTGGACGGGCGTCCATTCCTGCACTTCTATACTTAAAAAAAAAAAAAAAAAAAACGTTTGGACGGGATACTTTAAAAAAAAAAATGTTTGGACACTTTAAAAAAAAAAAAAAATTCGTCTTCTTCGTCTTCATTTCCCAGCTCCTAGGTTCTCATGTTAGTTCTTCGTCTGAGCATTTTGTTGTACAAGAAATTATAAGAACTGAAGGTGCTCATCTTTCGGGTACTAGCCAAAATCCTGATGATGCCAAGTGCAGGAAGCTAGGCTTGCAAGTTGTATCTGGTTTAAGCTCAAAGCTCACCAGTGTGAAGAAATCTGCTGCCATGGATTCTAACGTGCTCAGTAGTGATGTGTCCAAGCTTTCTAGAGCAAAATTGGATATATCCCTCTCATGGCCTTTTCAATTTTCCTCCTGGGGTTTGTCCTGTGCCTCTGGAAATACATATTTAGGGAGTAGATATATCCAATTTTGATGCAAGGATGCAAGCCATGACGAAACCCATATATACTGCAATCGTCCAACATGCCAAGAATGGAAAACTTGTGCTTGTATTTGTCCCTTCAAGAAAATATGTGTGGTATATGTAGAAACCAAAATAATGGACGGGCGTCCATTGCTAATGGACCCCCGTCCAAACTTTTTTTTTTTTTTTTAAAGTATGGACGGGCGTCCATTCCTAATGGACGCCCGTCCAAACATAAGGGACGGCCGTTCAAAATTTATGGACAGCCGTCCCCAAAGTTTTTATTTTTATTTTCATATTTTATTTATGGACGGACGTCCTTTAAATGAGGAGGCCTGTCTCTTGTATATGGACGGGCGTCCATGTGAGTGAACGGCCGTCCAAATTTGATGGACGGCTTTCACTAGAAAAAAATTGTTAAACAAATCAGATGCGTGTTACACGTAGGCCGGTACACATTTTTGGTGTAAAATTTTCGGTGTCCCTAGCATTATTGGTAATGTAATCTGGTGAGTATTTGTTTTAAATTAATGTTATATTCTTATTAGTTTCATTTTTATCCTCAATTATAAAATATTAAAATATTAAAACTTTCATTTTAATTCACCAAATTTTGTCCCTCTTTTAATTATTTACATTATGTTAAATCCACTTTTATTAAAATATTTCTTCAATCTATAAGACGTATAAGTAGGGGTGTGCGGTTCTAGGTACTCTGCATTTTCCGGGAGAACCGGAACTGGAACCCAACAATGCAGGTTCCCAAAAAAAGGAGCCGAAACCAGAACCGCACAGTACAAGTCTTTCAATTGAAGGAACCGGAACTTAAAATGCAGGTTCTGCTTCCTTTCCCGGGTACCCTATAAAAAATCAATTACCCCCCTGTTAGTTTAAAAAAGGATAAAAATACCTTAAAAGTTTACAAATACACCCCTAACAAATTTTGATTACTCATTCATTTGTGCCCAATGTAACTCATAACCTGTAAATTTAATATTATAAATTAATAATGTTTATAATGTAATATAGTAATATTGTAATTAATTAACTAATTATTAAATTATAATGTAATGTTATAATTAATTAAGTGATTATACTATAATGTAATGTTATAAATACTTATAATTATTTAGTAGTTATTGAACAATAATGTAATGTTATAATTAATTAAATTTCTAATAATTTAATTAATTACTTATGTTTAATGTTTATAATATAATGTCATAATTAATTAAGTAATCATTTAATTATGTAATGTTATAATTAATTAAGCGATCATATTACAATGTAAATTGTAATGTTATAATTAATTAAGTAATATAATAATTAATTATAATGTAATATTATAATTAATTAAATTGTTAATAATTTAATTAAATATTGTAATATTGTTTATAATAGAATGCTATAATTAATTAAGTAATCATACTATAAATTTATAATGTAATGTTAAAATTAATAAAATTATATTAATTTAATTAAGTATTGTGTAAATTAGTAAATCACTAATGTTTATAATATAATTTCATAATTAATTAAGTAATCATTTAATTATATAATGTTATAATTAATTATGTGATCATACTATAATGTAATGTTATAATGAATTAAGTAATCATACTATAAATCTATAATTTAATATTATAACTAATTAAATTTCTAATTATTTAATTAATATACTAATGTTTATAATGGAATGTTATAATTGATTAAGTGATCATACTATAAATATATAAGGTAATGTTATAATTAATTAAATTTTTAATCATTTAATTAAGTAATGTAATAATATAGTAAATTACTAATGTTTATAATGTAATGTTATAAATTCATAACTAATTATATAATCATTTAACTATGTAATACTATAATTAATTAAGTGATCATAATATAATGTAATATAATAATGTTATTATTTAATTAAGTAATTATTTAATTATAATGTAATGCTTAATTAATTAAATTTTAGATTCTTTAATTAAGTAATCATTTGTTTATAATGTAATGTTATAATTAATGTTTATAATATAATGTCATAATCAATTAAATAATCATCTGATTATGTAATATTATAACTAATTATGTAATCATACTATAATGAATTAAGTAATCATACTATAAATCTTTAATATAATATTATAATTTATTTATTTATAATAGAATATTATAATTAATTAAGTGATCATTTAATTATAATGTAATGTTACAATTAATTAACTAACTAAGTAATTGTACTATAAATTTATACTGTAATGTTATAATTAATTAAATTTTTAATCATTTAATTAAGTATTGTGCTAATATTTATGTAGTAAATTAGTAATCACTAATGTTTATAATATAAGGTCATAACTCATAATCAATTAAGTAATTATTTAATTATATAATGTTATAATTAATTATATGACCATATTATAATATAATGTTATAGTGAATTAAGTAATCAGATTATAGATATTTAATATAATATTATAATTAATTAAAATTTTAATCATTTAATTAAGTAATGTAATAATGTAGTAAATTACTAATATTTATAATGTAATGTTATAAATTTATAACTAATTAAGTAATCATTTAACTATGTAATACTATAATTAATTAAGTGATCATAATATAATGTAATGTAATAATATTATAATTTAATTAAGTAATCATTTATTTATAATATAATGTTATAATTAATATTTATAATATAATATCATAATCAATTAAATAATCATCTAATTATGTAATGTTATAATTAATTATGTAATCATACTATAATGAAATATTGAAATGTTATAATGAATTAAGTAATCATACTATAAATCTTTAATATAATATTATAATTAATTTATTTATAATATAATATTATAATTAATTAAGTAATTGTTTAATTATAATATAATGTTACAATTAATTACGTAATCATACTATAAATTTATAATGTAATGTTATAATTAATTAAATTTCTAATAATTTAATTAAATATTGTGCTAATGTTTATGTAGTAAATTAGTAATTACTAATATTTATAATATAATGTCATAATCAATTAAGTAATCATTTAATTATGTAATGTTATAATTAATTATGTAATCATAATATAATATAATGTTATAGTGAATTAAGTAATCATATTATAAATTTTTAATGTAATATTATAATTAATTAAATTTTTAATCATTTAATTAAGTTGTACTAATGTTTATAATGAAATGTTATAATTGACTAAGTAATTATACTATAAATCTATAATGTAATGCTATAATTAATTAAATTTTTAATTATTTAATTAAGTAATATACTAAATGTCATAACTTATAAATCAATTAATTAAGTAGTAATCAAATAATATAATACTATAAATCAATTAAGTAATGTTATAAAATTATAATTAATTATATAATGTAATGTTACAATTGATTAAGTATGATATTTAACTAGTAATAAAATTTATTAATGTTTATCAATTTATCATATATAATTAATTAATTGCTAATTTACTAGAGATATGCTTAGAACTTGATAATTGAAGTAAATAACTAAATATATTATTATTCAATCAAATATACTATTTTATTCAAAAATAATTCTTTTAATAACATTAAAAATTTAAAACACTTTTAATTGGATCATAATTCCAATTATTCACTCAATTAATCAAAACTTTAATATTAATATATTATAATATATTAAAGTTTTTAATATAGTGTAATTTATATGTAATAAGTATAATTATATTAGTATATTTATTTAATTAGGTTATTCCAAAAATTTAACTTTTTTTATCTTAAATTTTTTACATGTAAAATAATAGAAACCCCCCATTATTCATATTTCACAAATATTTCATTGCAGTTCAGGTTCTAAAACAGGTTCTAAATAGGTTTCAAAACAGGTTCGAAACAGGTTCCAAAACAGGTTCGAAAAAGGTTCCAAAACAGATTCCAAACAGGTTCCAAAATCGGTTCCAAACAGGGTATCCTTTTTCCCGGTTCCGGTTCATCCAAACACAAGAACAGGAACCGGAACCGCATAATGTTGGTTCCAAAAAATTGGAACTGGAACCTACCCTCAGACAGCCTTCCTGGTTCTCTCCCCGTGCCCTCTTCTACCCTACCCTACTGCCCGTGCTCACCCCTACGTATAAGTTAATTAAAAATTTTATTAACTCCATGCAATTTTATTAAAATAAAAAAACTAACTTATTTATATTTTATCATTAAATTGAGATTTCATGGTTACTGTTGGGCGTGATTTTTCCATTAAGCTTGGAGAAGTCAGAATCCGACGAGGATATAGTTCGACCCCAAATTAGTTTGGCTTAACACTTGTCTGACTCAGCATAAGTTCGTCAAGCTATAGCTCGACCTAGCATAAGCTAGTCGCGACCAAATCTAGCAATTGTTCAACAAATCACAAATAAGCTTATATCTCAGATATTTCAGAAGAGTTTAGATCAACAACAGTAATGGCGTGATCTTAGCACACAATCACAAGAATATCATAATTGCAACTAGAACATAATTGCAATCCCGATAATGTCTGTCTTTCCTTGTTTACAAACTTGTATATAAACCCCCTGTAATAGCTGCTTTTTACTCATATAATCATAACATCTACGTAATGAAAATCATGAAAGATAACATAAATAGTTGGGCCCAAAATTTTCTTTTATTAAACATATACATTCTTTACACAAAATTTGGATTATGTACAAAAGTTATCAAAAACATGGTGGACAGTGTAACCATTTCTCCTCGCGTGCCGACGCCCATCCAACCGCGTTCTCACCTAGGTCCTGCAATCACAAAGAAAAATAACGGGGTGAGCACAAAACAATGCACAGTAAGTAAATCCTCTACTTAACTGTCCCCGTAACTCTTTCTCTTAATTATTTTCTTACACTTTTTCTCATCTCATTTATTATTTCCTCTTTCACACAGCTCTCACTACTTAACTTCTGCCATATGTCACAGCCTCATCTTACCGGAGGCACTGCGAGTGGAGTTCACACAGCACCAACCCACTCTTCGTGACTTTCGGGTGGAGATCACAAAGCACCAACCCGCTTTTAGTCACTACCGGGTGGAGATTACAAAGCACCAACCCGTTTTTAATAACTACCGGGTGGAGATCACAAAGCACCAACCCGTTTTTAATCGTTTTCTCATTCTCTCTACTCTTAGACACAAAGTTCTCTATTCTTTCTCAAGCCACTTCTCAATGCACAATTAATCTTCTGCACTAATGTACTCATGCAATGTCGCAAGAATTAAGGTTTACTACTCATGATTCTCTTAGGCATTTCATCAAATAACTAATGTGCATACATAAACTCTACTTTATCTATGGTTCTATCCCTCTCTTGAACCATCCAAAATGGGAGAAAACTCCCTCATCCCTGTCATAAAATAAATCTCCTCTAATTTCATCTCAAGCTACCTCCTCTCATCACTACATATTCAACAACTACAAAACAATTATTCATCTCCATCTCAATTCTCAATAACATATCAGCTATCATACACACATAATTTCTACTAAATCTCTACTCAAACAAAAGAGCTCTTAAATATCAACTTGGATTGGGATTTACTTACCTTGTAATGGAGAGACTACACTAGCACTTTCCTTTCCTTTAAAAGGCTTGTCTCTTCTCTACCCTTTAAACCATAACACCATAAGATTTTAATACACAAATATATGAAAAACTTCACATCTAAAGCAAGAATCCTTACCTTAGGATGCCTTAGATTTATTTTCTACCCCAAACTACTCCAAAAGCCCTTAAGATCCTTGGAAGATTGAAGGAAGAATTGGGAGGAAATGATGAAAGAGTATGGCGGTGGAAGAAGAATGAATGAAGGGTTTACTAAGCTTCAACCCTTTTTAGCTCAAAATATATTCATTCATTCCCATATTGCCCTTGATCTTTCTTCAAAATTCCATCTTTGTCTTTTCAATCATTACAATCACACCCCCATTCTAACATACTCTCCATAAAATTCTCTTACTTTTTACTCCCCACTTTCCCTGCTAACTAAGGGTAGAAAGGTCATTTTGCCCCTATGGAAGAATTCTCTAGAAACCTCAATACACTTTTTATTCGGCTCTTCGCCGCGATGAAGACTCTTTCTTCGCCCCGGCAAAAAATTACAGAACCTACCTCATTGGTTTTAGAACCTCGTCGTCGCGGCGCAAATTATTCTTCGTCCTGGCGAAGTCTGTAACACCAAGATTTTGCCAAGTCTTTACAATTTCAGGGCAACCACTCAACCAAACCCACACATCCATTCAACCAAGGGCCAACCAAACAATATGAATAATCTACCAACTCAAATAAGAGCAAAATAATAAACATTAGCTACATACCTCAAGTGGGGCGTTACACCCCCTCCAACGATGGAAGAGGGGTTAGAAAATTGTTCTAGGCATAATATATTTCTTCGCCCACTTTCCAAATTTCCTGCAAGAAACAAGCAATTTCAGTGCACTGATAACCTGAAATTTCCAATGGTTCGTACCAGATCCAAAACCACCATCGGAAACCATGACAATGTAGAGCCTGCCCACCAGGAGGTGCATCAGAGCTCTCCTCCAAGTCGACCACCAATGTCACTAGTGCAACGGGTTGCAAATCAGTAAGGGATAGGGACTTCAAATCCCGAAAATGGCTAGCTAATGGAGATGACAAGGATGATGGTTGCACAAGCAATGCAACGAAACGTGGCTGAATTAAGTAACAAGTAGTCGACTAACTAGGGCCTCGATTAGCCATGCTTCACAGAGGTTACTCCCACGGATCGAAATAACTCTGTTGATGACCAATCTGGCTCATCGGCACTGAGGAGCAACTGTCACCCTTGACATCATAGGGCGTCTTCCGCTCATGAGCATGAGTCTTGCGGGCAAGTTAACCCCGGGAGGCAATCGAGCGAGCAAGCAACCAATGGGGGAAAATGAAGGCAATTCAAAGGGCTGCTCACTAATTGACGGAACACCTAACGTTAGTGTGATGGTTTTAACCCACGCCAAAGGCAGGCTTAAACCTCGTAAGCTCACGAGATTAGCCACACACGCCAATTTGGCAACAATCGAAGTTTCAGTTTTAACCAACGTCACAAGCAACATACTGAGGAGCATGATAGCACCTACCATCCCAGGCATCATGACTCCACCTCGTGCACTAGCACTTATGACCGAGCAGGTTCGCGAGCAACTGACCTTTGAACTCATCTGCTGGAGGTAAGGCTGAATAGAGCTCGTAGTTAGAGTACTCCTCATGATGAGGCCTTAGATCGGGTGCAAAAAATGCTCGACGATCTAAGAGCCTGCCAAAATAATTCGATGAAAAAGATAGTAAGTTCTCCATTCATGGAAGAAGTCCATCAAGCCCTACTTCCCTAGGGTTTCCGGGCACCAAAGAACAAGTTCTATGGGAAAAGCGATCTTAGAGATCACTTTGATTCCTTCAACGACTTGACGAAACTACATCAGGTCTCCGACTTGGCGAAGTGCTGTTGTTTCATGGTCACAATTCTCTTTGTTGTATTTGCAGCAATTCCAAGCGAGGAGACAGTTCGCAATGCTACTCAGTTATCTGAGTAATATTCGTCAAGAAAGACAAAACTCTGATCTCGTATTTAACGAGGTTCCAGAACGAATAGGCAAAGGTTGCGAATGCATCTAAAAAGTTAATCTGCACACTGCTTATAGCAAGAATAAGGCCGCAGACAGAACTGTGAAAAGAGCTTTAAAACGAAGATCATGTGAACTTGGCTAAGTTCTACCAAATGGTCGCCAAACATCAGTGAGCTGAAAACTTGCTGGTGGCCTTGGCTAGAAGCTTGCCAAGAAGAGCCCTTGAGAGGCGACAAGATTGCCCAACAGACAAGAGAAGAGGCTAGGACTGAAATGACAAGGGCGAAAATAAGTTCCAAAAAAGACAGAGAATGGAATCCTGTAGGGAAACACAACCTTTTCTACGATATACAAAACACACCCCCTTGACACAAGATGTAGCACACATCTATGAAGTCTCTCACAAGGTTATAAAATTACCTATACTAGAGAGAATTAGAGGGACATCAGGCAAAAGAGATCACTAAAAATACTATAGGCAGTACCGAGACATTGTGCACAACATTAATGAGTGATAGGCTTTGAAAAATGTCATTGACAACCTAATTAGAAGAGGTCACCTGAAAGAATTTGTCAAGAAGGAGCCAACTCGCGACAAACCGAGTGAGTAGAATAATTAGATCCAACAAACCCAACCAAACAACGATGTGTTAGTGGGCATGATCTTTAGGGGACCTGACATTGTAAGAAGCTCTAGGCACTCGGATGAGCAATATGCGCGAGAAGCCAGGACATACTCAATTCCTCAAGTAATGAGCTGTGCAGTTAAGCCACCTAAATAGCCTAGAACAGAAAGTGAAGTGATAGGCTTCACTAAAAAAAAGTTCGACCAATTCCCTCACAACAACCATGATGCGATTGTAATCACAGCGAGAATTGGTAATGCCCAGGTCTTCCAAGTAATGGTAGACAACGGTAGTGCAGCGAACATCATCCTCTTAGGGGCTTTTCGAGAATCGAGCAGGATTTAAGAGCATGCCTGTCACGGCTGTATGGATTCACCTGGGATAGTCTAGTCCCCAAAAGAACAATTGAGCTACCCATGACTATCAAAGACAAGCCTTAGATAAGAACAATGATGATAGAATTCTTAGTGGTCGACTATCCGACCACCTACAATGTCATTTTGGGAAGGTCACTCCTAGAAGACCTTAGCACAGTCACTTATGTGAACTGTTAGGCTATTAAGTCCCCAACCCCGGACGGAATAAGAGTTATAAGGAGTTGTAGAAAAGAGTCAAGGGAGTGCTATAAACGGGCAATTCATGCGGCGCAAAAATGGGCACTCTCGAGGACCATGATCATCACGAAGTTTGAGCTAAAACCTGAACCATTGGAAGATGCCATAGATTCTCGCATCTACAAAGAAGAGCCCACAGTAGGGCCTACAAAGGAACTGCGAGAAATACTTGTCAACGAGGAAGATCCAACTCGCATTCTAAAAATTTGGAGCAATCTAAGCGACGAATTGGCAAATAGTTTAGTGGGGTTCCTAAAGAAAAACATTGACGTGTTTGCTTGGGTACATACAGACATAGTGGGGATCAGTCCTGAAGTGATGTGCCATAGACTAAACATCGACTTAGAGGCTCGGCCAATAAGGCAAAAAAGAAGGTCTATGGATGTTGAGCGATCTAGAGCACTCTAGGATGAAGTTGAAAAGCTCCTAAACATCAACTTCATTCGGGAAGTAAAGTACCCCAACTAGCTCGCCAATCTGGTTTTAGTGAAGAAGTCGAATGGAAAGTGGTGAACTTGCATTGACTTCACTTATCTAAACAAGGCATGTCCTAAAGACAACTTTCTGTTACCCCAGATCAATCAGTTAGTTGATACAATAGCAGAGAACTCACTACTACCCTTCATTGATGCTTACTTTGGATATAATTAAATCTCGATGCATCAGCTCAATAAAGAACACACCTTTTTTATTTCTAACTAGGTTATCTATTGTTACAAGGTTATTCCATTTGGCTTGAAGAATGCTAGAGTGACCTACCAACGTTTGGTCAATCAGATGTTCATCGAGCAAATTGGCAAAACCACAAAGGTGTATATTGACAACATGCTTGTCAAATCAAAGGTTACCGAAAGCCACATTGAGGATTTGAGGAAAAATTTTGGTATCCTTAGAAAGTATCGAATGCGGTTGAAGCCCTTGAAGTGTGCTTTTGGAGTAAGTTCAAGGAAGTTTTCGGGTTTCTTGGTAAATCAGCAAAGTATTGAAGCCAACCCGAACAAGATTTAAGCTCTCCTGAACATGCAAAACCCGACAAAAATAAAGCAAGTTCAGAGTTTGACAGGAAGTGGTCATGTTAAGTAGGTTTTTTTCCCAAGCAATTGATAGGTGCCTACTTTTCTTTGAAACCTGGAAGGGTAACAACGGTTTTAAGTGGGCAGAGGAGTGCGAGAAAGCATTCCAAGAATTGAAAAGGCATTTGGGACAGCTTCTTTTGTTATCAAAGCCCGTCTTGGGCAAGGCCCTACTGTTGTATCCATTGGTATCCAAGTCTGTGATCAGCGTAAATTTGGTACGCAAGGAAGGGGGAGTGCAATGGCGAGTATACTATATGAGCAAGCAATTGCTCAATGCCGAGACAAAGTACCCCGAGATGGATAAGCTTGTTTATGCACTCATCATAGTCCCTCAAAAATTGCGACCCTATTTTCAAGCACACTCCATTATGTCCTGACAAACTTTCCATAGAAAAAGATAATGTAAAAGCCAAAGGCATCGGGTAGATTAATTCAGTAGACTATGGAGCTTAGTCAACATGACATCAAGTATCTCCCGAGAATAGCAATCAAGGGACAAGCTTTGGCTAACTTCATCTCAGAGTTCTCATACCAGCCCGAGGGGTAGTCAAGCTTGCTTGAAGCGAGCACATCAGAAGAGAACAATTTAGTGGAGCGCAAGCTCGATAGCCTATGGTAGTGGACATTGTACGTGCTTTTACTAGAAGTATCTAAAGGGGATCCAATCTGCGTTATAGTCAAATTCGGGTTTGTCGCCTCGAATAATGAGGTAGAATATCAGACCATGCTCGTAGGGATCCACCTGGCCAAGGAAATGCGGGCAGACTTAGTCAAAAAATTTCAGTGACTCCTAACTCGTCATCCATCAAATCTTCGGGGAACATCAAGCTAAAGAAGACATAATGATGTCCTATCTCCGAAAAGTAAAATCTGAGCTTTAACAGTTCAAAACATACTCAGTTCTACAAATACCAAAGAAAAAGAATTCAGTAGCTGATGCTCTAGCTCGCCGAGCTTTGGCAATGAGCAAAGAAATAACTGATTCTGTCCCCGTTAAATTTCTCCCAAGTTCGAGCATCCTCACTTCACAAGAAGCGGTTTTGGTAAGAAGGGCAAAGGTATAACTGGATGGACTCAATAACATGTACTTGAGAGATGGAACAGTGCCCGAGGGAAGAGATGAAGCCAAGACTCTTCAAGCAAAATCAACTTGGTATACGCTTATCAATGACAGGTTGCATAAGCGAGGCTATATATCCCCGCATTTGCAGTGTGTAGATCATGAGAATGCAAATTACATCCTAAAAGAAATCCATTAGGGTATTAGTGGAAACCACGTTAGGGGTCGTTCTTTAGCATATATGGTACTCTATCAGGGATATTATTAGCCAACAATCTTCAACGATGTAGCCAACAATCCATAAGGGTATTAGTGGAAACCACGTTAGAGGGTTGCAGATATTTCGCGAGCTCCACCCAAAGAGCTGGCAACTTTGACAAACCCATGACCATTTGCAATTTGGGGAATCAATCTGATAGGTTCTTTACCTTAGGGGAAATAAGGTGTTAAGTTCACGGTAGTTGCAATCGACTACTTCATAAAGTAGAGCCTTTGGTGACCATTACTTCAAACAAGCTAAAGGATTTCATCTACAAAAATATCATTTGTAGGTTTGGAATCCCCTACACTATCATCACCAATAATGAGAAACAATTCGATTGTGAAAACTTCTAATCGTTCTATGAAAGGCTCAACATAAGGAAGAGCTTCTCCGTTGTCTACTAGCCTCAAGCTAACGGTCAAGTAAAAGCTGTCACTAAGGTGATCAAGCACATCCACAAGAAAAAGCTTGACTCTCTTAAAGGGAGATGGGTAGACAAGCTGCCCGAGGCTGTATGGTTATACAAAACAACAGCGAGAAGCTTAACAAGAGAAACTCGTTCTCACTTTCCTATGGATGTGAGGCTGTGGCCCTGATTGAAATTGGAGTCAGTTCGCTTTGATGAGAGGTTTTTGATAAGAAACAAACAAAGACCTTCTTCATCTGGAGTTGAACTTGATCGAGAAACATCAAGCTAAGCCTTAGTTAGGAGTTGTCTCATATCAAAAACGAGTGAATAAATACTTTAACTCGAAATTCAAGAGCCAAGACTTCAGGGTGGGTGACCTAGTCCTCAGAAAGGTCATCCCTAGTGCATAAAATCTAAACTTAGAGACACTTGGGCAAAAATGGGAAGGTCTTTTCAAGATCTCTGAAAAGCTCGCACCAGGAACCTTTCACCTAGAACACTTCAATGGTGAAGCTGTATTGCGAGCATGGAACACTAAGTAACTACGAAGATACTACCAATAAGTAGCTCGATTCAATTTGTTTATCTTTTTGTTTGCAATGTCAAGTGTAAGGTCTCTTATGACCAAATTTTGATTATCAATAAAGAGGTATTATTCAAAACTTCCTTTTGTTTATTATTAATTATCTATTAATTCAAGATCATGACCTAAGAGATGACATCTAAAAACTCGAAGTCTAGAGTTTGAAAAAAGATAGTTTAGCTTGATAAACCACGCCATAATTCAACTCACAAAGGGGACATTCCCAGATACGACGAAGTTAAAACTGGAAAACACTTGAGTAAAACACATGAAAGAAAATCGATCATGATTTGGCAACCAAAATGTGAGACGGGCATCCAGCCCAAACTTCGTGTTGTTGCAAGAAATATTTTCTTATTTGATTCGAATTATTGCTCCACAAAAATGGGAAAAGTTAAATGGGGAAGGTTGCCGGCATTAGTTGGGGCGCGGCTAGCGAGGTCTGGTCCTCGACCTCTTCCTCTTTGTCACCTCATTCCTCGTTTTCGCTCTTGTCGGACTTGGAGCTATTTGAGTAAACAAACTCCAAACCCTCTGGTTCGGCCTTCATCCTCTCTATCTCTTTCATAGGCGCTGAACAAAGTACACAGACGTCACCCAAGAGTGGCTTTTGACCTCCACTTTCAAATCCTTAACCTTTCTTTTGAGGTTATCAACTTCTGTGTCAGCTTCTTTACAGTTCTCTGTCTCATTGAAGAGTTGAGCTGACATGTTCGAGTGCTTGGCTTCAAAGTCTGATGAAATCTTAATTTTGAGTTACGACAAGCTCGGAAGCCAGCTTGTTATTGGCCCCTCACTACTGTGCTAAGTCTTTCTCAACTTGCTGTCGGGCAACGCCGACTTGAGAGAGTTTTTTGAGAAACTCTCTCTCCTTGACCTGCTCTTTCTTTAATCGCTGAAGCTCAGCCCGCAATGATCCACTCTCTTGTTTCACCACCTCGGCCCTCACCAAGGCATCTTCTTTAAGCTTCTCTACTTCTTGCCAACCTAGATACGTACCTTCCAGGGTTGGATAACTCTATAAAAAAGGATTTTGGTCAACATGCTAGCCTAAAAAAGAGAAAGCAATTAATAAAAGAAAGGGGGAAGACCTCGAAGCAATGAGAGAAAGGCGAACTGCCAATACCTTGGTGACATAGCTGTAAAGGTAAGCAAGTTGCTTATGGGGAGGGGCAACCTTGAGCATCTCATAAATCCACTCTAAAATGGCCTGCTTGACTGTCATGTCACCAACGCCTATACGCTGAAGGAGCTCGCTGATCCGCTCATCTAGATCGACCTTAGCTGCCTCAACCTGTTTGCCCTTGTCGTGTCGCGGGGGCAAGCTTTCTCTACTTCTAATCGCAATGGTGATCCCAACCGCTAGGATAAACTTCTTTTTAGCTGCGCTCATGACCAAGATTTTCTTCAACCATCAGAAGGCTCAACAATCTTCTTTACCAAGCCCTTTAATTGCTCGGTCAACTTCTTTTTCCCAAAGCCTCCCTGTTGCTCGGCCAATTTTTTCTTTCACGAGCCCTCCTACTGCTCGATCATCTTCTTCTTCCCTGAGCCTTCCACCGACTCAGAGTGCTTCTTCCTTGAGCCTTCCACCGACTCAAATTGCCTTTTTGCGTAACTGCCTATGGAAGCAGTTGTAGGCTTCTTAGCACTTGGACTTTCCCCAAGATCTCCGCTAGTATGTTTGAAGGTCGACCACGAGGAACCTAGCCCAGTCACCCCGACAGGGCCCATGGGTTGTTTTTTCATCGAGATTATTGGTGGCTTTTTGGCAGCTCGATGAGCTGCCGCCTTCTTCTTCAGATTCTTCAGCTTATCGGCCCATATATCTACAAAGAGAACAAAATTGTTAGTGACCTATTAAAGTGAAGACGTAAAGAGCGAGCTATTAAACACATACATTTCTAAAAAATGGTACAGAATTTTGCAACGCTGTTGTAAAATTTGTACACTGTCAAGCAAGAAAGCATGATGAGCTAGGTAACGTTACACTCGCCACTAGAAAGTCTGCTAAAACGCTGAAGTCACCCTCAGCTTGCTTCAGAGACAAAGTTTTGCTCGACATTTACTACAAAACGAGGAAAATCAGGTTAGCTCGGTTGCTCGACTAGAAAACTTTAAGTTTATGCGAGGATTAGAATACTCACTAGTATCCAAGGCAAAAGTACCAGTCTCCCCAGCTTCATAAAAGAAATATTGGGAGTCCTAATTCTCGATCTTCTTTGGGACTTTAACCAAACCATTCAGGTGTACTTTCCTCGCTTTAGAGAGGTAATATGTTTGATCTTGGCTTTTCCTTAACCTATACAGGTGGACAAGCTCGTCAAATCACAGATAAGCTCATATCCTGGATTTTCGAAAGAGATTAGATCAACAACAGTGATGGCGCAATCTTAGCACACAATCACAAGAACATCAGAATTGCAACTCGAACGTGATTGCAATCCCGATAATTTCTGTCTTTCCTTGTTTACAAATTTGTATATAAATAACCCCCGGATGGGTTAGAAAATTGTTCTAGGCATAATATATTTCTTGGAAGCTCTTTGAAGCAATAAGAAAAACAAAGGATGTAAGCTTAAGTTCTAACTTGCCGAACTACTTTAAAAATTGATCGTGTTCTTTACATTTACGCATTTTTCATATACAATTACTAGTTATCTTTAATCACACACATATTAGTTCCAATTCTACCAAGATCAATCAAATCACTTTGGTTGGTATAAATTTTGTATCAACAGTTACAACTTTAATCTTATTTTAATTATTTTTCTTTCTAATTTTTGAAATTTATATATTTAATTAGAATTTTAGATCCAGCCTCTTTAAGTTATAAACACACACACACGTTAGATTCTTTTAAATCAAAGGCTGAAATTGGAGTTTAAAGCCATCTTTAAAAGTATTATGAAAGAAGGTGGAGTACAAAGAACGTGTGTTCTCATTTTCTCATTTTGGAGTATGAAGAACCTTTAAAATTGGAGTAAGTTAGTTTAGGTTTAACTTTTTAATTAAAAAATATGATGAAAGAAGGTAGAGAATAAAGAACAAAGTATAAAAACTGTTCTCATTTTCTCATTACTTTTAAGATTTATTTATCTACCTATGTGAGATTATTTTTACTCAATGTATCACAATTATCAGAAAATATTAATTATTAAGTATTTCTTATTAAAGGGGTTTTCGAGATAATTTTACAGATGGTTTTAAATAATTTCTCAAAGGGATTTCTTTTATAAATCTAAGGATGTTTTTAATAATTCTGGGAGATAATTAATACTTTTCAATAACAATAGGTGTGTTTAAATAAGTTTAATAATAATTAAGTAACCTTACAGGGATACATAAATACACTCTTAATTTTAAATTGCACAATCCCTCATAATGTAATATGTTTTGCTTTCGATTTCTTTTGCAACATTTCGTTTTCAATATCAGGACCACCCTCATCTCATATTACTTCAGGATGTTTAAGAGTTCCTCTTAGCATCTAAAATTGTAATCTAAGAAAATATTGCCTTCAGAAATTCATAAAAGGATTAATGATCTAATTTTCTCTTTTTTGAATGTCTAAAAAAGCGTCTTGTAAAATTTTGAGTTGTCACTATAGTATATTTATAAGTTCTTTTGTCATGGTGATTTATTTATTAGGGTATATTTTGTCAAGTTTTCTTAGATTAATTTCTTTAGAAACACCGGCTAGATGGAAGTGAACAAGGAGAGAGAAGATCGGAATCGAATGCCATTTCTATATTCAATTAAAGGTTATTTTTCTAATGTTTTCGACCAATTCCCTATAATTCTTTGCCGCGTGGGGATGTACTCCAATTTGGTTATTTCTCTTTTTTTGACTTAGACATGGTATTTGCATTCACAAATGACTAATTTGATTTTCACATAGTAAAACCCTAATTACAATAAAATTAAAAAAAATAGAAATATAAAATTTAAGAACTTATTTTATATGTAATATTATCTTTAAACTATATATCAAAATTGATTTTATAACTATATATCGGATTTGAAAATATTGTGTATTTATATAATGTAGAATAATTACAAAGATTGTGTAAAACTTACGTTACATGAGTAACGTAAATAACGTGATTTTCATCAGTTTAAAGTTGATGGTCCACATCCTTTGTTCGCTTTTCAAACGCTTCAGGGGCCAAACGCTTGGGATTTATGGCAGCCATTAAGCACCATTAAAGCTTGATGGAAGCTTGGTTATGAATATATTATTTTGGTCCCTAAGCTCAAGAACACGAATATACAGAAAAATACACCATCAATAGAGTGTCTTGAGAGCTTAGAAGATCCAAAATACCGCTCGTGAGTTTGTTTCAATGGTCGGAGGTAATTCTTGATTCCCTGGTTTATAGTTTAAGAATATTATATTCTTTGTATTTCCGTCTAGATTACGAGATAAAATGTCTTACGTTGGTATCGAGCCATATAATACCTCGCCTTGATGTTTTGCAAAAGTTATTTTTTAAGCTCTCTGTTCATGGCCGTTTGAAATTTTTTTAAAAATCAAAGTTTTCCTTTTAGTTGTTTTCTAACGAAAATAAATGATATAAATCATTAGGAAATTGGATTTCTATCATTTCTGGGCTTTGAAACAATTATTTTGGAGTTTAAATAGTGGATTTCCATCCGGGTTTAGCTATTGGGTTGATTTCGGGTCGGGTATCCAGTTTAGATCCGATCAAAGGTTGAAGACGACTATAGATGACATGTCGTTTTTCATTCGCTTTTAAAACGACATGTCGTTTTCTTGTCAATTAAAAAAAAAAAAAAAATTAAGATCGGCGTGAATTGAACCCATGATCGATGGAAAGAGATCTCAGGGCCAAACAGGCCACTTTACGTTTCTGTCATGTAATTAGTAAAATAATATTTATATTGTTTCTAATTCTGCTTTTATTTTAATTATGCCTATTATATTAATTTTGGTTTAATTATATGCATTTTTTGGATAAGTTAAATTGTGCAGAATCCTAAATTAATTATGCTCATATTTATCTTTCATGAATTGATTATATCTTTCTATTTGCAATTTTTGAATGAGTATATATGGATAAAGGCATAATATTAAATGTTATGCATAATATTATAGTTTTCATTATGCAATATTTTTTATGCTTATGAGAATATTTTGTGCATAATATAACATATTAGTATTTGATTATGTAATTCGTAATATTAAGCTAGTCTTTATGAGATTTAATGTCTAGTGATCCATATAATTTTAATTAATTAGAGAATAGCCACAAGATCTTTAATTAAATAAAATTATATATTATGATTAATTAGGATCACATAAAGAATATTAGACATTAATTGTAATTAATTATACTTAATATAATAAATTTTTTTCCCACAGAATTTTTATTATATTTATATTATTAATTAGGATAAAATATCAAGTTATTCATAATTTACCCACAGAATTATGAATTTAGTAAATAATTTGATAGTTTTATCATAAAGTTTAATCATAAGGAATAAATGAATCGCTTGAATTAGAAATTTAGCCCACAGCAATTTTTATGTCATTAGATTCAATTTTTTTAAGCATAATTTACATTGGCAAAGTATGATATTTTGTTTAAGCCTCGTTTTTAACATAAGCATGTAATCTATAATTTTATGCAATGTACAACAACCCGCAAATTTTTCGATATTCGTTTTGATATCCCTGAACTTAAGGGAGATAACTATAAGGTTTGGAAGGAGAGAGTTCTTCTTAATTTGGGGTGGATGGACATAGACTATGCTATTAGGAAAGACGAACCACCAAAGACTCACCGATACTAGTACGCAGCGACATCACGCTTTATGAACGATGGGAGCGATCTAATCGCCTTAGCGTGATGTTCATTAAGACTAAAATCTCTCGCTAGTATCCGTGGTTCGTTGATCAGATGAAAAGGTTAAAGACTTGCTAAAAGCCATTGATGATCAATTTGTCACTTGCACAAGGCACTAGCAAGCACCCCGATCATGAAGCTCTCATCCCTAAGGCTCACCGATGTGAGAGGTGCGCGAGCACATCATGCAAATGAGGGATATTGTGGCTCAATTGAAGAATCTCGAGGTTGAAATGTCGGATTCCTTCCCTGGTGCACTACATCTTGAACACCCTTCCGCATCAATATGGACCCTTCAAAATCTCATACAACACACATAAGGATAAATGGTCAATTAATGAACTTATGACCATGTGTGTTCAAGAGGAAGGAGACCGGTGATGGAAAATGGAGAAAGTGCAATGCTTGCAACGCATGGAAAGGGAAAATATCAAGCCAATAAGAAAGGGAAAGGTAAAATGCCTCCCCAAAGTGGTATCAAGAAAGATTCCAAGTGTTTCTTCTGTAAAAAGAAGGGACACATGAAGAAGGAATGCGCCAAATTTCGTAAATGGCTTACGGACAATGGTAATCCAACCTCATTTGTTTGTTATGAATCTAATATGGTTAATGTCAATATTAACACATGGTGGATTGATTCTGGATCAACAATCCACATTTCAAATTCCTTGCAGGGTTTGCAAAACCTAAGGAAGCCAGTGGGAAGTGAGCAAAGCATCTTATCAGGAAACAAGATGGGCTCGCATGTGGAAGCTGTAGGAACTTGCTATTTAATTTTAAGTAGTGGCTTTGTTTTAATGTTAGAAAAGACCTTTTATGTTCCAAGTTTTTCTAGAAACTTGATTTCAGTTTCAAGGCTTGTACCCTTTGGATATTCCTTTAATTTTTTCAGATTCATCTTTCAACTTATTTTATAAATCTGATTGTGTTGGGAATGGTACTTTGTCTGATGGTCTTTACTACATTAATTTACAAAACAATGCCACTTATGACTCAATGCATGTTCACATTGGCACTAAAAGATGTGTTATTAATGAGGACTCCTCTAAATTATGGCACCGGAGATTAGGACATATCTCCATAGATAGAATTAAAAGATTAGTAAATGAAAGAGTACTTAATACTCTGGATTTTACTGATTTTGAGACTTGTGTGGACTGCATAAAGGGAAAGCAGACCAACAAGTCAAAGAAAGGTGCCAATAGAAGTTCGGACATATTAGAGATCATACATACTGATATATGTAGTCCAGACATGGACTCACATGGTCAGAAATACTTCATCTCTTTTATAGATGATTACTCACGATATATGTATCTCTACATGCTTCATAACAAGTACGAAGCATTAGATGCCTTTAAAATCTTTAAGGCTCAAGTAGAGAAACAATGTGGTAAGCAAATTAAGATCGTAAGATCGATAGAGGTGGAGAATATTATGGTAGATACACGAAGATGGACAAGCACCTGGACCATTTGCAAAGTTTCTTCAAGATCATGGGATTGTTGCCCAATACACCATGCCTGGTTCACCAGACCAGAATGGTGTAGCAGAAAGAAGAAACCGAACATTGTTGGACATGGTGCGGAGTATGCTTAGCAGCTCCAATCTTCCTAAATCCTTGTGGGCTGAAGCACTTAAGACGGCAGTGTATATATTGAACCGAGTTCCAACCAAGGCTGTTCCTAAAACACCATTTGAATTATGGAAAGGTTGGAAACCGAGTTTGCGACATATGCGCGTTTGGGGATGCCCGTCTCAGGTGAGAATTTATAATCCACAAGAGAAGAAGTCGGACCCAAGGACTATTCTTGGGTATTTCATTGGATATGCTGAAAGGTCTAAAGGTTACAGATTTTATTGTCCATCTCATAGCACTAGGATTGTGGAATCAAGAAATGCAAAGTTTCTTGAAAATGACTTGATCAGTGGGAGCGATCAAACTAGGAACATAGTTTCTGAGAATGATCATTCAGAATCTCAACCTTCTACCTCAAGTGATAAATTGGTCATTGTTTATAGCACCCCTCAAGTACAAACTGGTGTTGAACAACCAATCATTGAAGTTTCACAAGTCACCGACAACATTCCAAGAGATCGCTTAGTTCAAGAGTTGCCAAGAACTTTTGAACAACGAGTTGAACCACATACTTCTCCGAATATGATGGTACAACATTAAGAAGATCTACTAGACCAAGGAGATCAGCAATTCCTAATGATTATATTGTGTATCTGCAAGAATCTGACTATAACATTGGAGCCAAAAATGATCCCGAGTTCTTTTCACAAGCCATGAGTTGCAAAGAATCGAATTATGGTACAATGCCATGAAGGAAGAGATGAATTCTATGAAGAGTAACGAAGTCTGGGATCTTGTTGAGTTGCCTAATGGTGTAAAAGCCATTGGATGTAAATGGGTCTTTAAGACAAAGAAGGACTCATTGGGCAACATTGAGAGATACAAGGCAAGACTCGTTGCTAAGGGATTCACTCAGAAAGAAGGAATCGATTACACGGAGACTTTCTCTCCTGTATCTAAGAAAGATTCTTTGCGTGTGATTTTGGCATTAGTAGCCCATTTTGACTTAGAGTTGCAACAAATGGATGTGAAAACAAAGATTTCTCAATGGAGACCTAGAGGAGGAGGTTTATATGAAACAACCTGAAGGATTTTCCTCTAGTGATGGTGAGCACTTGGTTTGTAAGCTCAAGAAATCTATATACGGTCTAAAACAAGCATCCCGCCAATGGTATTTTTAAATTCCATGGGGTAATTACTTCATTCGGTTTTGTTGAAAACCCCATGGATCAATGTATATACCAGAAGGTTAGTGGGAGTAAGATATGCTTTCTTATTTTATATGTAGATGATATTTTGCTTGCAACCAATGATAAGGGTTTCCTACATGAGGTGAAACAATTCCTTTCTAAGAATTTTGATATGAAGGATATGGGTGATGCATCTTATGTCATTGGCATTAAGATCCAAAGAGACGATTTCGAGGTATTTTGGGTCTGTCTCAAGAAACCTATATCAATAAGGTTTTAGAGAGATTTCGAATGAAAGATTGTTCACCAAGTGTGGCTCCCATTGTGAAGGGCGATAAGTTCAATTTGAACCAATGCCCAAAGAACGATTTTGAAAGGGAACAAATGAAGAACATTCCATATGCTTCTGCTATCGGAAGCCTGATGTATGCTCAGTGCATGCAAGGCCTGACATTGCATTTATTATTGGAATGTTGGGACGATATCAAAGTAATCCAGGTTTAGACCACTGGAGAGCTGCAAAGAAAGTGATGAGGTACCTTCAAGGAACCAAAAACTACATGCTTATGTATAGACGGACGGACAATCTGGAAGTAATCGGTTATTCAGATTCAGACTTTCTTTGTGTTGTGTTGATTCACGCAAATCAACATCGGATATGTTTTCATAATGGTGGTGGAGTCGTATCTTGGAGAAGTGTAAAGCTCCTGACCGCTACTTCCACTATGGAAGCTGAGTTCGTTTCTTGTTTTGAGGCTACTTCACATGGTATATGGTTAAAGAGTTTCATAGCTGGACTTAAAATTATGGATTCCATTTCTAAACCATTGAGAATATATTGCGATAATTCATTCTTGTCTTTATGGCTAAGAACAATAAAAGTGGAAGTCAAGTAAACACATTGACATTAAGTACTTAGCCATAAGAGAGCGTATTAAGGAAAAGAAAGTGGTCATTGAGCACATAAGTACTGAATTGATGATCGCTGATCCTTTGACCAAAGGCATGCCACCATTGAAATTCAAGGATCATGTAGAGGAAATGGGACTTCATTCCACTATGTAGTTGTATATATAATTTTTGAATAAAACTCTTATTTACTGTGATGTTTTCTCATATTCATGTACACCTTAATTTCATTTGAGAAAATTCATCTGTAGGACCAAGAATAAACATAGGGTTTATTCATTAAGTAAGGTTGTCATATATAAAGTAAACTTGAGAAATCAAATGCATTGTAATACATGGAAGATAATACTCGTTTTATTTTGAGGACTTGTCGCCATGATTCGTGTATTTGTTTCTTAATGAAATAATGGTTAAAAATGTGGACCAAGTGGGAGAATGTAAAACTTACGTTACATGAGTAACGTAAATAACGTGATTTTCATCAGTTTAAAGTTGATGGTCCACATCCTTTGTTCAGTTTTCAAACGCTTCAGTTTTCAAACGTTTGGGATTTATGGCAGCCATTAAGCAGCTATTAAAGCTTGATGGAAGCTTGGTTATGAATATATTATTTTGGTCCCTAAGCTCAAGAACACGAATATACAGAAAAATACACCATCAATAGAGTGTCTTGAGAGCTTAGAAGATCCAAAATACTGCTCGTGAGTTTGTTTCAATGGCTGGAGGTAATTCTTGATTCCTGGTTTATAGTTTAAGAATATTATATTCTTTGTATTTCCGTCTAGATTACAGATAAAATGTCTTACAGATTGTTCATCCTCCAAATAATATTTTAACTAGATAGACTATCAAAATTATGAAATTATGACAACTGTATCATAGAGTTGGTACTTATAATTACTTTCCGCCAACCTTTCACCAACTTTGTAATGCGATGAGTAACCTTAATGATCGTTCATTTCCATTTTCTTCCTCTCGATAATTTTATCATTCTTTTAGCAATTAGTATATATATATGTATACCTCAGCAATAGTTGGGGAAAACAACAAATGACATATAAAATTGAATTACCAACCCCAACTATTGCTCAGGTAGGTAGTGATTTTTAATATCCCACCTTCAATTAAACCTCATCTTCAATAGTTTAAAAATGTAATCTCATTTTTAATTTTTTTATTAATTACTTCTAAGTTGTTGTGAATTTGTGATGATCTGAAAAGAGAAAAATTTCCTAGAAGATAACTTTTTGGTAGCGATTGTTTCGGGGGCATATAAGATACATAACTCCGGTAATCTACTTTTAATCCAGCAATTACTATGTTTGGATATCAAGCAATAAAAGAATACAGTAATCTTGCAATGCTAATAGTGATTATTATAGGTAAAAACAACGGTAATTCAATTATTGTTTGGGAAAGTGTTATTTTCTTATCATCGGATTAATATACTATTCATACCAATTTTACCTTAATTAATAAACATATTGGATACAAACATTATCATATGTCTACTAAATAACAATTAGCTCAAATATGCGAAATGACTTCTATAATCTCATATATTAATTTTTCAGACAAAAATACCCTCACTATTTACATGAATAATACCCAAAATACCCTCAATCGCGGGAATGGTGTACAACCAGTTGTATCTGGCTGACCATACACCGATCTGGTCATTTCCAATCAGATCGAAGGTTGGAAATGGCCAGATAGCCATAGATCGGGCCGAAAACAACCAAATCTATTCTAGCCATTGATTTGGTCGTTTTGGCCAAATCCACGACCATTAATGGCCATAAAGGATCTGGCCGGAAACAGCATGATCGGCGCACTTCTATAACCTCATATATTATTTTTTTGGACAGAAGTACCCTTACTATTCACATAAATAATACCCAAAATATCCCCAATCACCCAAGATGATTGCCAACCACTGCCGACTGTCTCTAGAATGGAGCATGATCGGCCAGATCTCGCTGGCTGTGCACCGATCTGATCATTTCCAGCTAGATCGAAGGCTAGAAATGGCCTGATGGCCATGGATCTGGCCGGAAACAACAAGATCCATTGTAGCCATTTTCGACCAGATCCATGACTGTAAAGGACCATAGATTTGGTCTTTTTGGTCATATCCATAGCCGTTAATGGCCATAAAGGATCTGACCGGAAATAACCCGATCGGCACACGTCCGACCAGATCCACCTGATAATGCGCCATTCTGAAAACTGCCGGCAATGGTGGCTGGTAATTGTCTTGGGAGTTTGGGTGTACTTTGTTAAATTTTAAACTTTTATTGTTGGGGTGTTTTAACTAAAATCTCAAATGTAAAAGGTTAAAAGAATTTTCTAAATAATAATAATATTAACAGGGAATGACAATTCAATAAAAACCTCTCCTATAATATTTTATTATTCCCAACCAAACATATTAACCAAACTTATTATTCCCAACCTTTCATTCTTATTATTCTTAAACACATTAATTATTTATACATACAAATCAAATTAAATATATTAATATAACACTCATCTATTAATCTTTAAGGTAATCTATCTTAGTGGTAATCATATCTTTTCAATACTAAAAAATTCCTTAATTCAAACACTACCTTTGTGGAAGTGAAGACTGATATTTAGGATAAAAAATAATCCAGCAGCTATTATTTGTTTTAGAAAATGTCATCTTGTTGCTTGTTGGGTAAGAAGAATTTGGTTTGATAAGAAGAATTTGCAAAAGCCTCAAGGATACCACTAAATTCACAATTCGGTTGTCGTGTTTATGACTTAAATAAAAGCTCCATTCTGTCAAGTTCGTGGAATTTAGTTTCGGGCCTAAACAGGTAAACTTCTTGTTTCAAGAAAGAGACGGTGGGTTGAATTTGTTGGTAAACTAAGAGTTGCAACACTTCTATTTTATTTAATATTTTTTATTATAATTTTATCCTTTAAGTGCTAATGAACAAAGAAATGGGGTCTAAAGAACACTTCTCTTATTGCTTTTTTACTGAAGGTATAAAATGACACGCATGACCCTTTTCTTTAGACACCTATGCCCTTTGGCATATCCTCATACGTCCGACATAAATAAATAAATAAAAATAAAAGAATAACTAGTTACTTTAAAACAAATATAAAAATATTTTAACTTGTACTTATAAATATAATAAATAATAAAATGATTCTTAAAAATAATTTTATTATCATAACTAAACCTAAAATATTATAAATTATAACTTACTAGATGTTGGGGGTAAAATAATTTTGCCCAATACAAAAATCAATAATAAATGGGCTTAAGATAAGTCATGGTCCAAAATGAATGCTATATAAAATATTGGGGAAGTTGACGGCTTGGGCTGCCTATGACCCAAACACGAGAAGTCTACCTAAAGGAAAGGAGATTCAAAACCTATTTATATTAAAGGGCAGCTGGCTGTACATGTGAGTTGTGACACGTGGGGAGATAAAATCTCTAACAACCTATCTTTCACTTCAAATTAACTTTCACTACCTATATTTTAGGAGATTAATTTGTCTAACATTATGTGACCACCAGCCACTATCAAAGGTACCACATCCTATAGTGTTAGCAAATCTCTTGTCGGCAAGAATTCTCATTTCTCAGGCGATACGACTTCCCAAATCAATTTTTCACATCAACAACAAATACGTAGTTCGTTCATGTTACAGGCATAGCTAGTCATGTTAATGGGCTAGAACTTTATATTTGCAGCCCAAACATTCTTTGGTCCGTTTCTAATATTTTTTTCACTAATCTATTCATAAATAAAATTATAATTCAGAAAGCAACAAAATATTTTTAAATGAAGACTTTCAAATTGACACTGAAAAAAAAAAAAACATTTTTTTATTTATTTATTTTCTATCACATCACTTTGTATATAAATTTTTGTAAGATTTTTTTATATGTTTAAGATTATTAAAAAAAATATGAATATAATTGTTAAATTTGATATTCTTAGGGTAAGAAGGTATGGTGATAGTAGTGATACTAGTTTTTGAAACCAAAATACTTAACGAAGGTTAAGTTCATTCATTGAGTCCGCTTGAGGAGCGCCAATGAACCTAATAATTAAAAGTCGGAACAAGATCTTTGAAATCACGCCAGGGACTTTAATAGATTAGGTAGCTATCCAAGCTTTTATCCATCAATAATTTTAAAGTCTCGAAAGATTAATTAAGATTAGATACAAATTGGCCCCCACACACTGGTGATGAAAAATTTTCAGGTATTTTCTCACCTGCCAAACACTCCCAAAACATAGAAGTATGATGAGAATTTTGATAAGATAGGTGACTTTAGTAAAGTTTTCTCCGTTACTTCTACTCAAAATTCATCAAATTCAACATTCTTCAACCGATAGCTGTAAAATTTAGTCGATCTAATTACCCCTTCCGGCGGTCACTGGCTCTTTCTAGGCTTGCACTTGTGGACTTGGGAAGCAGCTTGTTGGAATGATTCCTTGTCTTTTGTAATTTGCTGAGCAAGTGTCTACTGACAACTCTAAGAAGGTAATTGTTAGTAAAAACCCTTAGTATCATCAATGGCAGAAAATTGATCAATTACTTGTTAATTGGTTATTGTCTTCTTTGACTGAAGCTGTTTTTAGAGATGTAATTCGTTATTCGATTGCTCCTGAAATTTGGTCAACCCTAGAACAACATATAATAGCTAAGTCCACATCCCAAATTTTGCATTTGCGAAACAAGTTGCACACTACTGAAAAAGGAACTTTGAAATTAAGTTATTATTTAATGAAGATGAAGGACAGCAGATTCATTAGCTTAGGCTGGACATATTGTTACTAATGGAGAATTGATTTTATTGATTTTATAAGGCCTTAGTTCTGATTTTGATCATGTTGTAGTCAATCTGGAATCTAGAATTGATACAGTGACCTTACAAGAAACTCAAATCTTGCTACAAAGCCAATAGTCTCGAATTGAGAAAGCCAATAGCATACCTAATATTGACCTTCATACTGGCACTCTGCCACTGGCAAATTTGATTAATACTGGTGATATAACTCAACTAGGATCTTATCCTCAAAACTCCAATTTTGCAAATTTCTCTCTGCTATTATCTGTTTTCGAAGCTCTTGTTGCACAAGTCAATGCTAAAAATAACTACAATGGTCAAGGAAGGGGTAGAGGTAAAAGTTATGGCAAAGGCAAACCTGTGTGTCAAGTTTGCAATAAGGCAGGCCATGTAGTTTTCAGTTGCTATCACAGATTCAATGTCAATTTTCAATAAAATACTCAAGGTGGCTCTTATCAGAATGTCAATACTGCTCAGCAAACTCAGGTTCACATACACCTCAACAATTTGTTCCAAGTGAAAGTCAAAATATTGGAGTTTCCCATGGTGGAAATTCCAACCCTCAACAACTTGGTGGTGGATCTAGTTCTGGTCACTTTGTTAGATTTGTACAACTACAAGTTCAATTGACCTCTGCCTTAACTTCATAAAATCATGGTGTTCAACTCCTGTTATGCACTCAGTTTGCTGATGTTTCTCAAAATCCAACTGCTGAGCAGAAGAGTGCAGTTTCTAGTGTTTTTCAGTCCTCTTACAAAGCTAATAATAACCCACAAGCTTTTGTAACGAGTTCTTCTATTGGACCTGATTTGTCTTGGTACTTTAACAGTGGAGCAACCGATCATGTAACTGCAAATCTTCAAGATCTGAACTTTCCCGACAACTTATCAAGGTAATCAAAGCCTCACAGTAGGTAATGGCAATTCTCACTTGATATAATGCATATTGGCTCATCTAAGTTTGTTTCACCTATTACTAGTAGAACTTTGCATCTTAGTAAAGCTTTGCATGTGCCCTCAATTACAAAAAATTTAGTAAGTGTCTCAAAATTTACTAACGCGAACATGTGGTCGTAGAATTTTTTGATACCTCTTGTTTGATTAAGGACAAGGACACACAGAAAGTTCTAATGCAAGGAACACTCAAAGGAGGCTTATATCAACTCCAAGTTTCTTCTGCATCTCCTGTCAAGTTTCAAAATTCTCATCCTACAGCTTTCTCAGTTATTATTGAAGCTATTAAAGCTAGAGCTACTTTGTGGCACCAATGACTTGAGCATCCTAGTCATCAAGTTCTTGTTAAAACTTTGAAAAATGTTGATGATTGTAATAATGAAGTTGTTTCCAAGTTAAACTTCTGTGATAATTGTCAATTTGGAAAACTTTGCCAATTTTCATTTCCAAGTTCATTGAATAAAACTTCTGCACCTTTTCAAATTGTATATTTTGATGTTAGGGGACCTTCTCCTATGGCTTATTGATGGATAGTATACAAGTATTGTGTTACTTTTATGGATGCTTTTACCAAATACACTTGGATATATCCTCTTCATAATAAATGTGATGTGAAGGTTGTGTTTCCCAAGTTTGTTAATTTGATCAAAAATCAGTTTTAGACTTCCGTGAAAATCTTACAATCTGATAATGGAGAGGAAAATAAAGCTCTATTGCCTTATTTAGAACAGCAAGGCATTGCTACCAAATATTCTTTCCCCTACACACATACTCAAAGCACAGGCACATTGTTGAAATAGGTCTTACACTTCTATCCCAAGCATCCATGCCACTTCAATACTGGTGGAATGCATTTCACAGTGCAGTTCACCTTATTAACAGGTTATTTACTCCTCTTCTTAATTACTTATCTCCTTATGAAGCATTATATCACACTGCTCCCAATCTTGATATGTTAAAGGTTTTTAAACTGCACTTGTTTCCCTTATTTGAGACCCTATAACAAACATAAGTTCAATTTTCATACAGATAAGTGCACATTTAGTGGCTATTGCTCTTGTTACAATAGATATTTGTGTTTACATCCCTTTAGAAGAGTTTTTATAGCCAAGGGTGCAGTGTTAATGAACAAGAATTTCCCTTTGCACATGCCAGTGTACCACATACAAGTAACATTTATTCTGAGCCTCAGTTTAATGCTGCTCCCGTACATCTACAAAACGAATCAGTCACATCAGTTCCTTATATCTCTAAAACACCTCTCTTCTATATCAACATTCGATTCTTCTGTATTAGCTGCTCAAGAGAATAATGTCTCTAATTTTGGTCAACTGTCATCTATATCAACTGAATGTAGTTGATAATAAGTGGGTTTTTCAAATAAAATATTATGTTGATGGATCTTTATAGAAGTATAAAACTCGTTTGGTAGCAAAGAGGTTTCAACAGACTCCTGGTTTAGAATCTTTGATACTTTCAATCCTATGGTCAAGGTTTACACTATTAGAGTGTTTTTTACTGTAGCAGTTTCTAAAGCTTGGGATATTCAACAAATAGTCATCAACAATGCCTTTTTGCATGGGGATTTGCAAGAACTGGTCTTTATGCACCCAACCGGAAGATTTTGTGGACTCTACGTATCCTACACATGTTTGCAAATTCCATAAGACTCTTTATGGTCTCAAGTAGGCTCGAGAGCCTGGTTTGATAAGCTGAAACATGTTCTACTAACTTGGGGCTTTGTCAACTCGTTTATTGCCAATAGAGGCTCGATTCAAATCTATTTGTTGATTTATGTAGATGACATTCTCATCATTGGAAGTAGTTCTTCTATCATTCAACAACTCATTTTTTATGTCAATCAAAAATTTCTCTTTGAAGTTGTTAGAGACCACCTTCAAAAAGAAGCTGTCTAGAAAACTAGTAACACCAGATCTTCAGAATTCCACAACACCACAAACCATAAGCACCAGATCACAGACAAGAAACAGCAATCGATTCAACAAAATACTTCAATATATATATTGATAGCAAACACCCAATACAACTAGTAATTCTATCAACAAAATTAAACAGCAACGAGAACAAATAACCAGAACAAAGAGAAAGAAAATGAGATAACCCAGCTGGACTTTGAGGGCCAGCACCTCCCAACCCAAATTTCCCTTTTTGACATTCTTTGTACACCCTTTTTATGTTGCTAACCTCTCACTCTAACAGAGTTTCCCCATAACCCAATCTTTAGTTGCCATCTGTCAAATGCCTCACACGCAAAAACATGCAATTCGGGACTGTCCTATCCTCACAAACCCTGCCCAAATCGTCTACTCAGTCCTTTGTTTTTCCTACCGTAGACAAGCATTGTGGAGGTCTCATCATTACCACTCCTAGTTTCTTTATTGCACTTTCCCAAACTCTTTTTGACTTGAGTCACGACATGATGAAAAGAGGAGGAGAAATTGGTGAAGTTACTACAAATGCAACCAGATTAGAGATTTTTCAACCACAAACTCACATCCGTTTGGGTTATTTATTTACTTTTCATTGATGAGGTTACTCTTGTTTACTGATTTGAGTTGAAATTGGATAAATATTTTAGGGTCCGTTTGGTTTATTATTTTGGATAGAATTTTGAGAATAATATTGGGTAGTTGAATAGTGGAGTATTACGAGGTAAAATTTAAAAATTTTCAAAAAACCCCAAAAGTTTGCTAATTTAACTAAACACCCCAATATATAAAAATTTTGTGAAATGACAAAAACACCCCCACCACCCGTAGTGCCAGATTCTGGCCACCACCAACGGAATCTGACCGAAAAATTGCATTACGACACATACCTGCCAGATTTGATGGAAAAGACCAGATTTAAGGCCGATGTAGCCGTCAACGGCCGTAAAAGTCCGACGGCCAAAAATATGGCTGTCATTGTTGGTCAATAACGGCCATTTATTTGGTCGTCACTAACGACCAGATAAGCCTTTTCCGACCAGATCCACTGTGGATCTGGCCGGAAAAGGCCAGATTTGTGAATTATCGACCTTTCCGGCCGTGGTGTTGGTAATAAACATGGTTTATTTAACTAAAAATTATACTTGTAATTTCTGTATGCACCACTAAAAAGATAATGAGTTCTAGCCCATTATGTTGTCGATGAAGGTTTTAAAGGCAGACGTCTTGCCAAAAGAGATGAGGTTTAGGGTGTATGATTGATGCATAAGATTCATTGTCCATGGGCTAGGCTTGATGACTGAATTAAAGTTTGATGAGTCTACTCCTATGGAGAAAATTTCGCCTAAAGACATTCCCCGTCATCACAGGATATAAGAGACGTATTTCAGTGATAAGAAAGTAAATGTGCATTGAAGGAGACATATGAGTCTGTGGACATATGAATTCCAGTAGTATGATAGAAGTAAAAAATATTTTCCAAAATCATCTTTGGACCAAATTGCAAGCCAGAAGAAGTAGGAAGCTGACCACAAACGCACATGATGTAGTGAGACCCAAAAGAAACACATTTAGAATAAATCATAAGCATAAGACTTGAATAAGAAAATGATGTACTAGGTCGAGACAGTGAACTTACCAATATAAAACTAAAATTTGAGTCATAAAAATTAACCAAACATATAGGGACATAATATATAAGATCCCATAATATGAGGCGTTTTATTACTTACCTTGAGCTGGATTCGCCTTCAAAGGAATTTGAAATTTTCAATCTCTTGCTGTGTGTTTCCTCTTTCTCCTTCTCCTTCTCTTTCTCTTTCTTTTTATCAACCGTCCTATCAAATAGAGATGTCACTTTAATTGGACTCCTTTGCCCTTCATAAATAAAATATGCCCCACACTTTTTCACGTTGCAACAACCTATGCGTTTGGCATTCAAATCCTCAACATAAAATTGGATGGTAGTAACTAAAGCACTGAGGTAAGGCCTATTTTCTGGTAAGTGTGGACGAAAATCAAAACCCAGGAAAACGTGATGCGAGTCCACGAATTCAGGTCCAGTGCCATAGTCCCAACCCTTTAAAGCACCAGGTTCAGTCCAATTATTAGGGTCGCGTCTCAACCTGTAGTTAGAGCCGCGTCTGAACCTGTAGCGATGGCCAACCACCAAACCTTGCCCCTCGTTATGATAGTTTTGAAACTCTACAATAGCGCACACAGCAAAACCACAAATTTTACTACCGTACGGCACTGAGGCTTCTAAGAGAGTTACAGAAGATCCCTCACTTTGAAAGTTGAACCAATTGGGAATTTCAATTCCAGAAAAACAGATACAAGCACTCAGATGTGGAAGATATCCCTGTATCCAAAAGAAGAAGAAGAAGAAGAAGATATTACTAACATTATTAAAACTTTGAAAGACTGAGAATAAGAGTAAAAAAAAAAAAAAAGAGTTTCCTGGCTCGTTTGGTTCATAATTTTGTGTTTTTGGGAAAAGTTTTTTGAAAAAAGTTAAAAAAAGGTTGAATTGGGCGAGTATTGGTATTACGATGTAAGATTTACAAATTAATAAAATATCCCTTATATTTGTTTTTTTACAAAACACCCCTTATAATAAAACATTAAAAGTTAACAAAAACACTCCCAATCCACCCTCAAATACGGACAGCCGGCCACCACCGCCGGAGGGTGGCCGGAGTCGCCGTAACAAAAACATTAAAAATATTTAGGGGTATTTAATTGAATTAACAAATTTAGGGGGTTTAAAAAATGTTGAATAAAGTTGAATAATATTGTGAGTTTTTGGGTATTTTACTGTTTAACTTTTTTGGGAATACTAAAAGTAGTATTCCCAAAATCCAACCAAACGAAGTCCTAATATTTCTTTTAACATATCACTTCCTTTTTTTCTAAAGAAATTCGTATCATGTGAATGAGTAAGAGAGAGTAAGATCACCTTAGAGCGGATCCCCATTGATATTTTGCTAGGTTGGATTTCCAGCATAGCATCTTCCACAACTTCTTCGAGTACATTTTGATCCATCCTGTAGCAATTGCTAAAGTTGACTCTCACGTTTCTCAAGACAGTTTTGGGAAATCTTGTTGATAAACTTGATGATACTTCCTCTGCTGTCCAACCGTGTGCATCCAAGCATTCAAGATCACATAAAAGGTGAGGTAAATTTGATACTTCTTTTAATGATGTACAATTGTGTGCATCAATACCTTCTAATTCATGAGGAAGTTTTGGTAAGGATTTAAGTCTCTCACAAAAGCTTAAGTCAAGATAAGATAACTTAGAAAGGTTTATGATGCTTGTTGGAATGCTCTCAAAAAAGTTTCTGCCAAGAAGTAGACTTTCTAGTGAAGATAACTTACCAAGATCGTCGGGTAATTCCCTGATATGACAGTTGGTCAAATTTAGTTCCATCAAACGTCTCAAATGTACAATGGATGATGGTACTACCATTTTTCTAATTCTCTCAGCTTTAAGCACCTTTAAAGCTTCCAAATTTCCTATGTTGTCAGGCAATCCATCAAGTTTTGAACATCCTGACAGAATGAGATGTTCAAGAGATTTCAACTTACAGATATTAATTGGGAGATTCTCAAGCATTGCGCAATTTTTAAGATTCAACCTAACTAGTTTCGATAGATTCTCTATTGATGTGGGCAACTCCTCTATTGTAGTTTCATCTAAAAATAACTCTTCTAAGTTAGATGAGATCTCTGGATCAAATATCTTGAACTTTGAGCAACAAGAAAAGATAGCATTTTTAAGAGATTCCAAGCGAATGCCCACTGGCAGACTACAAACATTTTTGCAATGGCTTAGATTTAAGATGACAAGCTTGTTAAGACACCGAATAGATGAGGAAATCTTAAACAAATTCGTACAACCTTCTAAAATCAAACTCTCAAGATTTGGAGCCAACGAAAGATCTTGAATTCTTAGATTCTTGGAGTAACTGAGATCAATATGTTTCAACATATGGAGCTGCAAGCAAGAAATAAAAAATTACTGACACAATTTAGTGTTTTTGATGGTGAGAAATTTAAACAGAATAATTAGCTAGCATATCAATGTACATATATATTACCTGGACACCACCAGGGTAGAGTTGTTCAATATTGCTATGAGGCATGTCAAGTGCGATGAGGTTTCTTGGACGAAAATTTGATTGCAATGATTTCAACGGACATCCATGCCAACAGAGGTATCGTAACTCAGTGGAAATAGAATTAAGGTCTTCGGAAACATGCACTTTATTAATATTATTCTCTTCGTATTGTGGGTTATGTAGTTTAAAGAATCTCAGCTTGCGCATCAATGCTAAGGCACCTGGTTGTAAGTATATGATCTCTTTTTGTTTAGACATGTCTAAACATATGCCTTCAATAGCTTTAGTCCCCTGATGATCAAACAAAAAGATAATATTTAATTAGCAGCAGATATTTAAGAGCATATATCAGTAGTGATGGCTAAAGCCTAGCTCAGATTGATAATATATTTTGTCCAACCATCCATCGCCTAAGCTAACACATGGGATAACTGGAAACATAATTCTCAATGCCGACGTTTTCTTAGATCTCATATGCATAAATCAGAAGTCAAAAGTTAAATAATGCCTTTTAACACTTACAGTATTTTCTTCTAGTACACTATTGATATCTTCGTGATACCATAAACGACTACGTTCACCGGGATCTCTCGTACATTCTTGTCGGACAATTTCCCAACCCATTTCTTGAAGTAAATCATGCATCATTATCTTGTTAATTATCATTTGATATGGTTACAAGACATATGTCAATGAGAACACTTATCCCAAGTTTTGCATAGAAGCCACAAGCATCCAGGAATTCTGTTGCAAAATCTTTGTTTTCCCATTTCAAGAAACATGCAATATCTAAAAATATGTTCTTCTCTGTATCGTCTAGTCCATCATAACTTACTTTTAACACCTTCTGAATATCCTCATGAGGAATTATTTCTAGTTTACTTATTGCACTTACCCAAACTTCTTTTGACTTGTCAAGTAAAAAGCAGCCCAAAACTTTAAGAGCTAATGGAATGCCTTTAGCATACTCAACCACCCTATCTGACAACGCACCATAATCCTTTTGGGGATGATTTTGTCCAAATGCATGCCTACTAAAAAGTTGAAGAGCTCCACAATGAGATAATCCCTCAATCTTGTATACATAACGTTCATGCACTCCACAGTTTCTAAGCACTTGTTTATTTCTTGTTGTAATAATAATACAACTTCCTCGACCCAAACAATTAAGATCCCCAATCAAAAATTCTATTTGACTAAAACATGTAACATCATCAAAAATGATGAGAACTTTTTGACTGCCAAGCCTCCTTTTTGCATGGTAAGTGAAAGTCATATTTGAATGCCAGTCATTTATTAGTGTCGAAAGAAGTTCTTGTCGCAAGAGAGTTAATGTATTCTGATTGCTGGATTTCTCCCTAACATTTAAAGCAAAGTAAGAAGCTTCAAACATAGGCCAAATTTTGTTGTATACACCTTCAGCTATAGTCGTCTTGCCGACACCACCCATTCCCCAAATACCTATCCTATGATTATCATTTCTGGCCATCAATGGATAATTATCAAGACCTAGTAAATATTTAATTATGTAGTCAATGCTTGGCTCAATTGCAATCAAGTTATTGTTATCAACTTCGGAAGACAAGTAATTCAACATCTCCAAAATATCACGAGCAATTTTCTGTGTAATACCATACAAGGACCTGACAATATGAAACAGAAATACTAATAAACATACATAAGACACAGAGAGAGAAAATAATATATAAATGAGAGTAAATATAAAAGTCTAACTCATTAATTGATATGTCCGTCGGTCAATGCCTCCAGAGACTGCCTTGAGGCTAGATCATATTTATATAGGTTGCATAGAGGCCGTATGTGACTCTTCTGGCTTTGAGATGGTCCAATCTGGCCTCTATGCATGTCAACGAGAGGCCGAATTTGGTACCAGCTTTGTGAGGTCGGATCTAGCCTCTTGATGCTAGCCAAGGCTAGATTTGACTCTATGGCGTTGAAAAGGCCCAGGTCGGCTCTTGAGTAGTGCCAAGAGGCCAGATAATGGCCTCAATAGGCGCCAACTCGAGGCCTCCACGCCTTTTCGCGACTGTCACAAGACCTTCGACAGCCTGCAACGACTGCCATGAGGCTGTTGCTGGCACGGTGTGGTTTTGGGTGTATGGGTTCAAAAGTGGCAAAAATATATATTTTGCCCTATTTTCTCATCCATTCAATGATATATAATAGAACGTGACTAGATAAAAAAATTTAAAAAAAAAAAAAAAAAAACTGAAACCACAAGTATTGAAAAGTGTAGAAATTACGTGGTGCGAGTTACAGTATAGCCATTTAGATTGGCTGCTTCTGTTATGGCATTCCTCCACGCTTGCACCTTATCTCGAAATTGTTCTTCTGTCATCTGTAGCTTCTCTAACTTCTCTTTATTAAAACTTTCTACAAGCCTAGCAAATCCATTCCCGAAAGTATCAGTTTGATTCCTTATATGTGATGGATCTACGCAAAAGAAGACTGGTAGTACGATCTGTCTATAAGCTTTCTTGCATTCCATGATCTTCACAAGTTCTTCAAGACACCATCGAGATGAAGCATAACTTTCTGAGAAGATTATAACCGAAATTTTTGAATCTTCAATTGTATTCAGAAGAGATGGAGAAATTTCATCTCCTTTGTGAAGTTGGTCATCCATGAAAACATTAATATGATACTCCCAGTGCAAACGGCCGTGTAAAATGCCAGTAATTGTGGTTCGAGTTTCCTCACCTCTAAAACTGATGAAAACATCGTACTTCTTTGATACTTGAGCAGTAGCGGAAGAAGAAGATGAAGCCATCTCAACAAAATCAAATCAAAACACCATTTCAAGAAACCATATCCAAAAGACTCAAAGTAGTAAAAGTATAATAATCAGCTAAGCAACTTCCTTGGAACTTTTCATAAACTTCCTACTGAACTCTTAAATAAATTCATTTCTCTCGGTCTATAATAAAAAGTCGGCAGCCCCTTTACTACAGCTGTTGTGTTTTGTTTGGATCCTCTCCTTGTTTCTCCTTTGACAAAGGATAATTACTTATTAATTAGAACGTAAAAGTCAAACGAGAAACAAAGATGGAGAAAAATACCATTGTGCCCTACATCTAACCGTCTTGATTCCTTTACAAGTTGAATGACTTCAACAATTACCATTGTGCCCTTCATCTAACTTAATGAGCTAAGCTATAATTTTCAAGTAATATTGAAAATTAATACCGGATGTAACGTTAACCACATTAACTATTAAAATTTTCCCTTTTTTTTTTTTTCTGTTAAACGGTGTCGAGAAAATCAATGTTTGGTAAAACTATCATACCCCATCAGAAAAAAATTAAAATGCAACTAGAGCGTTACCGCCTCAAGTGAACTTCTATCACTTATGAAATTTTTTTTTTACTGATCTCAACCTTTAATTAATTGTGACTAGTAGTTATTAAATATAATAACTATTTGACATTCATGTATAATTTTATAATATTACATCAGCAATGTCATCATGATAATATAAACTTTCTCACCCTATTAACCTTATTTTATTTTCTTTAATCATAGAGTCTGATCATAATAAAAAAAAAATAGACTGTCATCCTCGGGCAATTGTCTAAAACTGTCTAAAATTTCAAAATAACTCATAGTGATTTAAAAACTAGTTTATATTTATTAGGAGAAGTTCATATTTTGAAATTGTCTAAATTTTTTTTTTAATGTTTTAAAATGTCAAAACTTCTCCATTTTATTTCAGAACTTTTGAGATATTCTTTTTTAAGATAAAAGTCTTGTTGAAGATAAAAGGGCAATACTAATTAGGAACACGAGACAAAACGAAGCTCTGTACAGACTTGAGCTACCTGGAAGTCAAAGTTATTTTAGGATTGTTATCTGACACTTGTATATAAGTCTGTAAGTGAGTCAATATTTATAGAGTGGATGGTAAAGAAGTAATATGAATAGAAAATTTAGTCTCTCTTGAACCTAGAAACGTTTGGTTAGGGAATATTGAATTATTGAAAATATTATATTAATAAAAAATTAAATTACCTTGAAAATTATAAAAACCTTTACAAAGATGTGTTTTGTTAATTAGAATAAACTCATGATTATGTAAAAGCCCATAAGTCTTTTTTTGTAATTTAATAATAAATAAAAATTTTACATCTACACAACCAGACAATTAAGAAATATTTCAGTAAGCTCTACTTTTACACAACAAACAAAGAAATTTTCCTCTATACTTATCTTCATCATTGGATTCCACATACACCTTTCTCATTTGATGCTAGAACAACATCAAATTGTATGTTAAAAAGAAGAGTAAACCACTTGTTCCTACCCAAGGTTTCATGAATCTACAAGTTTCCACTCCGGGTTTCATAAATTTCAGATTCCCACACTTAAATCATCAGTTTTAGTGAATTTTGGGTTTAGACACAATATAGAAAATGGTATTAACAAACTACCCTTGACAAATAAATTAATAAATTACATTTTAACCCCACATTAGTAGAATTAGAAAATAACCTACATTATTTTCAAATTTATTTCAATAACACCCTTAGCATAGTCTAGAGCGGATTCCAGCCAGTATTCTCACCAAAAATGGCTAGAATCACCACCCTTAGCCCATCCTCACAAGCCTCAAGTCGATTAACTGTCCATTTGATCGGATTTTGGCCATTCCCGCAACCATTTCCAAGCTGTGCGCGAATTCCTTTTCAAGCCGATTTGGCCGTTTATGGGAGTTGGTGACCTTCCCCAACACCACCCACAGCATCTTTGTCCAACCACCACCAAAACCTCACCCACCGTTCGTCGGCCACTACCGGTTTTCTTTCACACGACGAGTGACTGTCCCAAGTCGAATTCTGACTGATTTCGACGGCCTTAACCCCTCCCATCAACAATGACAACACAACAGTGGTGAGTTTAGAAATGGTGCTTGTGAGAGAAATTTGAGATGAGGAGGGTTATTTTGTAATTTTTATTTTTATTTCAAATTTAATCCAATGCAAATGACCAATGTACTCTTTCAACGTTATATTAAAAAAAATTCTATTAATTTAAGGGTGAGAATCTAAAATTAATGAAACCAAGGGTGAGAACTTGTAGATCTACGAAACCTTGGGTGAGAACATGTCTTTTACTCTAAAAAGAAATCCATCGAGACTTAGATTCAATGTAACTAGTTTGGATAGACTCTATTGATGGGGACAGGACAAACGCCTGATAGATTTGAAATCCCCATCAACAGAGAAATTCTACAGTTACTCAGATTCAATGAAGCTAGTTTGCAGTTAATGGATTTTATTTTGTGAGAGGGTAGGGGATAATCAAAGGATGATCCTACTTCCTACAAGAATCTAACAAACAAATGACCACGAAATTCGGCTTCTCGCAGTCGAATTCCGAGCAATCTGTCCACGTCCATAAGAAGTTGACAAATGTCGTTAATAACTTAATAATGGGCTTAAGAAGTCCAAGGAAGATCTAGAATGGGGCTGATGGACCAAATAATGATTAGTGGGTCTTTGATAGCCCAATTCGGAGAAAAAGAGAGAAAGAAAAAATGTTATCTTTTTCTGTTATATAAGACCAAGCTTAGCATTTTCCCCAAAAAAAAAAAAATTTATTTTTTTCCTATCTTTTAAAAACATTACATTGATGAAAATTTTATATATTCTTTTTACTTTAAATTTTCATGTCTAATTTACACTCATTTTTATTTCAGCTCGTTACTATGACAAATTTAAACTCCACTTTGATTATATTTTGAGTGTTCAAATAATTATTTTTAAGATATAAAAACATTACATATTGTTGATACAAACTTTCGCACCGACTAAAAGGTCAGGGTGAAGACACGCATCAACCAGAGATACTCGGTTGACTCAAGAGAGAACTGAGCAAGATGGATGCGTGATTCTAGAGAATCTACAGAGAAGACTCAACCCAGATGATGCGCCTCCTGGAGAACAGTATGAAACTAGATGATTTTAAAGTGGTTTAGCAAGAAACCGAATGAAGCCTACGTCTACCAATATCTTATTTATTTGTGTGAGATTGGGATACAAGAGATAGGTTTTTCTGGTGATCGGAAAAAGGTTTCGACTTACTTTTTAATCGGAAGTCTAGGGTCAGAGAGAGTTGTTTTGGTAATTCTGTGTCTTCTTGTCTTTCCCACTGGACCTTTTGTATTTATCCTCTCCCTTCTCTTTTGGCTGCTGCTATTTCTTGTACAGAGAGAGAGCTTCGGAGTGTCATGATGGTGAGTGCGTCAACCACATTGTTAGATGTTGCACGATAGTCGGAAGCTCATATGCCCCTATGCCATAGCTAACGATGGATGTTCCCTTTGACAGTAGGTGTCTTTACAGGTATCCTCTTGGTTGGGTTGCATGGGGAGCACGTGGAACTTGTATGGCCGCGTGTCTTTCAATATAAGTACGTAACTTATACGTGGTGAGCTGATGTGTCCAAATGGGCAAATATTTTCCTATGCTTGCTTCTTTTTTGATCTTATTACACCTTGCGTCCGCACACTTAGGTTGAGTGCACATGCTCTTCACCGAACGCCTCTTCTTCCGGAGCTTGATGCTCGCTCTACGCAAGGGTGTACCCCGGCTTCTCTGTTTAGTTTAGGTTGGGGAATTTTACCGCGCGACATTTGGCCCCTAGTTTTCTAGGGTTGAGGCAAGCCTAGAAAACTAAGTCTTATCCGGTTTAATCCCATCAATGCCTTCTTGTTTCATCTTGTCATTTGCTGTAGCCTTTTCGTCTGCCATCAGCTTTTTGGGTATTCGACTGACACTACATTTAATGGGATGCAATTGATTTGCCATCCCGTTCCCCGAAGCGTTAGGGGCTGTAGCCGTTTTGGGGATATAGAAGCAACACTATACTGTTTTTTCTCCCTATAAATACAAGTATTTTTGGAGGTTTATCCTTCATCATCCAACTCAAGTTTCGCCCTGAGTCTATTAAGCGATTTTAACTCCTTAGGGTCTCTTTTCTTTGCGGTTTTTCTTCCCTGCTCTAGAGATGTTGTCTGACGGTGGTTTCTCCAGCGAAAACGTTGGTTTTCCAAATAATGAGGTCCTTGAGACTTCGTCATTGTCGTCAAGAGAGGTTGGAACCGATCTGTTCCATTACGACCTTCTCCCAAATGATGGTGTTGGCCCTTCAAGTGCACGCTAGGGGCGAGGAGATTCTGGATTAGTTCAACCTTTTTATCATATGTCTCTTGGACCCTTAGGAGGCGTAGGCGGTGATTCCAATGGTTAGAGGGGGGGCTCCGTCTTCCTCTCCTTCACGTCAGAGGAAGAAGATGATGGCTACCCGTACACTGGGCGATCGCCCCATCCCTATCACAGGGTGTCTGATATCTAAGGAGGCTGAAGAGGAGACTCCTACTAATACACAGCTGGCAATGAACGAGGAAAGGGACGGAGAGAGACTAGTTGTTGATGTCATTGAGCGAGCAATCTGCGAGCTTCCGAAGCATCTCTAGGTCCCTTTGTTTGCCTTCCACGAGTCCACCATGAAGGCCGGTTAGGAGGCAATGAGGGGGTAGTTGCAGACCACACTCAAGTTTGAACTTGCTTACTTATAATCTTCGTCCATCTTTTTATTCATTGTGCTTACTTGGTTTCTCTGTTTGCTGTGCAGCTACTTTCTCTATTGACTATGCTTTTCTGGTTGGTCTACTTGAGGTTGTGGAGTTCGAAGACTGCCCATCAATATCTCTGAGTCTAAAGAGTATTCGATGAAGTTGAGAGAGGCTTTGGCTTTGGTATACGACAACCAAGTCAAGAAGAAAGTTGCGTTGTACCGAAGCCTGGGGTTGAGGGACGAGCGCATCGCCACTCAAGAGAGAGAGAACAATGAGTTGCATGCATAAACAGAGCAAATGACGAAGGCCCTCAACATTCTCGAGAATGAGAGGTCGTGGCTTAAGCATCACATTGCATTGCTCCAAGGCTTGAGCTCTTAGGGCTTATCCTCTCCGGATGAGGACTAGGCTCCTGCTGTTCTTCATTTTTTTTTTTTGTAACGTAACCCCACAAATGTACTAACTTCAATAAATAAAAGACTTTTAATTTTCTTCCTGATACCTGTTTGCCTGATACCTGTTTGTCTTACTTTTGGCTATGTCTTCCCATATTTCTCTTCACTCTTTAAGAATCCTTGCGTTTGATTTTTGCTAGACTTGTGTTATTTCCTCAAACGCTTTGTTGTTCTGAGGAATACTGGTTGGCTTACTTGCTCGTAGGTTATGGCGAGTTGCGACCTTGGCTTACTGAGGTGCTGGAGCTTGTTGAACCTTGTAGCTTGACAGGATTCTCCTTAGTAAAAAAAGGAACATAAAAGTTGTAAACGAGACATTGATTGCGTGTACTAAAGCAGTCTTATCCCAACATTTAATGAGTAGCTGGGCAAATTGACATGCTGATGTAATTGGCAGGCTTTTGTCACTTTGTTTGGCAAGGCGACACCTCGATTATTGAGTCGATGGTTATTCTTCCTATCCTGGATGACGACGCATGGATTGAATGGAAGGTTGCGATTGGTCCCAGTTTGGGCTCTCTATAAAAGGCATGTCGCACTCAGGTTTTTGTACTTTTGAGATTTGAAAGCTTCTTTCCTAAGCTACTTTTTCTTCCGGCTTCAAGTGTGTGGTAGCTTTGCAAAGATCTCGTTGACATTTCTACAAATGTTTACCCTAGTAAGTTGCTTCCTTCCTTTTTCTTTTCTGCCTTTGCTTTACTCATTGGCATCTCCCAATCGTGGCCTGTCGTTGACGCCGAGGGTAGGCTCAAATTTGTAGGAAAGTTACCTATGGGTTTTTTAGAAGGTAGTTGTTGGTGTAGGACTATCCATGGAATCCAAGGGACTGAAGTGGCGAAGTAGAGCTCGGATATTGTCATCATGGATGATAATTTTGCTTCTATTGCCAGGTTTTGCAATAGGGAAGATGTGTCTATACCAACATCCAGAAATCCATTTAGTTCCAGCTTACAATAAATGTTGTCGTTCTTGTGGTCAACTTTTTGCTAGCAATTTCGGTCGGGAAAATCGCTTTTATAGCCGTCCAATTAATATGGGTAAGCTTAATCGTGAACAAATTAGATGCTTTAGCTCTTGTTACTGAGCAGCCAACCAACGAGCTCATACAAATGCCACCTGTGAATCGATCCCAAAAACTGATCACAAATGTGATTTTGAGGAATCTCCTTGCTCAAGCTTTTTACCAGACAGTCCTCTTAATCTTACAAATCTATGGTGAGTCAATGTTTCACATACATATGAACGGGAATGACACTTTGGTAATCAGTATATTTGTGCTTTGCAAAGTCTTTAATCTATTTAACGCAAGGAAGCACGGAAAGAAAAACTTCTTTGAGGGAGTTCACAAGAAGAAGTTTTTTGGGATCTTTGGGATTACCATTGTTCTTCAAATAATGATTCTGGTGAGCTTAGGAGATGGAGAAAGGCTCAAATGGGGCCAATGGGATGCCTGTATTGGAACTGTAGCTCCCCCTTTGCTAATTGGTTGGGTTATCAAATGCATACCTTTCCCATAAGTTCATTTTTCATATGAGAATATTACAATGTATAGCACTGGGAAAGTTCATTTTTCATATGAGAATATTACTATGTATAGCACCACTCAGATATCTCAACCAATAAAACTATGCTTACTCACAATCTTACTAACCATCTTACTATCCTGATAAATATAATGGCATAGTACGGGTACTATGCGTATGATACCCGTACTATGCCGTTATATTTTTCAAGATTGTAAGATGGTTAGTAAGATTGTGAGTAAGCATAGCATTACTCTATCTCAACTTCTCAAGCGGAAGAAACATATATGTAAATTACATCATATATTTCTTTCACTTATTTATGTACAAAGATGTTGCATTTTATTATAAAGAACATAGTGCAAACGTCTTCAGTTTTTCAATATCCAATGATTATTGGCTGATTTGTCTTTTAGCTACTTTCAACTAACAAGGTTTGCTTTATAAACAAAATAAAGACATCCACATTAATTTTTTATGATATTTCGTAAGTTTCAATTAATAAGGTCTTTTTTTTCTTTCCTTTTAATGATCGAAGCTGTCCAGCCAATTTACACACATTTTAACTAATCCCCTACGACCTTAGAACTACTGTTTTGAACTACTGTTTTGATAATAGCTCCAATGGCTAATCCTATTAGCAACTAAAGAGGCACTCGAACTCACGACCTTTTGAATATACACCCAAAAGTCTCTATCGAAACACTTGATCACCTAGCGGTAATTAAGGAGGGGTAATTCATAAGCAAGAATATTTATCATGTCACACAATTAACAGCCCATAAAAGAATTTGGTGAGTTAATTTTCTTAAAACATGATTCTATAGTACAATTTTATCGAATCAAAATTCGATAGTAATGTAGCGATAGGAGCACCAATCATATTAGGAGCTCCATCATTCTAATATTTATCTTCGTTACTCTGCTGACATGAACACATCAAAATTTTAAGTCAAAGGCATAAGAAGCATTGTAATCTCACCAGTTGAAGCATCTAGGGCCGTTGGAAAAAACTTTCCACAGCAAGAAGCATCTGCTGTGTGAAATAATCATGAAACATTTGTAGCAAGGTTCTTATATCTGCATCCCACACATCTAAGTATAACTGTCCCTGTTGATGGATCTGGCCTAATGTCAAATGTAACACCAAGAAAATCTCTACTCCATATGGCAACAACTTTCCAACACGAACTTTTGAAACATCTAGTTCACACAATGCACAAAGAAGAAATAACAAACCCTACAAAGTACAAACAGAACATAACAGCTATTAATGTCAGGTTATATAACAGAAGTGTAACTAATAGAACACATCACTGAGACACAACATTTCATTTCTTTTTACTCTCCTTTGTATCAATAATAGGAATCAAAGCTAAAATGTCAGCAAATCCTACTAATGCAAGCCTTATACCACATTGCTATGATGTTGAAGGCACCACATAAGTATTAAAATGCTGGCTTAACCAAGATAAGATTTCAGCTATATTTTGCCAATACTAAAAACTGCTGAAGATACATATAAGAACCCCACTTTATACTAATAGCCATAGTAATTGTCAAGTTGAGCACAATGTTTTTAAGGTATATATTTTTATGAAAGAACTCAGTTTATGAAAAAAGAAGCTAAGAGATATTGAGCACAATGTTTTTAAGGTATATATTTTTATGAAAAAAGAAGCTAAGAGATAAACCTTTGTATTGCATCCGAAAATAGGGTGCACTTCTACTACAGAGGTAGATAGTTTGGCAATATGGCTATTCCCAATATTTTGAGAGGATAAAGCTATTCCACCTTATATAATGAGAAAGCAAGGGAAAGGAAGGTTTATGTTCTTACTATCGCATTCTTCAAGAGAAGTCCTTCAATAATAAAACTAATTCAAGAAAGGCTAAAAAGTTATTAGATAAAAAAAGGGGGGGTGGTGTGGAGTGCGGAGGCAAGGAAGAGCCAAAACTTGGCAAAAAAAACCAATTATTAAGGTTGAGAGGAGACAAAATAAATTAGATTTAAAAAGGCATGTCCAATAAACCAAATGGTTTCCATCAAAAGACCACAGGACTGGAGGGATGGAAGAAGTTGAGAATAAACCCAAGGTCATAAATGATGACTTACGATGCTAAATTCCCAAGTAAACTTATAATTCGAATAATTCAATTCTGATCAATAGGCAAAACCCAGAAATGGAAAGATATCCTTCAGAATATTTCATCAAAATAATAAGGAAAGTTAAAAGATGCAGAGATATGGGAGTAATTTAGAACACAAACCTGGTGTGTCGAGTCTACAACTCCACCTTTCTGAATATCTTCAAGAAGAAATGAAGCAATTTCCTCCCAAACATTCTCCGGCGGCATCAACTCCTCCTTCTCATCATTATCAATTTCACCTGCTTCTCCTAGTGCATAAGACACTGCAGTATCAGAAGAAATGAAGCAACTAGAAGTAGTTTCGGCAACCAGTGAAATTCCATAACCAGGTGACCTGCATCACATCGCTCTTCTTGGTGAGATAAATTGTACTTTAACACAAAATTGTTATATATATAGGAAAAAATGGATAATATGAGACCATACTTTCCAGCTTGAGGACCAGCTTTATGATCAGTAAAGATATGAACATCTGGAAGCAGACAGTTGAAGATTCCACAAGCAGCATGAATCATAGTATTTTCAAACTGAGAAGACACTCTGGTTGAGTAGGTGACCCCTCTAATCCTTTCAACCATTCTTTCATCAAGCCAATTAACTGTCTGTACAGAGAAAAAGCATAAGAAAAATATACAAAATAGATAGCCTCCCATAGATTCTTATCTTTTTTTTTTTTTTAATTATTTCATGCACTTTCCTTTATCCTAGTCTATCTTATCTTTTGCTGTTACTGTTTCCAATGCACTATGCACCAAGGCTATACCTCGTAATCTTTTGGAAAACATTCTATTTACAGTGTACTACATTTAAATTTGAAGGCTCACCATTAACTTGTCAATAACTGGAATAGTCACAATAAATTCTCCCCACCAAGATGTGGAAATCCACGATTCTCTATTTTCAGCCCCAATCCTTCAGAAGGAACTCCAAAGCGCTTCAACACGGATAAGGTAGTTGAAGGGAAAGAGTCAACACATGGGTCCTTAGAATTATTTGTGATTCCTGAAACAAAAAATAATATTACGTGAAGAAGCATCGTTTTAGTGACAAATATCACTCTACATGTGATTTACAGCAAGAGACATATATCCACACACACTTATTCAAGTTCCATGTAAAGACTAACAGCAAAAGCTTCCAATATAAATGGCGCTTTAGGTCTTGAAATTTCTATTAAGTTTAAACTCTATCTGTATTTTTTGACAAACTTTATGGTGTCTGATTATTTCTGTCAGAATATCATGAGTTAAAGAGATATGATTACTGCACCCATAACTAAGATAAAGTATAGAGTGGACGTTATTTTTAAGTTAACCTTAACATATGAAGCAACATCTAGAAATTTGTTCAATGAAAAATACAACAATAAAATTGCAGAATCTCTAATTTCACTAGAGCTTGTGTTTATAGTTCTTAAACGCCTTAGGTTTTTCGAAAGCTCATGAAAATTTACAAGGAATCAATGTCTTAAAAATTAATGGAACAATCTGATTTAATGCATAATCTATCTCTTTCACTCATTATATTTGACACAAATAATCAGTAAATTGTAAAATTTCACAACAAAGTAAAGAACGGAGTTTAAACTTCAAAAAATTGCCTACAAAAAAAATCCATCATAATTGAACTTCTTCCTCCTAAGCAGCAACTAAACTTCACCATGTCTGGATCTCTAGAACTCCAGTTCGAGTAAACAAGAAGGGAAGCTATATACAGTTCCTCATACACAAATATATGGAAGTAAATTATTTTTTCCTTTTGTTCTTCTATTACCCTATGAATCAAAGCAAAAGTTCCCATCTCCAAAATAACATTTGCATTATTTCTAATATTGAGTGAATTTCAACACTATAGAGGCCCTTTTAAACCTATATATTTCTATCGCAACAAAGTAGTCTAACATATTGCTATAAATCCAATCTAAGAATAGCAATTAAATCATAAGCATAACAAGCATTAAAAAAAAAAGGTAAAATGAATACCTTTGGTCCTTATTGAAATCGGTTTATTTGCAAACAACCCAATTACGATCATGGGCTCCAAGAAATACCCAAAGGACCTACTAACATCACAGTCATGCACTAAATTCCGTTCCAGGTTTGTACTTCATTTTTTAACCTGCCCATAAACATTCAATCATATCAAACCACTTCCATAATAACAGAAAAAAAAAAAAAAAAAAAAAACAACAACAACAACAACAAACCTCTTAGTGGAAATTAATAAATTACCGTTTGATTTCAACAACATAGTCGTCGAATACATTCTCAAGGAGGCCAGGCCACGTCTCTTCGGCGCGGATGTCCTCTATAAGAACGGGAGTGTTGGCGAGCGTAGCCAATACCAGTCTGTGTCTGAAGCCCTGGCTTCCCTCTACCTCTTGTACGTTTCCCCATTCTCAATGAAGAAAAACAGGTTTACTGTATCTGATAAAACCTATATTAGTGTAATAAACCCCAAATATATAATGGGGTCGGGTTTTTCGTGTGCATAAAACGGACTCTTAAGTCTAGGCCCACGAACAATATCATTTTTTATTCTATTTATTTCCCAATAATCCGGAAAATTTCGAGATCTATCTTTAAGTTTTGTTAATACTCAACTTTACGGATACTAATGTTAGGAATCATCACAAAATACCCCTCATCACTAACATCATTAAATAGTTTAACAGTTTCAGAGCATTGTAGATATTTTCTTAAAATTAATTACAGATAAACTTAACCTACGGTCATTTAATTAACAAAATACTAATTAGTCTTTGTCCTATTTTTGAATCTACCCATGAAAGCAGCCTTCAAGAAGAAGAAAAATTTAACAACTCCCTCAAAACAAAAAATCCTTCAAGCTTGAAAGTCGCTGAGGTAAGGTAAAGTCCAGATCTGGCATGCAAAGGTTCTATGGGGTATATGCAAAGATGACATTTCATATGAATAATATTTACATATTTTTTGTGTATAAACTAACTTAACATTAAATGAATGGAAAAATGGAAAAAAAAAAAATTATTTCACTAAACATTCAATAAATGATGTTATATAATAATATAAGAATAACTGTTATATTATAGATATAAAATTGAGATCTCTACTTTTATTCTCATTGTGTGACTATTTATATATTGTCAACTCCATATTAATTATAGAATACCAAAACACTCATTAAATCATCTTAATAATTTAATGTGACATTCCTAATAAGCAATTACATTAAGTATAATTCCCAACTTCATAAGTATGATATTATATTATATTGCATACATCAATTTATTTGTATGTATAACAGTACTCCATTTCCAATTTCTCAAAAGCTGTGGCAACCAAACATATAGGGACAAGTTAAAAAAGAAAAAGAAATTTGACTTATGTAAGATAGAGATTGTCTTATTTACCTTGAACTGAGATGAAGAATAACAAAAGAAAAATCTTATTTAGCACGAGCTGGATTCGCCTCCAAATAGATTTGAAATCTTCAATTTCTTGAATACGGTTGTTCTTCGCTTGGTAACAACTTTAAATTTGGGCCCCAGAGTCCACATTTTTTCACGCTGCAGCAGTCTACTCTTTCTTTTTTTAAATTTATCACATACAATTGGATTGTAACCCCCCACGGATACATATGCCGATAATCAAGCCCCACAAGCCATTTCGTTTATATCCCAGGAATACGTGATCTGAGGAAATAAAGTCGGGTCCAGTACCATAGTCCCACAACATCATAGTGTCCTTGATATTTCCCAACCTATTGGATTTGCACTCAAAGCCAATTACCAAACCTTGACCATCATTATGATGGTTTCGAAACTCTAAAATAGCGCATATAAGGAGATTGTTTAAGCCATCACAGGGATATGTTGAGGGCATCAAAGTAATAAATGACCCTGTATTTTGAATGATAAACCATTCTGGAATTTCATGTTCAGGGAAAAGGATACAAGAATCTTTAATCCTTGTAAAAACGCCCTGTTAAGAACAAGTCATCACTTGTAAATTCATTGACTCTAAAATCATGCTATGATTTAAATAATTTTTTTTTCTTTATAGGAAATTAGCATGTATTATACCTTTCTCAAAGTCGCATTTATCTGCAGATAATCTTTCACAGTTTCATTCAATGCATTTTGGTCCAATTTGAAACAATTGCTGAAGTTAACTCTCGCGCTTTTAAAAATATCTTCTCTGAATGGGACACTTGATGATGCATCCTGCAGTGATTTGCAGTTGTATGCATCTAAACTTTGTAATTTACCTGGAAGTTTTGGCAAGAATTGAAGCCCTAAGCCCTCCTCCTCCGCTTCAGAATGTTCTAAGCTGTCCTCCGCTCTTCAGAATTTTCTAAACTGTCCTCCGCTGCTTCAGAATGTCCTAAGCTGTCCTCTTCTGCTTCGAAATGTCTTAAGTTGTCCTCCTCTGCTTCAGAATGCCCTAAGTTTTCCTCCTGTGCTTCAAAATGTCCTAAGTTGTCCTCTGCTTCAAAAGATCCTAAGTTGTCCTCTGCTTCACAATGTCCTAAGTTGTCATCCTTTGCTTCAAAATCCCCTAAGTTGTCCTCTTCTGCTTCAAAATGTCCAAAGTTGTCGTCTGCTTCAAAAAGCCCTAAGTCGTCCGGCAATCCTTCAAGTTTTGAACACCTAGATAGATTGAAATGTTCAAGAGATTTCAACTTGAAGATTTCACTTGGGAGACTTCTAAGCATTGAACAGTTCTTAAGATTCAAAGTGACAAGTTTGGATGGATTCTTTATTGTCGAGGGCAACTCTTCTATTGCAGTTTCATCTAAAAATAACTCTTCTATATTACGTGCCATCTCTGGATCAAATGTCTTAAGACTCGAACAACAGGAGAGGATGAATTTTTTTAGAGATTCCAAACAAATGCACGTTGGAAGAGTAAGAAGGCTTTTGCAATACTTTAGATTTAAGATAATAAGCTTAGGAAGACACTTCAGCACTGTCGAGGAAATCTCAACCAAACTTGTACAACCTTCTAAAATTAAACTGTCAACATTTGGAGTCAATGAGAGATCTTGAACTTTTAGATGCTTGGAATAACTGAGGTCAATATGTTTCAACTTCCAAAGCTACAAGAGAGCAAATAAATGATCAATAATATAAATTTGTCATGAGAAATACTTACATGGATAGTCTCACAAGTCACAACCTCTAGCGGACGTGATGAAACCTTCCAATAATATAATGGTATGTGTTGTCACATAATTATCAAATTTTCTCTTTCATCCACACATCATTGTGATTATGAATAGTTACACATTATCATTCATCAATAAACAACACCATAAGAGGTGGATTTGAAAATTGACTGTAAATGTTTTTGTTTTATTGGATAGTCTCACAATGTCAACTAAATGAGGTGATGAGCCTGTCCCATATAAGTTTTTTTCTATCTACTATTGATAACTTGTAACGAAGAGAATACCTTGTAAAAAAATATTACCTGGGCATCAGACGGAAGTTGTTCGACATTGCTATAACGCATGTCAAGTGCAACAAGGTTCTTTAAATGAAAATTTGACTTCAATGATTTCAACGGACATCCATCCCAACAAAGGTATCTTAGTTGAATAGAAATGAAACTGAGGCATTGAGAAACATGCACCTTGTTGATGTTATTCTCATCATAACGTAATAAATTATGTAGTTTAAAGAATCTCAGTTGATGCATCTTGGCTAGGGCACGAGGCTGTAAGTTTATGATCTCTCTCAATTTAGACATGTCCAAACATATGCCTTGGATTTTTTTAGCACCCTGTTGATCAGTGGCGGATCTAGGAATTTCCCACAATGGGGGCAAAATATAAACAAAAAAAAAAAAAAAAAACCAATCATATCTACACTTTTTTTTTTATTACAATAAGCTTCAATGAAAAGTTATAAAATACAAATAAATATCTTAAAAAAACACAATTTTTGTAAAAATAAAACAATTTTCCTACAATTGTCCTTGACTAGTTATCCTATTCTGAAAACGTTGGATAATCATCTCATTGTCAATTGTATCAAATACATCTTTCTCAATATAGATGACCAAGCAATCATTCATCCATTGATCTCCCATTCGATTACATAACCGATTTTTCACAAGATTCATTATAGAAAAAACCCTTTCAACAGTCGCAGTTGCAACTGATAAAACCAATGCAACTTTCACAACCTTATACACTAACGTATGCAAAATTTCTTTCTTTTTTAAACCGAACTAAATTCTTAACCAAATCACAAATTCCTTATAACTCAACAAATTTATCACAAGAACGTATGTTAATAACATAAATCTCAATCTGGTTTTCAAGTACCATCAACTCAAGTGTAGAAAAATCTAATGGATAAAACTGACCAAACCCATTCTTCCCTCTCTTCTCTTTTTCATTTTCCTTTGCTTCTTCTTCCTTTCTTCTTTATGGGTTTTTCTCTCTTTTTCTTTATTTTTGGCGAACAACCCAGTTTATATATAAAAAAACTTCTTTGAATTATAAAACTGCCCCAAGATTCTCTTATTCTCACCATGACCTCACCACATTAGCTTTGTGATGTAAAAATGCTTAGATTTCTCCCCTCGGTTAAATGCAAACCCAATACTTCTTATTCCTTTTATTTTCACTCATAATAAAACTTTTAAAAACTAATCGATCCTTTTGCATAAAAATAAAAATCACAAAAAATATGAAATATATATACTAGGATTAAAAATAGGGTTTTATAAAAATAAAATCTAAACTAATCGTAGGGACTGTTCCCAAAATCTCATAATTTTATAAGTGTAAAATTTAAATAAATATAAGATGTGGACTTTTTTCAAAAGTTGAGTGGGGACTCAAGTCCCTGCAAGTCATTAATTGGATCCGCCAGTGCTGTTGATCAAGAAGAAGTGATAATTAGCATAAAATATTTAAGAGCATATCTAACATTTAGTGGTGAACTAAACCTTAAATATATAATATATTCTTTTGACTCTTTTCAGAATTATCCATTATATAAAACATACTCTCTCCATCACCTAAACCATCTGTCGCCAAAGCCAATGCACGAAGGAAAAGTCATAAATATATATATTTAAGTTGACTCTTTCTCAGAATTATCAATTATTAAAATGTACTCTCTCCTAGTCTTCTTTACTAAAAAGTTAAACCCTTTGTCGCCTAAGTTAATGCACAAAGTAAATGTCATAAACAGATTTCTAAAAGTTGAAATGTAATTAGATTGAATATCTTGCATGTATAAAATATATAGTTATGGAAATAATGTCTTTTAACATTTACCATATTTGCCTCTAATACATGTTGTATATCTTCATGATGCCATAGACGACTGTATTGACCAAGATTATTCATTGATGTATCCTGTACAATTTTCTGACCCATTCCTTGAAGTAAATCATGTATTGTAATCTTATTGTCATCAGTTTCAATAACAAGACACTTGTCTACAAGAATAGTTATTGCAACTTTTGGGTTGAAGTTACAGGCATAGAAGAATTCTTCTGCAAAAATTTTACTCTCCCCTTTTAGGAAACATGCAATGTCTAGAAATATATCCTTCTCATTCTCATCCAGTCCATCAAAACTTATTTTTAAAACTTCATAAATGTCCTTGTGAGGAGCTCTCTCTAGTTTCTTTATTGCACCTTCCCAAAACTCTTTTGGCCTATCAAATAAATAGCAACCCAACACTTTAAGAGCTAATGGAACCCCTTTTGAATAATTAACAAACCAAATTGATAGGTCAGAATAATCTATTTTCGGACAATTGTTTTGAAAAGCATGTGTACAAAAAAGTTGGAGAGCATTACAAGGAGATAATCCCCCAATCTTGTATATACCATGTTCATCCACACCACAATTTTTAGAACTTGTTTATCTCTTGTTGTAATAATAATTCGACTTCCTCCACCCAACCAATTTAGATCTCCAATCAACGATTCTATTTCAGTAGATTTCATAACATCATAAAAAACAATGACAGCCTAGCCTTTCTTTTGTGAAGTTGAAATCTATATTAGAATCTTGATCCTCTAGAATTGTAGAAAGAAGTTCTCGTCGTAAAAGAGTTAATGTATAATCATTGCTTGACTTTTCCCTTACATCTCGAGCAAAGTAAGAAGTATGAAACTGACCCTTAATGTTACTGAATAGAGCTTCCGCAATAGTTGTCTTACCTATACCACCTATTCCCAAAATTCCTATACTATGAACATTGTTGAAGTCATCCAAGTGCAGTAAAAATTTAATTATGTATTCAACAATTGGTTCTGTTCCAACCAAGCCCCTTTTTGCAACTGGAGCTGACATCCACCTCAAGATTTCCATAATATCTTTGACAATTTTCTTTGAAAGCGAATCTGGATACCTAAAAAGTATTGAAGACTACTTGTAATAAGCATAACTAAAGTAGAAAGAGAAAAATATTTAATTTCAATTGAAGTTAATAAATTATCAAAGGAAGAGGTCATTTCATGCCGGTTATAAATAATAATTAGAAAAAAAATGGTATAAAAAAATGGTTACAAGAAAGCATCTCAACCTTAGATTTATTGATGTATGTGTCATAAGATCTATAGCAGATTAAAGCTTAGAATTGAAACTAAAGTACTAAACTGAAGAGTAGAAACCTACTTGTGCTCTGAACTGTAGCGGTAGCCAGCTAGATTGGCTGCTTTTATCATAGCCTTCTTCCATCTCTCCACCTTAACTTTAAATTCTTCTTCCGTCATTTGTAGCTTCTCTAACTTCTCTTTGTTATAACTTTTTACAAGTTTAGAAAATCCATCCCCGAAAGTACCCGTTTGATTCCTTATATGTGATGGATCTACGCGAAAGAAAACTGGTAATACTATCTGAGTATATGTTTTTTTGCATTAAATGATCTTTTCCAGTTCTTCAAGACACCATCTTGAAGATGCATAACCTTCAGAGAAAACGATGATCGAAATAATTGATTCTTCAATTGCTTGAGAAAGAGAAGGAGAAATTTCTTCTCCTCTAATAAGTTTCTCATCATCAAAATATTGAATACCTTTCCTCCATAGTTCTCCAAGTAGAAAAAGGGTAAATGAGACGCGAGTGTCCTCACCTCTGAAACTGACGAAAACATCGTACTTCTTCTTCCTCACTGGAGCGGTAGAGGAACTAGAGGATGCCATCTAAAGAATGTTAAAACGCAATCTCAAGATTATAGCTGTATTATCGCTTAAACAGGGTGTGAGTTTACTCGGTTAACCTACCACAATATTTTATGTTAGTCTTTAATCAATTAATTTCTTGGCATGTTTTCTTGAATTCCGAAAGATTCCATTTCTATATTTATAAATTAAAATTGAAGATAACATCATGCTCCATGATGCTGATTGCCAAGTATATTTAATCACTAGATAAGACTATCGACATTATAAAATTACTACAAATAGACTCTCACCCACCCTGCCAGTGGCGGAGCCACGTTATGGCCTGAAGTGACTTCTTGCCATTGTTTGTATTTTGGAAGTTTAGCAATTAATTTTAGGATTATTATCATAAATTTTTTGGGTAAAGGTAATCTATGAAGAATAAGAGAATAAATCCCCCAAGAAAAGGATCGTAACAAAGTCAAGGTCTTTGGACAAGTTCAAGCAAAATTTGATCATAAACTTACAGTTATAAGATACAAATATTAGAAAAAGAGTAATACTAACCCTACAAAGAGGTATACAAAGACCCAAACAAAGAGTTAATTCCAACCCTTGAAAGAAGGGAAAAAGAGAGAGAGAAAGAGGCAATCATGAATTTCAAGAGTTGAATTTGACTCTTTGTATGAGTCTTTGTATGCTTCTCTGTAAAGCTAGTATTACTCTTAGAAAAAAACAATGGCAACACACTTATGATTTAAAATTGTTAATTTTAACTTAAATTTTCTAAACGACTAAAATATCCATGTGTGTGTGATAAAGGTAAAAATTATTTTAAATTACACTGTATTACAAATTAAATAACCTTAATACCCTTAATAAAGGTGAAGTTAACTGTTTAAAACCATTGAGTGTTCTTTTATTATCTTTTCTAATATAAGTGTCTTATAATTATAAGTTTCTAATGAAGTGTATTATGGCTGATAATAACCCTTAATTTTAACTGGTGGCATCCAAATTCCAAAGCTGAAATTTAAATATTATTTAAAAAAAAAAAAAAAACTATTTATACTTCACAGTAAAGGATGTAATGTAATCTGTTGAGTATTTTGATAAGTATTCATAATATCTATATATTTGTTATATTTCCTCATGTTTTAATGGTTATAAATACTTAAATCTTGGATTTTGATTATGTTTCGTATTTTGTGGAGTAGATTAAGGAGTTAAATCAAATTGAATTCAAAATCAAAAGATTTGGAGAGAAAAAATCGGAGCTCAAAAAGAGATACATTCCGGAAGCGGATTTTGCTTAAAGCGTGGGCACATCCTGTTTTCCCAGAATGTTCACAAAAGCACTCAGCAGATAAAGCGTGGGCGTGCCTTACTGGATTCGAGGTTTTTGACCTAGGGTTACAAATTTGTTGGAGAAAAAGATATGTATGACAGCTGGAAAGATTTATTTACCCATTCTTAATCTCTAGGATTTGCCAAGACTCTCTATTAAGGTGGGATTTGCTTTTAATTAGTTTCCTGATCTAGATAGGGTAATTATTATTAGATGGAATTATAAATAGGGAGATTATTCACAAGAAAAAGGACATCGATCTCCACCTCTCTCACTCTACCTCTTCTAGTTTCTTTAGGAATTCTTTTAATTATGAGTAGCTATATACTTTTCTTCCAACTGAAGGATAATTGAAGTTTTGGTTCTTCAAGATTTGTGAGATCTAAATAATTTTTAGTGTTATTTTATTTCTTCACTATTTATATATTTTCTATGTTTATTAACAATTATTGTCTTGATTGATTGATGCAAAGAGCCCGTTATTCAATTATCAGGTCAATAGATCGCCATTTAGAACTTTAAATCCGTAATTGTTTAAATGTTCTAATATTAGTGGTAAAATAACATAGTTGATTATAAAGGGATTTTCGATTTATGTTTTGAAGATATATAATCTAGTCTAAATGAATCGAGCTTGTATATTTGTTGGCTAGAATTGGTAGTCTCTCTAATTATTAATACTGTCGATAGATTAAATCCTAAGAGCTTGTTTAGGGTTGTTTATTAACAAGGGAAGTAATCAAAGAGCTTGTTTTGGTTATCGAGAAAGTAAGGAGAGATAGGTTGTTAGAGCTTGTTAATAACCATAACCAATTTAGTGAAGAATATAAGATTTTATCCTTGTATCTGTGATCAATTCTCTGAACCAATTATGAAATTATACCTTTGGTTGGATATTTGTCTGATATTGATTTCTCCTTAATTTTTAGTTGATTATAATTGCTTTCTTTTTATTTCACTTCGAAATTTCAAAACCCCCATTTTTTATTGCTTTAATTTTCATTAAAATAAATCTACCCAATTTCTGTGGATACGACCTTGCTCATCAATGTTACAATTTGCATTTTTGAGAGTGAGAATTTTATTATTTGTTGGATTCGACACCCACCATATTTTTTTTAAATTAATGTTATATTCTTATTAGTTTCATTTTTATCCTCAATTATAAAATATTAAAATATTAAAACTTTCATTTTAATTCACCAAATTTTGTCCCTCTTTTAATTATTTACATTATGTTAAATCCACTTTTATTAAAATATTTCTTCAATCTATAAGACGTATAAGTTAATTAGAATTTTTATTAACTCCATGCAATTTTATTAAAATAAAAAACTAACTTATTTATATTTTATCATTAAATTGAGATTTCATGGTTACTGTTGTGCGTGATTTTTCCATTAAGCTTGGAGAAGTCAGAATCCGGTGAGGATATAGTTCGACCCAAAATTAGTTCGGCTTAACACTTGTCTGACTTAGTATAAGCTCGCTAAGCTATAGCTCGACCCAGCTAAGCTAGTAGCGACCAAATCTGGCAATTTTTTGACAAATCACAAATAAGTTCATATCTCAGATATTTTGGAAGAGTTCAGATCAACAACACTGATGGCGCGATCTTAGTGCACAATTACAAGAATATCGGAATTGCAACTTGAACATAATTGCAATCTCGATAATTTCTTTCTTTCCTTGTTTACAAACTTGTATATAAACCCCCTCCAACGATGGAAGAGGGGTTAGAAAATTGTTCAAGGCATAATATATTTCTTATAAGCTCTCTAAAACAATAAGAAAAACTGTGGACGTAGGCTTAAGTTCTAACTTTCTGAACCACTTTAAAATTGATTGTGTTCTTTACATTTACACATTTTTCATATACAATTGTTGGTTATCTTTAATCATGAGCACATCAGTTCTGATTCCACCAAGGTCAATCGGATCACTCTGGTTGGTGTAAATTTTGCATCAATATTTTGGCACTAGATAGAGGGCCTTCGCCTACTTTCCAAATTTCCTGCAAGAAACAAGCAATTTCTGTGAACTGATAACCTAAAATTTCCAATGGTTCGTACTAGATGCAAAACTACCACCAGAAATCACGACAATGCAGAGACCACTCACCAGGAGGTGTATCAGACCTCTTTTCCATGTCGACCACTAATGTCACCAATGCAACAGGTTACAAATTAGCAGGGGATAGGGACTTCCAATCCTAAAAATGGCTAGTTAATGGAGAGGATAAGGATGATGGTTGCATAGGCGGTGCAACGAAATGTGGCTGGATTAAGAAATGAGTAGTCGGCCAACCAAGGTCTTGATCAGCCATGCTTCACAGAGGTTACTCCTACAAGTCAAAATAACTCTGTTGATGACCAATCTGGCTCATTGGCATTGAGGAGCAACTGTTAACCCTGACACATAAGTCATCTTTCGCTCATGAGCATGAGTCATGCGGGCAAGTTAACCCTGGTAGGCAATCGGGCAAGCAACCAATGGGGGAAAATGAAGGCAATGGTCGTCAAAAGGATGCTCGCCTTAATATGTGGAACACCTAACGCTAGCGTGATGGTTTTAACCCATGCCAAAGGCAAGCTCAAACCTCTCAAACTCGCGATATTAGCCATGCACGCCAATTTGGCAATAATCGATGTTTTTGTTTTAACCAACGTCACGAGCAACATACTAAGGAGCATGATACCACCTACCATCCCAACCATCATGAGTCCACCTCGTGCACTAGCGCATTTGATCGAGCAGGTTCGCAAGCAATTAACTTTCGAACTCATTTGCTCGAGGTAAGGCTGAATAGAGCTCGCAGTCAGAATACTCCTCATGATGAAGACTTAGATCGGGTGCAAAAAATACTCGACGATCTAAGAGCCCGCCAGAATAATTCGATGGAAGAGATAGGAAGTTCTCCAATCATGAAGGAAGTCCGTCAAGCCCTGCTTCCCCAGGGTTTTCGGGCGTCAGAGAACGAGTTCTATGGGAAAGGGGATCCTAGAGATCACCTTGATGTTAGAGTAGGTGCCCTAGAGCCAATCAATTATTGTAGAATTGACTCTTTGTAATAATGTTCATTAATCAATAAAAGACAATTTTATTCTATATCGCGTAAATCATTATTATTGCAATATGTATTGATATATGTCCTTAGAATGGTAGAACCGTGACAAAGGTATCAAGTGTTTCAAATCTTGATAGTGAGAACCCTATGAGCACATATGGTGGCCATTCTAGAAACGTCTGTAGCCCCAGTATTATTCTAAAGTAAGGGCATAGATAATACGGTAAAGCTATCATAGTGTTGAACGACCTTGTCGAAAGACAGTGACTGATCTCACTTGTCAAGGCTATTTGGTGACAAGCTGGTGCAACATATGGGTGCTTGCTGTAGGCAATTACACCGCATCAAGTTCACTGGACTAACCCACTAGAGGATTCCATATGGATGGTAACCCCAGTGTCTATGGAACAAATCCTCTAACGAATAGTGGTACATGTGATCCTTAGACTTGAGATTACCAGAGCGCCTTGTGCACCGATTGGTGTAGTTTGACACCAGCCTAACGCAGTTCTTTTCAGAGCTATCAATACGGTGGTGATTGGCTGCATCAAGGAGTGTATCAAGACTATAGTGGATTGACAAAGGATTCATCACTCCCGGGTATGGGAGAAGTTATCTCACGACGCAATTCAATATATGGCAATGACACTAAAACTGTGGCCACAGTAGGATTGAGTTGTTGCTCTATCCAGTTTATAATATGGGTCATTGGTCCAGAAACGAAATACACAATATCGAGAGTAACCGAAGGTTGACACTATTTCTATGCCTTCGTCTCGTCGAGATAAAGAATGATGAAAGGATCGAATTTTACGGTAACTATATCGTTGATAGGTAGCTACTTTGCTGAATCCGAATCTACCGGGTGGCCATGATGCCTTGCTAGGGGCCAATCTTGGTCTATGTATTAGTGAGACGATTAATTGGTGTTAATCGCGATACTATACACTGCCAGTATGATGAGGAGCCTATGGGTCACACACATAGAAGATAATTTAAGATCCAAGAAAAAAGAAGGGCGTTTTCATCTTTTTAAGGCGAAAGGGTATTTTGGTAATTTCATAGTGCAATTAAATTTGCTGAGGTCGTAGCCTTTATTTAATTAATTAGAAAAATTAAATAAGTGAAATTACGTTTAAATATGTGTTCGCATATATTTAATTAAACCATCATTATTATTAAATGTTAATATATAGATTAAATATATATTAATTGAGTTTAATTGAGATAATGATGAAATAAATAAAATATCTAATTTGGGAGTGTTTGGTAATATGGGGTGTTTGGGTTGGAGCCCAAGTCTATTCCATATGGGAATAGGGCATTAAAGTTTTATTATAAAAGAAAATGATTATTTGTAAAAGATAAGAAATTTTCATTAGTTCATTTTCTTTGAAAAAGAACAAACACAGCAGCCCCTTAAACACTCTCCCACGCCACTTTCACTGTTTGATTGAAAAATCAAATATTTCTCTTTTCTTCTTCTTGATTTCTTAAGGCCAAGGAGGATCTAGCAAATCTCTCCTTGGTTCCTTGTGATTGTCTTCGTGTGGACTTTGTGAGTTCGATCCTACACTTGGATCGGTAGCAAACACGTTCAGAGACAATATTGGTGGAGCCTCCAACATGCGTATGGTTCTAAACTCATGAATAACCTTTTGTGCAGATTTTACTTTAATATAAATTGTAAAATTATACCCTTGATCTTGGCTCATGTAAACGATCCTTATATTATATTTTTCGTTGTTTCCGCTATGTATATGGGACCGTTTACTAACACTTGATTCCTTCAATGACCTAACGGAACTACATCAGGTCTCCGACTTGGCAAAGTGTTGTTGTTTCGTGGTCACAATTCTCCTTGCTATATTTGCAGCAATTGCAAGCAAGGAGACAGTTCACAATGCCACTCAGTTATCTAAGTAATATTCATCAGGAAAGAGACGAAACTCTGACCTTGTATTTAACGAGGTTCCAGAACGAATAGAAGGTCATGAATGCACCTAAAGAGTCAATCTGCACTTTGTTTATAGTAGGAATAAGGTCGCAGACAAAATTGTGGAAAGTGCTTCAGAGCGAAGATCATGTGAGCTTGGCCAAGTTCTACCAAATGGCTGCCAAACATCAACGAGTTGAAAACTTGTTGGCGGCCTTGGCTAGAAGCTCACCAAGAAGAGCCCCTAAGAGGCCACAAGATTGCCCAACAGATAAGGGAAGGGGCCAGGACTGAAATGACAGGGACCAAAATAAGTTCCAAAAAAGACAGAGAACGGAATCCCGCAGGGAAAGACAACATTTTCTATGATATATAAAATACACCCCCTTGACACAAGATGTAGCACACATCTGTAAAATCTCTCCTGAGGTTAAAAAATTACCTACACCAAAGAGAATTAGAGGGGCACCAGGCAAAAGAGATCACCAAAAATACTATAGGTAGCACCGAGACATTGGGCACAACACTAATGAGTGATGGGCTTTGAAAGACGCCATTGACAACCTGATTAGAAGAGGTCACCTGAAAGAATTTATCAAGGAGGAGCCAACTCGTGACAAGCTGAGCGAGCAGAATAATTAGATCCAACAAACCCAGCCAAACAACGATGTGTTGGTGGGCATGATCTTTGGTGGACCTGACATTGTAGGAAGCTCCGGGCACTTGCGTGAGCAATATGCCCGAGAAGCCAGGACAAACTTGGTTCCCCGTGTAATGAGCTGTGCAGTTAAGCCGCCTAAACAGCCCAGAACAGAAAGTGAAGTGATAGGCTTCACTAAGGAAGAGTGCGACCAATTCCCTCACCACAACCATGACGCGATTATAATCGCAGCGAGAATCGGTAATGCCCAAGTCCTCTAGGTAATGGTAGATAATGATAGTGCAACGAACATCATCTTCTTAGGGGCTTTTCAAGAACCGAGCAGGATTAAGAGTATGCCCATCACGGCTGTATGGATTCACCGAAATAGTCTGGTCCCCAAGGAAACGATCAAGCTACCCATGATTATCGAGGGTAAGTCTCAGATAAGAATAGTGATGATAGAATTCTTAGTGGTCGACTGTCCGACCACCTACAATGTCATCTTGGGAAGGCGCTCCTAGAAGACTTGAGCACAATCACTTATGTGCTCTGTTAGGCTATTAAGTCCCCAACCCCGAACAAAATAAGAGTTATAAGGAGTTGTAAGAAGGAGTCAAGGGAGTGTTATAACCAGGCAATTCATGCGGCGCAAAAATGGGCACTCTTGAGGACCATGATCATCGCAGAGTCTAAGCCAAAGCCCGAACCATTGGAAGATGTCATAGATTCTCGCATCCATAAAGAAGAGCCCACAACAGGGCATACAAAGGAGTTGCGAGAAGTGCTTGTCAACGAGGAAGACCCAACTCGCGTTTTAAAAATTAGGAGCAGTCTAAGCGACGAATTGGCAAATAGTCTAGTAGGGTTCCCGAAGAAAAACCTCGATGTGTTCACTTGGGTACATGTGGACATGGTGGGGATCAGTTCTGAAGTGATGAGCCATAGACTGAATGTCAACTCAGAGGCTTGGCTAATAAGACAGAAAAAAAGGTCTATGGATGTTGAGCGATCTAGAGCACTCAAGGATGAAGTTGAAAAGCTCCTGAACATCAACTTCATTCGAGAAGTAAAGTACCGGACTAGCTTGCCAATCCGATTTTAGTGAAGAAGTCGAATGGCAAGTGGTGGACTTATGTTGACTTCACTTATCTGAACAAGGCATGTCCTAAAGACAACTTTCATTACCTCGGATCGATCAATTAGTTGATACAACAGCAGGGAACACATTACTGAATTTCATTGATGCTTACTCATGATATAATCAAATCCCGATGCATAAGCTCAATAAAGAACACACCTCTTTTATTACTAACTGAGGTATCTATTGTTGAAGAATGTTGGAGCGACCTATCAGAGTTTGGTCAATCAGATGTTCATCGAGCAAATTGAAAAAACCATGGAGGTGTATATTGACAACATGCTCGTCAAATCAAAGGTCACTGAAAGCCACATTGAGCATGTTAGTGTATGCCCTAGGAACCAATCGTGTCGTCGGTTCCAAGGCATTATGTTTTGTATATATATGTTGATGCATATATTTTGTATATATATTTTATCTTACAATAGAAGAAAGTGTTTTTATTTCACATGTGGTTTATTGCTTCATTTATATATATGTATTACATGTGAAATGTCTGGATGATACAAATCTTTAGAAGCTCAAAATCATCAAAGTATTCCCTACATAGGTAATATTAATTGGGCAATAATATTACATAGTAGACATGCTGAATGCCTCTGTAGAATATCATATGATAGCATTAGTGTGGGTGATTATAAAAGTTATATCACTAAGGCATTAGCATGGATAAGCGGTTAGTGAACTGTTTATCGAATATGGTCATTTATGATGAATCATATGGGCATTTAAAATGTAGTCAATGATTTATCATAAGATCGTACTAGTGTATTATTAATCCTTAGACTTGAGATATCACAGTTGGATTCTGCATAAACGCATATGGTTCATATGGTATATAAACACGAGGCTAATCATGTCATATGTTAATAAGCCGATTTGGCCATGTGTTGTTTATGTGTGGGGACAACTGGACAAGTGATAGTCAAGATGGGATCTGTTGACTTGGTATAGATTGATGTCAAGTTCTTAGACAAATGTCAAGATACATTGGAAAAAGGAAATCTTTGGCCGGGGTATATAAAATGTTACTTGAAAGGTTGTTTCATGGTGACACGTTCCATATGTATTGATTGTCAATTTGATATAAAATTAAGATAAGGATTTTGACATACCATGAATCCATTCTTAATTGGGATTAGACAACGGAAAGATTTGATTATACAGCGCGTATAATTATAAAAGGGTTCGTTGGAGTATATCTTCATTGTGACTCAGAGGTTATGGAGCATTCCTAGATGCCTACTGTAATCGGTGGGAGTTTTATTCATAAAGATTTATGACAAAACATATCAAAATAGACTATGATATTAGGCCCACGACTAGGCCACAATAAACCTAAGAGATCACACTTAAAAACTAAGGAGAATGGAGAAATAGCCAAAGAGAGTTGATTATTTAAGGTTGGCTAGCATCTACCAAGGGTAATAAAGTTATTTATATTATTATCATTGAATTAGATTTAATGGAGGGTTATATTAGTTATTATGAATAATTTAAGAGTTAAATTAGTAATTGGAATTAAATGGAATTCCAATTCATAATTAATCATTTTCTTTATATTAAATTGGATTTAATACTGAGTTGTAATTGTAAACATATGAACAATTGGTTAAATTGTTATGTGAACAATTTAAGGGTTAAATTGTTATGTGAACAATTTAAAAGTTAAATTGTTAATTTTGATTAAATGTTAATCTAATGTTATTATTTAAAGAAGTTTAACAGCTTCATAATAATTATGGAATTATTTACAACTCCAAAAACAATTATGGAATTGTTTAAGGAAGTCTAAAACAATTATTGAATTGTTTACAAGGCTACATATATAAAGAAAATGATATATCAATTTTAGGATAGAGATCAAAATTTCTAAGAACCATAAATGTCTCTCTTGGCCTAATTCTTCTTTTACCTTAATGTGGATACTCTTTTGTTTAATTTCTCTTAAAATTAAAAGTCTCCAAGGTTGCTAAGGATAGAGATCAAAATTTCTAAGAACCATAAATGTCTCTCTTGGCCTAATTCTTCTTTTACCTTAGTGTGGATACTCTTTTGTTTAATTTCTCTTAAAATTAAAAGTCTCCAAGGTTGCTAAGGACTTGAGGTAACAAGCTATACCTTACTTGTTTTCAATTTGATTGAATTTTTTTTTTGCAAAAATTGAATATACATGTTATAGTATCACATGCATCATTTTCCATCTATTCCTTCTTTCAGAGCATCTAAGGGAAATGTGTGGTATCCTTAGAAAGTACCGAATGTAGTTGAACCCTTTGAAGTGCGCTTTCAGAGTAAGTTCAGGGAAGTTTTTGGGTTTCTTGGTAAACCAGCGAGGTGTTGAAGCCAACTCGGACATGATTCAAGCTCTCCTGAACATGCAAAGCCCGACAAAAATAAAGAAGGTTCAAAGTTTGACAGGGCAAGTGGCCACATTAAGCAGTTTTTTTCCCGAGCAACTGATAAGTGCCTACCTTTCTTTGAAACCTAATGGACAGAGGAGTGCGAGAAAGCATTCCAAGAATTGAAGAGACATTTAGGGCAGCCACAACAACAAAAAGGGCTTTTAGCTATGATTTTGTTAGCAACGATTTCAAAATTCGTCGCCAAAGGTAATTATTAGCGATGAAATATGAAATTGGTTACCAATAGTTTCGCGAACTTTCTAATCCTTGCAAGAGATGGCAGGAAGCAAATTGGTGACGGACTTAGTGACGACATAATTCGTCATACAATGTTTTTACTGACGAAAATACAAAAAAGACGTTGAAGTTGTTTCATGACATAACTATATGTCATCGTGGATACTTTTAAGAGACGAATATAATACAAAATGTAGCCAAAAGTATTTAGCAACACAAATGGACAGTGCCATAAAATGTTTTTGGCGACGAAAATATATAAAGCGACGCTAAAGATGTTTAGCTACACAACAAAAGGTCTGTCGTAATAGATTTTTGGAGACGAAAATATAAAAAATGACGCAAAATCCATCTGGCTATGCAAAAAATAGTTTGTCGGAAAATGTTTTTGGCTATGAAAATATAAAAAACGACACAAAATCCATCTAGCTACGCAGCAAATAGTTCATCGGAAAACGTTTTTGGCAACGCAAATATAAAAACCAATGCCAAAAACGTATTGCAACGCAATTTATATTTCATCATGAAAACGTTTTGGTGTCGATTTCTGTAAAATTGTTACCATTAGTATGTTAGAATTTAATTTTTAATGTAATTTTATATTTATATGACAATAATTGAAAGTGTAAAACCAATCAGTATTAAAAGAAATCAAAATTAAAAACAGTGTCAATATAAAAAATAACGTCGTAGAAGTTTGGCTCTTGAATTTGACATTCAAGCATGTACTTCAATTTAAGATTGTTGCCAATATTATATGAATTAGCTTTAATTTTTAATAAAGAATTTACTATTCCACTTAATAGATTGGGTTGGTTGTTATTTAATAGTTATTCAAAGCCTTGATATATAAATATTTATTAAAAGCCAAAGACAATGCTCTTATTATTATTATTATTATTATTATTTATTTTGCAGATACCAAAAGCACCATGGGGTAAATTATTTTTCAGGTTTCTACTATTGGTAGCTTCTGTTTGATACTTGTTTGTTGCTATTTAGAATCATTATTATTATTATTTTTGTAATGTTATTATAATATATATCATAATAAATTTATAATATTATTTAATATTTATATTTAAATGTCAAATTTAGTACATTAAATAATATTTATTAATATTAAAGCAAACAAATTAAAATTAATTCACAAAGAAAAATTGCATCACAATTATACAAATTAAATTTGTATAACAATAATAAATATTATTAATTCTCAATATCATCCATCTTCACTTTCAATGGTATAATTTTCATCACTCATCTCATTTTCGCTATCATCATTTATGAATCCGATATCACCATCACTGGCTCTACTACCTGGCTCCATAAATTGAGCAACCTCTAGTTCCACATCCACCCTACGAAGTTCTTCTTGTTCATTTACTTCCACATCAATATGAAAACTAAATTCATCTGAATTATTGACTTGATATGCATCATGAGTTGTTAATTGATCTTTCTCAATTTTATCGGGAATGTCGTACAAATACCTATGTTGCATCTTCTGTATAACTTTTCAAACCGAGTCAATGTGTATTTCGATTTTCAAAGAACTGGACCGTTAAAGGTACCGGATTCCAATTTGATTGGTCCTACCAACCGATACATTCCAGTTCTTTAAATAGTGGATTCGGGCATTCACATCATAAAAATGTGATACCACCACTAGAAAAACATCATTTTTTGATAGAATGAGATGATGGATTTTCTTGAATGTTCTAAAAAACTGTAAAGAATTAAAAATTCTTGACAGTTTATGAATTGTCAAAAATTTGAAATAATCTTTGACCATTTTGGATGATTATTGATAGTTATTAACTGTAAAAAATTTGGTCAAAAATAAATTATACAAATTTTTTTCTTGACAATTATAGTCTCAATCTTGGACAGTTTTTAAAATTAAGTTGAAAAGACAAAAATTAAAAATTTCACTAAATCAAAAGTTTCCCACCCATCAAAAGTTCCAGGAAGGCCAATTTTTCCACCCATTTTTCGTTAAGGCAAAGGTTTAAGGTTATAAATTATTAAAATATACAACAAATAAAAAACCAATTTCTTCCGCCCAAAAACCACAGTACCTATTTGTATCCAAAAACGCCTACAAAATTTTCCCGCTTTTCCGTCGAAAATCTCTCTTTCCCGTTCTTCCACTGAAGCGCAGAAGCTCTCTACAACGTTGATTCATTCTAAATCAATGCTGGTCCTCTAGATTATTCTGTTTGCTTTTTGGTATTTTTTTTCGTTGTTATCCTTTGTATTATTATTTTCTTTCCAACTATCACTATTGTCAATGGGAAGATGTTTTCCTCTTTTGTCTGATCTCCTTCTTCTTGATTGTAGATATCGAGCTTGTGCACTGAAATGGCATCCAGATCGTCACCAAGGTTCTGTTCCTAACTTCAGTAAGTACAAGCCCGAAAAGAAATTTCCAATTCTTTCTTATCGTTCTCTTTGAATCCATTCTCAATATCGATTTTCTCTTACTTAATGAATACCCTTTTGATCGAAATCCTAGAACCTGACTCTGGTCCTTCTCAAAATCTTCATCAGTCGCTGCATAAAGAAACCCTAAATGGCCATTCTTTGGTTTCTTTATCTTCAAATCGAGATGGTTCTTCACCAATTTCGAGTATAGCCCCTTTTCCTTCAAAAACCCTTGATCGGTCTTCTTCATCAATAGAAGATACTGAAACCCTAGATGATAATCATGATAGTCATCAATCTTTGGTTCATTTTGGGCCTCAGCCTTTGAGTATATCAATGGGTCTTCAGAAGAATGTGTCCCTAAGGGTGAAATTAATGTTGCAAGGGTGTTGGAGAAGGCCCACTCAAGCACGAAAGCCAAGGGTTCATGAACAGCCTGCATCATTGCCCTTACAATAAGCAAGGTAATTTTTTAATTTAATTTCTCTAGCCACTCATGGCCATCCCTTTTCTTATTAGTACCATTCTTTGATTATAGCCTTTGATAGTAAGTGTTTGAGAAAAAATATGGTTTTGGTAATAGATTATAAAATCTTACTTCTGTGCTATGTTTCATGTCCAAGACTCTTGTTATGCTTCAAAATGAGGACAGTTAGATCTGAGAGAGCTTCTTCTGAAACGTGGAAGGTACTGTAGCTTTAGTAGCGTCATTCTTATAGTATTACTTAGAAAGCCTGTCGTTTAGCATGTTTTACTAATTTTTTTTTATTTATAGCATTTGTCTCTGTATGTATCTATAGAGCTAGCTGTTTTATAGATCCAAGTTTATCTGTTTTAATTATTCCATGATGTGAAATGGTATTGGTATGTGTCAGATTGCAGGATTAGTTAAAAGTTGAGATAGCACCCTCAAAATGTTTTACATATTTTGGGAAATGTCTCTTATAGCTATCTTTGTGAATGTGGAATATTGATGGTCACTAGTCATAACCTCACATGTCCAACATATCAAATTGTTATTAGGACAAGTATTCTACAAATCATTGGTTATTGTGGATTCCATTGTAATTTTTCACTGAAGAAGCCTGGTTACTGTAAATAAGTTAAATTAATGAAGAAGGTAGAGAGTAAAAGAAAAAAGAAATGGTAAAGGTAGAATGGAGAATTCAGCTCACGGTGAATATAATAAAGTTTTGTCCTATACAAGAAATGTTTTTGCTCCAAAAATAGTCAAGTTTGCACTTTCTTTTCATGTATTCTTGTTGTGTTCACAGCAATGTTTCATTGCTTGGCGTGAAAAGTGGTTGTTGATTTCTTAGTATCTCTCAATGTGTGCAGAACCCAAATACCTCTATAATTCTATTGATGTTGGTGTAATTTGTACAAAAGTATAATCATGCTTCAGAACCTCTTAATTTCACATTTGATGTGATTTTATTGCCAGTGAATAATATTGGAATTAACTTTTGTGGATATTTATAGATTGTTGGACACTCATTGGGTGGAGGAACTGCAGCTTTTTTAATGTATGTATTGCGGGAGTGGAAGGAATTATCAACCACAACCTGTGTTACATTTGCTCCAGCTTTGTTCTTTTTGTTCTAGGACTGTGGAATTGTGTTCCTGTTACATTATATACTAGGAATGTTTACATGTGAATCCACGAGTGATGATGCCTCTTTATATTAAAGCTTGTTCATGGTAACATTATGTTATTCCTGTTTTAATATATGTTTGTTCAGTCTGCTGCACATTTGTAGAGCTAACTGGATGTCATGTGCAGCTGCTTGTATGACTTGGGAACTGGCAAAGTCGGGAAATGATTTCATTACATCTGTCATAAATGGAGCTGACTTAGTGCCAACTTTCTCTGCTGCTTCAGTGGATGTTGCATGCTGAGGTTATGTTCCTACTTAGTTCAATTACTGCCTTATTTTGAGAAGAGTTAAGATTTGAATTTTGAAGTTCCCTTGATGAATTGCAAATCTATATTTTGGTTTTGACGTCATTACGTGTTACCATCTAACTGCAAATTGTAATTTATTTTTCCATCTAACCACAAATTCCTTATAATATGGACAAGTAGTTGGTTGTCTATCTCTTGTTGGTCTTTGTATATGTGTGTCCTGTACACATTTTCGTTTAAGTGACCGTGATGATCTAGCATGTCATATGAAGGTTGTTAATGATTTTCTTTGGCTAGATCTTTAATTTCTCTTGAAGTGATCATGATGTGTGTCCTTATGAGAGTTCATATGCTTTATCTCTAACATGATTCTAAATTGGTCTTGCTAGTTCTACCATCAAGTGATACAACTTCTCCCCTTGCTTGGAATACATTAGGACTTGGCATTATTGCTAATCAGTACTTGAAAAAAGTTTAAATGATTAAACATCATTGGCCTTGGCTGAAAGATATTACTCGTGCCTATTGCTTTATCTTTTAGAAAACATATTCTTGCCTCTCACAAAAAGGAGCTCTTCTCAGGTGACCGCATCTCAGAGTAGTTGCTATGCATTATGTATCTGGTCCATTAGCCTTTTTATCTTTTGAACTTTTTGTGGGAGGTTCCAACTTCCTCCTCATCTGGAACCTCTTCAATATTACATTCCTGCACAGGTATGCACACAGCTGTTGGCAAGAAAATAGCAGTCAGTCCAAACTACAAACTAGCCTTGAATGAAATAGATGCTAGCTTCATAAAAATTGTTTTGTAGCAGCCAGAATACAAACTTGGTAAAATTCACATAGATACTGTTAATTTGTTTGTTTATTTTTTGAATATTAGGATCTTCCTAAAGGCCAACTCTAAGGGAGGTGAATTTATTCCATGACACTCATTTTAGCAGTAAAAGAAAAGCTTGGATAAATGATGAAGCCAAGGTTCGTTATGTAAGTATTATGTAGTGTATTTCATTTTTTTTGTATAAAAGTTTATTACGTTTGTATATTATATTTATATTATAACCTAATACCTTTTAATTTTTTAATTTATAAAATTATATTATTTTTGTTTATATATTTGTGTGTATGTACCTATATATTATTTTTGTAGGAACAAATGAAGAACATTCTCAATCAGGAGCCTAAAGAAGGTTCTCAACCACCTATTCAATTAGAGATCACACAATAGGTAAATGAACAAAACTTGGTTATTATCGTGGATTGGGTTATGGTCCAAAACCACGTGCATCTTTTAAGACTTCAAGGCGAGCCAATCAAGAAGTTTTAGAGGAACTCACACACTTGCATGAGGAGGAGCAAGAACTAAGAGGCATAAGGGAAGAATTTTGCCAATATAGGCAAATGATGGAGAAGATGTAGCAGTTCATCTCAGTAAATATGGGTTTTTGTTCTACTGGCTCACAGACATTTCCGGACCAATTTCCAGCAGATCCTTCACCACATGCAATAATTTGAGTTTTTATTTGTCACTTTTTGTTGAATATTAACAATTTAGTCAACTTTATATAGTTTTTAACTTTTTATTTGAAAAAAAACATATATAGTTCTATAATATATTTGGTTTGATATATTTGTGTGATTTTAATTAATTACATTTACAAATTAATATTTATGTTTTAGAATTAAATTTTAAAATGTGTAATATAAATTAAATATTATTTAATCATATATTATGACATGGGCGATGAAAATTATATTTTGACGTTGTAGACTTTTAACTATGAAATATGTTCATCGTTGAAAAGTTTTGTTTGTGACTTTCTCATTTCATCACTAATAGTTTTTTAAGTGATGAAATATAAAGTATCATCATGTTACACTTTAAACGATGCATACAAAGATTATATCGCTATTAGCTTTAGACAACTCATATTTTATTACGTTATATATTAGGCGACAAAACATCACATTTCGTCGTTGTATATTTTACACGATGCACACAATTATGACGTCGTTATTAACTTTATGCAACAAAAATGCACATTTTGTCGTGGTATTTCGTAGGCGAGCAAAATTCACATTTCATCGCGGTACACGTTAGGCAACACAAACACACATTTCGTGGCGATATAGTGTAGGTGACACAATAGATACTACGTTGCTATTAACTTTAGGAGATGATAACTAATATTTCATCGATAAATAGTTTTAGTGACGACAATGGTATAGGCAACAATTTTTTGGTTTGTCGCTAGATTCAGCGACGAATTTTAACAAATTGTCACCTAAAATCAAGCACAACATGCCTACCGCGAAGATCATGGCGATGATTTTCTTCCATCGCTAAACGTATACCGCAACAATTTCTAGGTTTTTAGCAATGAAAATTTTGTAGCTAAAAGCCCTTTTTGTTGTGGAGCCTCTTTTGTTATCAAAGCCCGTCCTGGGCAAGCCCCTACCATTGTATCCATTGATATCTAAGTTTGCGATCAACATAACTTTGGTACGCAAGGAAGGGGGAGTGCAGTGGTTAGTATACTATGTGAGTAAGCAATTGCTCGATACCGAGACAAGGTACCCCAAGATGGAGAAGCTTGTCTATGCACTCATCATAGCTGCTTGAAAAATACGACCCTATTTTCAAGCATACTCCATTAATGTCCTGACAAAGTTTCCACAAAAAAAGATAATGCAAAAGTCAGAGGCATCGAGTAGATTAATTCAGTGGACTATGGAGCTTAGTCAGCACGACATCAAGTATCTCCCGATAATAGCAATCAAGGGACAAGCTTTGGCTAACTTCATCTCAGAGTTCTCATACAAACCCAAGGGGTAGGTGGGCCTTCCTAAAGCGAGCACATCAAAAGAGAACAATTCAGTGGAGCGCAAGCTCAATAGCTTATGGTAGTGGACATTGTACGTGCTCTTACTCAAAGGTCCTAAAGGGGATCCAATCCGCGTTGTAGTCAAATTTGGGTTTGCCGCCTCGAACAATGAGGTAGAATATAAGACCATGTTCGTAGAGATCCACCTGGCCAAGGAAATAGGGGTAGACTTAGTCAAAATTTTCAATGACTCCCACTTGTCGTCCATCAAATCTTCGGGGAATATCAAGCTAAAGAGGACATAATGACGTCTTATCTCCGGAAAGTAAAATCTGAGCTCAAACAGTTCAAAACATACTCATTCTACAAACACCAAGGGAAAAGAATTATGTAGTTGATGCTCTAGCTCGCCTGGCTTTGGCGATGAGTAAAGAAACAACTAATTCTGTCCCCATTAAATTCCTCCCAAGTTTGAGCATCGTCACATCACAAGAAGCAGTTTTGGAAACAGGGCAAAGGTATAACTAGATGGACTCAATAACACGTATTTGAGAGACAGAACAATGCCCGAGAGAAGAAATGAAGCCAAGACTCTTCGAGCAAAATTAGCTTGGTATACGCTTATCAACGACAAGTTGTATAAGCAAGGCTATAACTCCCCGCATTTGCGGTGCGTAGATCATAAGAATGCAGAGTACATCTTGAAGGAAATCCATGAGGGTATCAGTGGAAATCACGTCAGGGGTCGATCTTTGGCATATAAGGTACTCTACCAGGGATACTATTAGCCAACAATCTTCAATGATGTAGCCGACTTTGTTCAAAAGTGTGATAAGTATCAGAGGTTTACAGATATTTCAGAAGCTCCACCCCAAGAGTTGACAACTTTGACAAGCCCATGGCCGTTTGCAATTTGGAGAATCGATTTGATAGGTTCTTTACCTCAGGGGAAAGAAGTGTTAAGTTCACAGTAGTTGCGGTTGACTACTTCATAAAGTGAGCAGAAGTCGAGCCTTTGGTGACAATTACTTCAAACAAGCTGAAGGATTTCATCTATAAAAAAATCATTTGTAGGTTTGGAATCCCCCACACTATCATCACCGATAATGGGAAATAGTTTGATTGTGAAGACTTCTAATCGTTCTATGAAAGGCTCAGCATAAGGAAGAACTTCTCTATTGTCTACTAGCCTCAGGCTAATGGTCAAGTAAAAGCTGTCAATAAGGTGATCAAGTACACCCACAAGAAAAAGCTTGACTCTTTTAAAGGGAGATGGGCAAACAAGCTACCTGAGACTTTATGGTTGAACAGAACGACAACTAGAAGCTTGGCAAGAGAAACCTCGTTCTCACTTTCCTATGGATGATGAGGTAATGGCCCCGATTGAAATTGGGGTCAGTTTGCTTCGATGAGAGGTTTTTGACAAAGAAACAAACGAACATCTTCTTATTCTAGAGTTAAACTTGATCGAGGAACATCAAGCTAAGTGTTAGTTAAGAGTTGCCTCATATCAATAACGAGTGAAGAGATATTTCAGAAGTCAAGAGCCGAGACTTTAAGGTGGGTGACCTAGTCCTCAGAAAGGTCATCCCTAGTGCACAAAATCTGTACTTCAGGGCACTTGGGCAAAAATGGGAAGGTCATTTCAAGATCTCTGAAAAGCTCGCACCAGGAACCTTTCACCTAGAACGCCTTAATGGTGAAGTTGTATTGTGAGCATAAAACACTAAGTATTTGTGAAGATACTGCCAATAAGCAGCTCGGTTCAATTTGTTTATCTTTCTGTTTGCAATGTTAAGTGTAAGGTCTCTTATGGCCAAAATTTGATTATCAATAAAGAAGTATTATTCAGAACTTCCTTTTGTTTATTATTAATTATCTATTAATTCAAGATTGTGACCTAAGCGATGACAGCTAAAAACTCGAAGTCTGGAGTTTGAAAAAAGACAGTTTAGCTTGATAAACCACGCCATAATTCAACTCACCAAGGGGGACATTCCCTGATACGACGAAGTTAAAACTCGAAAACACTTGAGTAAAACACATTAAAGGAAAATCGATCATGATTTGGCAACCAAAACGTGAGATGGGCATCCAACCCAAACTCGACGTTGTCGCAAGAAATATTTTCTCATTTGATTCAAATTATTGCTCAACAAAAATGGGAAAAGTTAAATGGGGAAGGTCGCCCACATCAGTCGGGGCGCAGTTGGCAAGGTCTGGTCCTTGACCTCTTCCTCTTCCTCTTCGTCACCTCGTTCCTCGTTTTCACTCTCATCAGATTTGCAACTATCTGTGGAAACAAACTCCAAGCCCTCTGCTTTGGCCTTCATCCTCTCTATCTCTTTCTAATAGATGGTGGGGAGAAAGGAGAAGTCTAGCGAGGGGTGAGCCTTCCATAGGTGTTGAACCAAGTACACAAACATCTCCCAATAGTGGCTTTTGACCTCCGCTTTCAGATCCTTAACCTCTCTTTTGAGGTTAACAACTTCTACGTCGACTTCTTTACAGTTCTCTATCTCATTGAATAGTTGGCCTGACATGTCCAAGTACTTGGCTTCAAAGTCTGACATAGCCTTTTGAGCCGCGATAAGCTCGGAAGCTAGCTTATTGTTGGCACCTTACTACTATGCCAAGTCTTTCTCAACTTGCTGCCGGTCAACATCGACTTGAGAGTGTTTGTCGAGAAACTCTCTCTCCTTGACCTTCAGAACCTCGACCTGCTCTTTCTTCAACCGTTGAAGCTCGGCCCGCAATGATCCACTCTCTTGCTCCACCACCTCGGCCCTCACCAAGGCATCTTTTTTAAGCTTCTCTGCTTCTTGCCAACCCAGATGCATACCTTCTAGGGTTGGATAACTCCTATCAAAAAGGAGTTTGGTCACCGTGCTAGCCTAAAAAAGAGAAAGCAATTAATAAAAGAGAGGGGGAAGACCCCGAAGCAATGCGAGAAAGGCGAACTACCAATACCATGGTAACATAGCTGCAAAGGCGAGCAAGCTGCTCCTGAGGAGGGGCAACCTTGAGCATCTCATAAGTCCGCTGTAAAACAGCCTCCCTGACTGTCAAGGCACCGACGCCTATATGCTCAAGGAGCTTGCTGATCCGCTTGTCAAGATCGACCTTAGCTGCCTCAGCCCGTTTCCCTTTGTCGCATCGTAAGGGCAAGTTTTCTCTACTTCCAATCGGAATGGCAGTCCCAACCGCTAGGGTAAACTTCTTCTTGGCCACGCTCTTGACCAAGATTTTCTTTTCGCCACCAGAAGGCTCAACAGTCTTCTTTTCCAAGCCCTCTAGCTGCTTGGTCAACTTCTTTTTCCTAAAGCCTCCCTGTTGCATGGCCAATTTTTTCTTTCATGAGCCCTCCTACTGCATTTGGGCTTTCCCTAAGATCTCTGCTAGTATGTTTGAGGGCCGGCCGTAAGGAACTTGGCCCAATTACCCTGGTAGGGCCCACGAGCTATTTTTTCACTGGGATTATTGGTGGCTTTTTGGTAGCTCCACGAGCTGTCACTTTCTTCTTCAAGTTCTTGAACTTATCGGTCCACATATCTGCAAAGAGAACAAAATTGTTAGCGACCTATTAAAGTGAAGATGTAAAAAGTGAGCTATTAAACACTTACCTTACTAAAAAAATGGTATAGAATTTTGCAGCACTATTGCAAAATCTGTACCTGTCAGACGAGAAAGCATGAAGAGTTGGGTAACGTCGCACTCAATTCTAGAAAGCCCGCTAAAACGTTCAAATCGCTCTCAGCTTGCTTCGGAGACAAAATTTTGCTCGACATTTATTACAAAATGAGGAAAATGAGGTTAGCTCGGTTGTTCGACTAAAAAACTTTAAGTTTTATGTGAGGATCAGAATACTCACTAGTATCCGAGGCAAAACTGCCAGTCTCCCCAACTTCATAAAAGAAATATTAGGATTCCCAATTCCTAACCTTCTTTGGGACTCTTAAGGCCAAACCATTTAGGTGTACTTTCCTCGCTTTAGAGAGGTAATATGTCTGATCTTGGCTTTTCTTTAACCTATACAGGTGGACAAGCTCGTCAAATCATAGATAAGCTCATATCTTGGATATTTCGGAAGAGATGAGATCAACAACAATGATGGTGTAATCTTAGCATACAATCACGAGAATATCGAAATTGCAACTCGAACGTGACTGCAATCTCGATAATTGCTTTCTTTCCTTGTTTACAAATTTGTATATAAACCCCCTCCAACGATGGGAGAGGGGTTAGAAAATTGTTCTAGGCATAATATATTTCTTGTAAGCTCTTTAAAGCAATAAGAAAAACAAAGGATGATGGCTTAAGTTTTAACTTGCCAAACCACTTTAAAATTGATTGTGTTATTTACATTTACGCATTTTTCATATATAATTACTGGTTATCTTTAATCATACACACATCAATTCTAGTTCTACCAAGGTCAATCGGATCACTTTGGTTGGTGTAAATTTTGCATCAACAGTTACAAATTTAATCTTATTTTAATTAATTTTCTTTCTAATTTATGAAATTTATATATTTAATTAGAATTTTTAGATCCAGCCTCTTTAAGATATATATACACACACGTTAGAGTCTTTTAAATCAAAGGCTGAAATTGGAGTTTAAAACCATCTGTAAAAGTATTATGAAAGAAGGTGGAGTATAAAGAACGTGTGTTCTCATTTTCTCATTTTGGAGTATAAAGAACCGTTGAAATTGGAGTAAGTTTAGGTTTAACTTTTTAGTTGAAAATTATGATGAAAGAAGGTGGAGAATAAAGAACAAAGTGTAAAATTTTTTCTCATTTTCTCATTACTTTTAAGATATATTTATTTACCTATATGAGATTATTTTTACTCAATGTATCACAATTATCAGAAAATATTAAGTATTTCTTATTTAAGGGGTTTTCAAGATACTTTCACAGATGGTTTTAAATAATTTCTCAAAGGGATTTCTTTTATAAATCTAAGGATGTTTTTAATAATTCTGGGAGATAATTAATACTTTTCAATAACAATAGGTGTGTTTAAATAAGTTTAATAATAATTAAGTAACCCTACAGTGATACATAAATACACTCTTAATTTTAAAATTGCTCAATCCCTCATAATGTAATATGTTTTGCTTTCGATTTCTTTTGCAACATTTCGTTTTCAATATCAGGACCACCCTCATCTCATATTACTTCAGGATGTTTAAGAGTTCCTCTTAGCATCTAAAATTGTAATATAAGAAAATATTGCCTTCAGAAATTCATAAAAGGATTAATGATCTCATTTTCTCTTTTTTGAATGTCTAAAAAGCGTCTTGTAAAATTTTGAGTTGTCACTATAGTATATTTATAAGTTCTTTTGTCATGGTGATTTATTTATTAGGGTATATTTTGTCAAGTTTTCTTAGATTAATTTCTTTAGAAACACCGGCTAGATGGAAGTGAACAAGGAGAGAGAAGATTGGAATCGAATGCCATTTCTATATTCAATTAAAGGTTATTTTTCTAATGTTTTCGACCAATTCCCTATAATTCTTTGCCACGTGGGGATGTACTCCAATTTGGTTATTTCTCTTTTTTTGACTTAGACATGGTATTTGCATTCACAAATGACTAATTTGATTTTCACATAGTAAAACCCTAATTACAATAAAATTAAAAAAAATAGAAATATAAAATTTAAGAACTTATTTTATACGTAATATTATCTTTAAACTAAATATCAAAATTGATTTTATAACTATATATCGGATTTGAAAATATTGTGTATTTATATAATGTAGAATAATTACAAAGTTTGTTCATCCTCCAAATAATATTTTAACTAGATAGACTATCAAAATTATGAAATTATGACCACTTTATCATAGAGTTCGTACTTATAATTACTTTCCGCCAACCTTTCACCAACTTTATAATGCGATGAGTAACCTTAATGATCTCCTTTCATTTCCATTTTCTTCCTCTCGATAATTTTATCATTCTTTTAGCAATTAGTGTACATATATACTTCAGCAATAATTGGGGAAAACAACAAATGACAAATAAAATTGAATTACCAACCCCAACTATTGCTCAGGTAGGTAGTGATTTTTAATATCCCACTTCAATTAAACCTCATCTTCAATAGTTTAAAAATGTAATCTCATTTTTAATTTTTTTATTAATTACTTCTAAGCTGTTGTGAATTTGTGATGATCTGAAAAGAGAAAAATTTCCTAGAAGATAACTTTTTGGTAGCGGTTGTTTCGGGGGCATATAAGATACATCACTCCGGTAATCTATCTTTTAATCCAACAATTACTACATTTGGATATCAAGTAATAAAATAATATGGTAATCTTGCAATGTCAATAGTGATTACTATAGGTAAAAACAGCGGGAATTCAATTACTGTCTAGGGGAGTGTTATTTTCTTATCATCGGATTAATCTACTATTCATACCAATTTTACCTTAATTAATTTGGACACAAACATTATCATATGTCTATTAAATAACAATTAGCTCAAATGTGTGAAATGACTTCTATAACCTCATATATTAATTTTTCAGACAAAAGTACCCTCACTATTTACATGAATAATACCCAAAATACCCTCAATCGCGAGAATGGTGCACAGCCTGCTAGATCTAGCTGGCTATGCACCGATCTGGTTGTTTCCAATCAGATCGAAGGCTGGAAATGGCTAGATAGATGTGGATCTGGCTGGAAACAGCTAGATCTATTCTTGCCATTTTTTACTAGATCCATAGCTGTAAACAGCCACAGATCTAGTCGTTTTTGGCCAAATCCACGGTGATTAATGGCCATAAAGGATTTGGCCGGAAACAACTGATCGACGCACTTCTATAACCTCATATATTATTTTTTGGACAGAAGTACCCTCACTATTCACATAAATAATTTCCAAAATATCCCTAACCATCCAAGATGATTGCCAACCGCCGCCGACGGTTGCTAGAATGACACATGACAGATCGGATCTGGCTGGCTGTGCATCGATCTGAACGTTTCTAGCCAGATTAAAGGTAGAAATAGCCAGATGGCCATGGATCTGGCCGAAAACAACAAAATCTATTCTAGCTATTTTCGATCAGATCCATGACTATAAACGACCATAGATTTGGTCTTTTTGGCCAGATCCACGGCTGTTAATGACCATAAAGGATCTAACCGGGAAACAGTCCAATCGGCGCACATCCAGCCAGATTTGCCTGATAATGCGCCATTCTGAAAACTATTGGTAATGGTGGCTAGCAATTGTCTTGGGTGTTTGGGTGTACTTTGTTAAATTTTAAACTTTTATTGTTAGAGTGTTTTAGCTAAAATCTCAAATATAGAGGGTTGAAGTAATTTTCTAAATAATAATAATATTAACAGGGAAGCACAATTCAGTAAAAGCCTCTTCTATAATATTTATTTTTCTCAATCAAACATATTAATTATTTAGACATACAAATCTAATTAAATATATTAATATAACATTCATCTATTAATCTTCAAGATAATCTATCTCAGTGGTAATCATATCTTTTCAATACTAAAAAATTCCTTAATTCAAACGCTAACTTTGTGGAAGTGAAGACTAATATTTAGGATTAAAAATAAACCGGCAGCTATTATTTGTTTTAGAAAATGTCATCTTGTTGCTTGTTGGGTAAGAAGAATTTTGTTTGATAAGAAGAGTTTGCAAAAGCCTCAAGAATACCACTAAATTCACAATTCGGTTGCCGTGTTTATGACTTAAATAAAAGCTCCATTCTGTCAAGTTCGTGGAATTTAGTTTCGGGTCTAAAAGGGTAAACTTCTTGTTTCAAGAAAGAGATGGTAGGTAGAATTTGTTGGTAAACTAAGGGTTGCAACACTTTTATTTTATTTAATATTTTTATTATAATTTGATCCTTTTAAGTGCTAACGAACAAAGAAATGGGGTCTAGAGAACACTTCTCTTATTGCTCTTTACTGAAGGATAAAATGACACGCATGACCCATTTATTTAGACACCTATGCCCTTTGGCATATCCTCATACATCCGACATAAATAAATAAATAAAAATAAAAGAATAACTAGTTAATCTAAAACAAATATAAAAATATTTTAACTTGTACTTATAAATATAATAAATAATAAAATGATTCTTAAAAATAATTTTATTATCATAACTACACCTAAAATATTATAAATTATAACTTACTAGATGTTGGGGGTAAAATAATTTCGGCCAATACAAAAATCAATAATAAACGGGCTTAAGATAAGTCATGGTCCAAAATGAATGCTATATAAAATATTGGGGAAGTTGAGGGTTTGGGCTGCCTATGACCCAAACACGAGAAGTCTACCTAAAGGAAAAGAGATTCAAAACCTATTTATATTAAAGGGCAGCTGGCCACTACCTACAGGTGAGTTGTGACACATGGGGAGATAAAATCTCTAACAACGCATAACAACCACCAGCCACTATCAAAGGTACCACAACGTTCTAATCCTCTAGTTTTAGCAAATCTCTTATCGGCAAGAATTCTCATTTCTCAGGCGACAGGACTTCCCAAATCAATTTTTCACATCAACAACAAATACATAATTCGTTTATGTTACAGGCATAGCTAGTTATGTTAACGGGCTAGAACTTTATATTTGCAGCCCAAACATGCTTTGGTCCGTTTCTAATATTGTTTCACTAATCTATTCATAAATAAAATTACAATTTAAAAAGCAACAAAATATTTTTAAATGAAAACTTTCAAATTGACACTGAAAAAAAAAAAAAATTCTTTCTTTTATTCATTTTTTTTTTCACATTACTTTGTATATAAATCTTTGTAAGATTTTTTCATATCTAACATTATTTAAAAAAATTACGAATATAATTGTTAAATTTGATATTCTTTTAAGGTAAGAAAGTTTGGTGATAGTGATATTAGTTTTTGAAACCAAAATACTTAACAAAGGTTAAGTTCATTCATTGAGTCCACTTGAGAAGCGCGAATGAACCTAATAATTAAAAGTTGGGACAAGATCATTAAAATCACGTTGTGGACTTTAATAGAATAGATAGCTATCAAAGCTCTTATCGATCAATAGTTTTAAAGTCTCAAAAGATTAGTTGAAATACGATACAAATTGGCCCACACTCTGGTGATGGAAATATTTTAGGTATTTTCTCACTTGCCAAACACTCCCAAAACATAAAAGTATGATGAGAATTTTGATAAGATAGGTGACTTTGGTAAAGTTTTCTCTGTTACTTCTACTCAAAATTCATTAAATTCAACATTCTTCGACCGATAGCTGTAAAATTTAGTCGATCTAATTACCCCTTCCCGCGGTCACTGGCTCTTTCTAGGCTTGCACTTGTGGATTTGGGAAGCAACTTGTTGGAATGATTCCTTGTCTTTTGTAATCTACTGACAACTCTAAGAAGGTAATTGTTAGTGAAAACCCTTAGTATCATCAATGGCAGAAAATTGATCAATTACTTGTTAATTGGCTATTGTCTTCTTTCACTGAAGCTGTTTTTAGAGATGTAATTCGTTGTTCGATTGCTCCTGAAATTTGGTCAACCCTAGAACAACATATAATAACTAAGTCCACATCCCAAATTTTGCATTTGCGAAACAAGTTGCACATTACTAAAAAGGGAACTTTGAAATTAAGTTATTACATAATGAAGATGAAGGACAACAGATTCATTAGCTTTGGCTGGACATATTGTTACTAATGGAGAATTGATTTTATTGATTTTATAAGGCCTTAGTTCTGATTTTGATCCTGTTATAGTCAATCTGGAATCTAGAATTGATACAGTGACCTTACAAGAAACTCAAATCTTGCTACAAAGCCAATAGTCACGAATTGAGAAAGCCAATAGCATACCTAATATTGACCTTCATATGGCACTCTGCCATTGGCAAATTTGATTAATACTGGTGATATAACTCAACTAGGATCTTATCCTCAGAACTCCAATTTTGCAAATTTCCTCTGCTATTGTCTGTTTTCCAAGCTCTTGTTGCACAAGTCAATGCTAAAAATAACTAAAATGGTCAAGGAAGGGGTAGAGGTAAAAGTTATGGCAAAGGCAAACCTGTGTGTCAAGTTTGCGATAAGGCAGGCCACATAGTTTTCAATTGCTGTCACAGGTTCAATGTCAATTTTCAATAAAATACTCAAGGTGGCTCTTATCAGAATGTCAATACTGCTCAGCAAACTCAGGTTCATATACACCTCAACAATTTGTTCCAAGTGTAAGTCAAAATATTGGAGGTTCTCATGGTGGAAATTTTAACCCTCAACAACTTGGTGGTGGATCTAGTTCTGGTCACTTTGCTAGATTTGTACAACTACAAGTTCAATTGACCTCTTCCTTAACTTCAAAAAATCATGGTGTTCAACTCCTGTTATGCACTCAGTTTGCTGATGTTTCTCAAAATCCAACTGCTCAGCAAGGACACCCTTGTTTGATTGAGGACAAGGACACACAGAAAGTTCTAATGCAAGGAACACTCAAAGGAGGCTTATATCAACTCCAAGTTTCTCTTGCATCTCCTGTCAAGTCTCAAAATTCTCGTCCTACAACTTTCTTAGTTATTATTGAAGCTATTAAAGCTAGAGCTACTTTGTGGCACCAAAGACTTGAGCATCCTAGTCATCAAGTTCTTGTTAAAACTTTGAAAAATGTTGATGACTGTAATAATGAAGTTGTATTGTCAATTTGGAAAACTTTGCCAAGTTTCATTTCCAAGTTCATTGAATAAAACTTCTACGCCTTTTCAAATTGTATATTTTGATGTTCAGGGACCTTCTCCTATGGCTTCTATTGATGGATAGTATACAAGTATTCTGTTACTTTTATGGATGCTTTTACCAAATACACTTGGATATATCCCCTTCATAATAAATGTGATGTGAAGGTTGTGTTTCCCAAGTTTGTTCATTTATCAAAAATCAGGTTTAGACTTCCGTGAAAATCTTACAATCTGATAATGGAGAGGAAAATAAAGCTCTATTGCCTTATTTAGAACAGCAAGGCATTAAATATTCTTTCCCCTACACACATACTCAAAATGGTGCTGATAAAAGGAAGCACAGGCACATTGTTGAAATAGGTCTTACACTTTTATCCCAAGCATCCATGCCACTTCAATACTGGTGGAATGCATTTCACAATGCAGTTCACCTTATTAACAGGTTATTTACTCCTTTTCTTAATTACTTATCTCCTTATGAAGCATTATATCACACTGCTTCGAATCTTGATATGTTAAAGGTTTTTAGCTGCACTTGTTTCCCTTATTTGAGACCCTATAACAAACACAAGTTCAATTTTCATACAGATAAGTGCACATTTAGTGGCTATAGCTCTTGTTACAATAGATATTAATCTTCTTTCTTCTCACTTTCAACCCCGGTTTTGTCACTGTCTTTGTCAAAACTCAAAAACATTCAGTTTTAATGGCATAGCCTCCGGTCTCTCTCACTCCTCCAGTGTTTAATGGAGACCAATATCATATGTGGGTAGTCAAGATGAAAGCATTCCTTCGTGGACAGAGTCTGTGGCAGTATGTGGAAGAGAACCGTCAACTGCCTCCCTTAGGACCAAATCCCATCCTGAATCAAATCAGGATGCATGAAGAAGAGGCTGCCAAGGCACCAAGAGCTTTCTCTCACATTCATGCAGCAGTAACTGACCTTGTTTTCACAAGGATCATGGCATATGAAACACAAAAGGAAGCATGGGATAAGTTGAGAGAAGAGTATACAGGTAGTGATACAACAAGAGGCATGCAGGTGTTGAACTTGAGAAGAGAATTTGAGTTGCTGAAAATGCAAGAAACTGAGAAGGTAAGGGAGTATGCTGATAGATTAATGAGTGTGGTTAATAAAATTAGATTGCTTGGGGTAGAGTTGATGGATAGAAGAATTGTGGAGAAAGTGTTAGTAAGTCTACCTGAAAGGTTTGAGGCTAAAATCTCCTCTCTTGAGGATTCTAAAGACCTAACTCAAATAGCTCTTCCTTAGCTGGTCCATTCTTTACAAGCTCAAGAACAAAGGAGGCTTTTAAGGCTGGAAGACGCGGGTGAAGGTGCTATGGTTGCAACAAATAAAAGGAAGTTTATGTAGGCTGGAAATAAGAGAAATGCTGGAGATAAGAAAGGGAAAGAGAAAGCTAATGGTCAGTGGAACAAACATGGTGAGATAAAAGAGTATCCACCATGTTCCCACTGCAAGAAGAAGAGACACTTAGAAAAACGGTGTTGGTTCAGACCAAGAATTCAGTGTAGAGCCTGCACAAACAATTCGGCCATATAGAGAGAGTTTGTAAAAATAAAGGGGAATCCTCTCAGCAGCAAGCTCAAATGGTTGAAGATTTGCAGCAAAGGCAGGAATCTGAGCAGTTATTTGTGGCATCCTGCGGGTCTGACTCATCATGCAATGAAACCTGGTTGATTGACAGTGGATGCACAAGTCATATGACTCCAAATTTGCAAAGCTTCATCAGCTTGGACATGGCGTTTCAATCCAAAGTCAAGATATGGAATGAAGAATTTGTGGATGTTAAAGGGAGAGGTGATGTGGCTGTGCAAACTCAATCAAGTACTAAGCTGATTTCTGATGTGCTTTATGTTCCTAAATTAAATCAAATTTTACTTAGTGTAGGACAAATGTTAGAGAGAAAATATGTCCTACATTTTCAGGATCAATCTTGTAAGATACTAGATAGTGAGGGCAGTGAACTTATGAGAGTTAGAATGATGGGAAAAAGCTTTCCTATTGATTGGAAAAATTCAGAGTTCAAAGTTCACAGTGCTAAGCTAGATGAATATGAAATATGGCACAAGCATTTTGGCCATTATCACCACCACGGTCTCAAGCAAGTTCAGACCAAATAGATAGTTCTGAACCTGCCCAAAATTGATGAAGTAAAGACCTTGTGTCATGCAAGTCATCTTGGCAAGCTGAGTAGACCATCCTTTCTAGTGAACCAAGCTTGGAGAGCTTCAGAAAAAACTCCAACTCATCCACACAGATGTATGTGGCCCTATGTAAACACCTTCCTTGAATGGGAGTTGTTATTTTATCTTGTTCATTGATGATAAAACTAGAATGTGTTGGGTGTATTTCTTGAAGCAAAAAAATGAAGTGGCTGGAGTTTTTGGAAGGTTTAAGCAGCTTGGTTGAAAACCAAACTGGTTTGAGTATCAAAATGGTGAGGAGTGACAATGGGAGTGAGTACACATCAAAAGAGTTTGAAACAATCTGCATAGAGGCAGGAATCAAGCACCAATTCAGCAATCCTCATACTCCACAGCAGAATGGAGTAAGTGAGAGAAGGAATAGAACCATTGTGGAGTTGGGAAGATGTATGTTGGCTGAGAAGAAGCTGTCAAAATTTTTGTGGGCAAAAGTTGTAAACACTGCAGTTTATTTACTAAATAGGCTTCCTACAAAAGCCTTGATCAACCAAACTCCCTATGAAGCTTGGTATGGGATCAAACTTGTTGTGGATCATTTAAAGGTCTTCGGCAGCACCTGTTATGTATTGGTTCCAACAGCCAAGAGGAAGAAGCTGGATGACAAAGCAACTATAGGCATTTTCATTGGATATAGTAATAATTCCAAGGCTTGTAGAGTGTATAATCTAGAAACCAAAAAGATTCATGTCACTAGAGATATAAGGGTTGATGAGAAAGGTGTTTGGAATTGGGAAGAGAACAAAGTTGATAAAGAAGAAAGTCCACGACAGATTGATGTGGTTGGTGATGAAGCTGCTGAAGAAGATATAAGTGAAACTGAAGAAGAGCTCCTGGTTAGAGGCACTCGTTCATTGGCTAAGGTTTATGAGAGGAGTAATCTGGCCACACTTGAACCAACTAACTTCACAGAAGCAACAAAATCTGAAGCTTGGAGAGCTGCTATGTAGGAGGAGTTGGCAATGATAGAAAAAAATTAGACCTGGAAGCTTGTGGGCAGACCAAGGGATATGAATGTGATTCAAGTCAAGTGGATTTTCAAGAAGAAATATAATCCTGATGGTTCAGTACATAAGCACAAAGTAGGGTTGGTTGTCAAAGGATTTGCTCAACGACATGGAATTGATTTTCATGATACATTTGCACCGATGGCAAGGCTTGACACGATCAGGCAGTTACTTGCTCTTGCGGCACAATTCGGATGGAAAATATTCCAACTGGATGTCAAATCTGCATTTTTAAATGGATGGCTGAATGAAGAGATTTATGTTGAGCAACCGGATGGGTACCAGGTTCAAGGCCAAGAGAATAAAGTGTATCTTTTGAGGAAGGCCTTGTATGGCCTAAAACAGGCTCCTAGAGCTTGGTATAGTAGGATCAATGAATACTTGAGTAGTTTGGGTTACTTGAGAAGTCCCAATAAACATACATTATATGTAAGAAACGTGGAGGGTGAATTGATTATTGTTTCACTATATGTTGATGATCTTCTCATCACCGGCAGTAGTCCAATTAAGTTGGATGAATTTAAGGAAGCCATGAATTGTGAATTTGAAATGACAGATCTTGGGATAATGTCTTACTTTCTGGGTATGGAAATAAATCAAACTTCATGTGGGATATTTGTTAATCAGAGGTATGCTGTGGAGGTTCTTAAACAATTTGGCATGGATAAATACAAGTCAATCAATACACCTTTGGTTGCTACTCAGAAATTGAGCAAAGAGGACGGGGCTGTCAAGGTGGATGAGAGTTTGTACAGAAGCTTAATAGGTTGTTTGCTGTATCTAACAACAACTAGGCCTGACTTTATGTATGCTACAAGCCTCCTCTCCAGGTTTAGTACTAATCCAAGTGAAAATCATTTCAGGACAGCCAAGAGGGTGCTTAGATATATTAAAGGTAATCTTGGACTTGGTGTGTGGTTCAAGAAATCTGAAAGTTTTCAACTTGTGGGATATTCGGACAATGATTGGGCTGGATCAATTGATGACATGAAGAGTACATCCGGCTATGTATTTTTCTTAAATACAGGTGCTGTGTGTTGGCTTTCCAAAAGTTAGACAATGGTAGCTCAGTCAACAGCAAAAGCAGAATACATCTCTACTACTGCTGCCGTGAACCAAGCCATTTGGTTGAGGAAGATTCTGAATGATCTTAACCAAACTCAGAGACAACCTACTGTAATTTTCTATGACAATCTATCTACAGTTTCTATGGCAAAAAATCCAGTTAATCATGGCCGTACAAAACATATTAAGATAAAATACCATGCAATAAGGGAAGCTCTGCAAGATCATGAAGTTGAGTTGATACACTGCCGGGGAGTAGAACAAGTCGCTGATATTCTGACAAAGCCATTGTCCAAAGCCAAGTTTGAATACCTTCAGTTTAGACTTGGCGTTTCTAGCAATGATATTAAGGAGGAGTGTTGAAAGGTGATACCATGCTGGAAATGCAGAAAGATAGCAGAATTTTTGAACTGCAGTTTAACGCCTGTTGATCTCCCGTAATTCATGCAGAAGTAGTTTTTTTGGTCTCTGTGTTGGATTGATTCAGTTACATGTTTAGTTGTATTAGGTTTGGTTAAGTATAGTTTCTCACTTGCTTGTACGTGTATTAGTAGGTAGAGTAAGTTTAAATTTGAATTTTCAAATGTTATTAGTTGAAACAGTAATGTTTGCATTGTATATTTTTACCCCTGTTTTTTGAATAAAAAACATAGCATTATTGCAGTCTCTAGTTTCTCTTTCGTTCATCTGTTTTTCTCCTTCGTTTCCATGCAAAACCATCAATATTGATAGCAAACACCCACTACAACTGGTAATTCGATCAACAAAATTAAACAGCAAACGAGAACAAATAACCAGAACAGAACAGTAAACAAAAAGAAAAAAAAATGAGATAACCCAGCTGGACTTCGAGGGCCAGCACCTCCCCAACCAAAATTTCCCTTTTTACTTTTTTGATACCCGGAACATTCTCTGTCCACCCTTTTTATGTTGCTAGCCTCTCACTCTAACAGAGTTTCCCCAGAACCCAATCTTTAGTTGCCATCTGTCTAATGCCTCACACTTAATAACATGCAATTCGAGACTGTCCTATGCTCTCAAACCCTGCCCAAATCCTTTACTCACTCCCTTGTTTTTCCTATCGTAGACAGCAATGTGGAGGTCTCATCATTACCACTCGGCCACTCCTACTTTCTTTATTGCACTTTTCCAAACTCTTTTTGACTTGAGTCACGACATGATGAAAAGAGGAGGAGAAATTGGTGATGTTCCTACAAATTCAACCAGATTAGAGATTTTTCAACCACAAACTCGCATATATTTGGGTTAGTTATTTACTTTTTATTGATGAGGTTACTCTTGTTTATTGATTTGAGTTGAAATTGGATAAATATTTTAGATTTTGCGTATTTAGAGAACTTTTATGGTTTTTAAAATTGTTGGAGGTAGGCACGGTTGTGGAATAGTGAAATTTTTGTTGTAAAACAGAGAGATTTGATGAAGAAATTCAGCTGAAATCAAACTGATTTTCATTATCTAACAACCTGATCTTTTGCTACAATCTGTGCTTATTTTCTTGATCAAAACGCAGAGTTTTGCTAAGACAAACTGATGGCAATGAACAATTCCGTTAGAAACAACCGACTTTTAACAACTTCATCCTTTTGTTCAACAACTTCAACCCGTCTTCAAACTACAGCTATTTTTGCATCTTCACTGCTTTCAATAACTGTTGGTAATAAACATGGTTTATTTAACTAAAAATTATACTTGTAATTTCTGTATGCACCACTAAAAAGATAATGAGTTCTAGCCCATTCTGTTGCCGAGGAAGGTTTTGAAGGCAGATGTCTTGTCAAAAGAGATGTGGTTTAGGCCTTAGGGTGTATGATTCATGCATAAGATTCATTGTCCATGAGCTAGGCTTGACAACTGAATTAAAGTTTGATGAGTCTACTATTACAGAGAAAATTTCGCCTAAAACATTCCTCATCATCACATAATATAAGAGATATTTCAACAATAAGAAAGTAAAGGTGCATTGAAGAAGACATATGAACTCCAATAGTATGATAGAAGTTGAAAATATTTTCCAAAACTTTGGACCAAATTGCAAGCCACAATAAGTAGTAAGCTGACCACGAACGCACACATGATGTAGGTAGACCCAAAAGAAACACATTTAGAATCAATCATAAGCATAAGACTTACATAATAAAATGACGTACTAGGTCGAGTGAAGTTACCAATATGAAAATTAACCAAACATATGGAGACATAATATATAAGATACCATAATATGAGGCGTTTTATTACTTACCTTGACTTGGATTCGCCTTTAAAGGAATTCGAAACTTTCAATCTCTTGCTCCTCTTCTCTTACTCTTTCTTTTTATCTCTACCTTCATGTCAAAAGGACTCCTTTCCCCTTCATAACTAAAACATACCCCACACTTTTTCACGTTGCAACAACCTATACGTTCGCCATTTAAATCCTCAACATAAAATCGGATGGTAGTACCTAAATCGCTGAGGTAAGATAGATCTTTTTGCAACTGTTGATGAAAATCAAAGCCCAGGAAAACGTGATGCGAGTCCACAAATTCAGGTCTAGTGCCATAGTCCCAACCTCCGAAAACAATATGGTGCAGTTCAAGGCTGGAATTGAAACTGAAGTCACAGCTAACCACCAAACCTTGCCCCTCATTATGATAGTGCCGAAACTCTACAATAGCGCACATAGCAGAACCATAAATTTCACAACTGCTCAAAACTCTTCCCCATGAGAGAGTTACAGAAGATCCCTCACTTTGAGAGCGGAACCAATTGGGAATTTCAATTCCAGGAAAACAGATACAAGCACTCTGTCGTGGAGGAAATATTCGTTCCTTTGACCAAAAAAAAAAAAAAAAAAAAAAAGAGAAGAAAGAAAAATATTACTTGTAACATTGTTAAAACTTTGAAAGACTAAGAATAAAACTGAAAAAAAAAAAAAAATGAAGGTATTTCTAACATTTCTTTTAACTTTAATTTAAAGAAATTCACATCACATGAATGAGCAAGAAAGAATAAGACCTCAGAGCGGATCCACTCTGGCATTTTGCGAGGCCGGATTTCCCGCATAGCATCTTCCACAATTTCTTCGAGTATATTTTGATCCATTCTGTAGCAATTGCTAAAGTTAACTCTCACGTTTCTCAAGATAGTTTCGGGGTATCTTGTTGATAAACTTGATGATGCTTCCCATGCTGTCCAACCGTGTGCATCCAAGTATTGTAAATTGTATAAAAGTGGAGGTAAATCAGATAATTCTTCCAATGATGTACAATCGTGTGCCTCAATACTTTCTAATGCATGAGGAAGTTTTGGTAAGGATTTAAGTCTCTCACGAAAGCTTAAGTCAAGATAAGATAACTTAGAAAGGTTTATGATACTTGTTGGAATGCTTTCAAAAAAGTTTCTGCCAAGAAGTAAACTTTCTACTGAGGATAACTGACCAAGATCGTCGGGTAATTCCTTGATACAACAGTTGGTCAAATTTAGTTCCATCAAACGTCTCAAATGTACAATGGATGATGGTACTACCATTTTTCCAATTCTCTCAGCTTTAAGCACCTTTAAAGCTTCCAAATTTCCTATGTTGTCAGGCAATCCATCAAGTTTTGAACATCCTGACAGAATGAGATGTTCAAGAGATTTCAACTTACATATATTACTTGGGAGATTCTCAAGCCTTGCGCAATTTTTAAGATTCAACCTAACTAGTTTCGATAGATTCTCTATTGATGTGGGCAACTCCTCTATTGTAGTTTCATCTAAAAATAACTCTTCTAAGTTAGATGAGATCTCTGGATCAAATATCTTGAACTTTGAGCAACAAGAAAGGATAGCTTTTTCAAGAGATTCCAAGCGAATGCCCACTGGCAGACTACAAACATTTTCGCAATGGCTTAGATTTAAGATGACAAGCTTATTAAGACACTGAATAGATGAGGAAATCTTAAACAAATTGGTACAACCTTCTAAAATCAAACTCTCAAGATTTGGAGCCAACGAAAGATCTTGAATTCTTAGATTCTTGGAGTAACTGAGATCAATATGTTTCAACATATGGAGCTGCGGCAAGAAATAAAAAATTACTGACACAATTTAGTGTTTTTGATGGTGAGAAATTTAAACAGAATAATTAGCGGCATGTCAATGTATATATATATTACCTGGACACCACCAGGGTATAGTTGTTCAATATTGCTATAAGGCATGTCAAGTGCAATAAGGTTCCTTGAACGAAAATTTGATTGCAATGATTTCAAAGGACATCCATGCCAACCGAGGTATCGTAACTCAGTGGAAATAGAATTAAGGTCTTTGGAAACATGCACTTTATTAATATTATTCTCCTCGTATTGTGGGTTATGAAGTTTGAAGAATCACAGCTTGCGCATCAATGCTAAGGCATCTGGTTGTAAGTATATGATCTCTTTTTGTTTGGACATGTCTAAACATATGCCTTCAACAGGTTTAGTCCCCTAACGATCAAACAACAATAAAATAGTTAATTAGATAAAATAAAGCCTTTTCATTTCATAATAATTAAATATAAATCATCCCTTAAGCTCATCCAAACCATCCATCGCCTAAGCTAACACATGGAATGCTGATGTTTTCTTAGATCTCATAGGCATAAATCAGAAGTCAAAAGTTATATAATGCTTTTAACACTTACAGTATTTTCTTCCAATACACTATTGATATCTTCATGATACCACAAACGACTACGTTCACCAGGATCTCTTATAGATTGTTGTCGGACAATTTCCCAACCCATTTCCTGAAGCAAATCATGCATCGTTATCTTGTTCTCATTTGATATGGTTACGAAGACACATGTCAATGAGAACACTTATCCCAAGTTTTGCATAGAAGCCACAAGCATCCAAGAATTCTATTGCAAAATCTTTGTTTATTTCTTGTTGTAATAATAATACAAATTCCTAGACCAAAACAATTAAGATCCCCAATCAAAAATTCTATTTGATTAAAATATGTAACATCGTAAAAAATGCCACGCCTCCTTTTGGTATTGTAAGTGGAAGTCATATTTGAATGGCAGTTATTTAGTAGTGTCGAAAGAAGTTCTTGTCGTAAGAGCTAGAGTTAATGTATTCTGATTGCTGGATTTCTCCCTAACATTTAAAGCAAAGTAAGAAGCTTCAAACATAGGCCAAATTTTGTTGTATACAGCAGCTATAGTCGTCTTGCCCACACCACCCATTCCCCAAATTCCTATCCTCGGATTATAATTTCTGTTAATCAATTGATAATTATCAAGACATAGTAAATATTTAAGTGTGTAGTCAATGCTTGGTTCTATTGCAATCAAGTCATTGTTATCAACTTGGGAAGACAAGTCATTCAACATCTCCAAAATATCACGAGCAAATTTCTGTGTAATGCCATACAAATACCTGACAATATGAAACACGAATACTAATAATCATACATAAAACTGAGAGAGATAAAATAATATATAAATGGTAGAGTAAATATTAAAGTCAACTCATTTATTGATATATCATTTAACAACAAACCTACGGACACCGAAAAACTTGCATCGAAATTGTGTATCGGCCTACGTGTATCAGACGCGTAAATTTTATATCAATTTTTTTCTAGTGAACGGTCGTCCATCAAATTTGGACGGTCGTTCACTCACATGGACTCCCGTCCATACTATATGGACAGGGTCCATATACTAGGAACGGCTGTCCCCATTTAAAGGACACACGTCCTTGAATAAAATATAATAAAAAAATTTGTTAAACATTAGGGACGGTTGTCCATCCATTATGGACAGGTATCTCTTTATTTTGGACAGGCGTCTGCAAATAAGGGACACCTGTCCTTAATCAAAATATGAAAATAAAAAAAAAATAAAAAACTTTGGGCATGACCGTCCATAAACTTACATTTGGACGGCCCGTCCATACTTAAAAAAAAAAAAAAAAATTTGTAAACTTTTTGTCTTCATTCCCCATCTCCTCTCTTTTTCTTCTGTCTTCATTCCCCATCTCCTCTCTTCTTCTTGTCCACTTGACGCTTCTAGCAGATAATCCATAACATGAAAGCAATCATTAACATTAACTGCGAGTATATAGGCACACTCTGTCAACTTCAAAATTTGCAATCTTTATACAAACGTTTTTGCCATTATTATGTGATTGTCTCATTGTCTGTTTTAAGAAAAGAAAGATTTCTGTTTAAAAAAGAAAGAAATGGGCTGTTCGCCCAAATGAAGAAGAAGGAGACGAGAGCAGAGGGAGAAAACGAGAGTAGAGCAGAAAAAAAAAAAAAAAAAAAAGAGAAAGAAAAAAGAGAAAACGAGAGGAGAAGAGAAGAAAGGAAGAAAAGAGAGGCAAAGGAGAGAAAGAAGAGAAAGGAGAGTAAAGAAGAAGAGTGGAGACCGAGAGGTAAAGTGAGAGAGGAGGAGTGAGAGTGTAGTGCATGCATGGGGTTAGGAAGCTTTTTCTTTAATTGTTTCTTCTTTGTTGTGAGAGTGGGTGTTTGATCTTGAGTTTTTGGGTGTAGGTATGGAAGAGAAGAGTCTTTGACAGTCCATTTGAGTTGCGGCTGAGCTTGAATAGTGAGTGGATTTAATGAAAACTTTCCTTAAAAATTTCAGATCTATGCTTGCATGTTAATTGTGGTATGCCATGTTTGTGTTTTGATGAGGTTTAAGCTAAATGTGAAGCTTGCTTGATTTACCTTCTCTGCATGTTTTCGGACATATTTTAGAGTGGTTGATTTGAGTTTTAAAATGGAATGTAATTTGCTTGCTAATTGAACTTGCATGCATTTGGTTGTTTCAATAAATTGTGATGGTGGCTGGATACCTTGATTACATGTAATCGGCTGGAATGTCTTTGTGATAATAGATTGAATGGTGTTTTAAAATGATGGGAGTTCAGGTAATTTGGCTGGCAAGTGTATTTGGGTTATTGAGAGGTTTTTAACTGAGTTGAGTTTTGGGTAAGCTTTGCTTGTCAAATGCTTAGAAACGTTAGTCTTATCTGGGTAGAGATGAATGTAATTGTTGGTAATTAGTTGAAGGAAGAAAGTGAGTAGTTAGAGAAGGGATGTTGACGTGTGCAGTAAGTGAGTTTTAAATGTGCTTTTTCCTTTATTTTGCAGATACTAGCACTAAACCCCCATGAACGCTCCTTGTTAAAGACTCGAGAGAAGTTGAGAGTTTGGATAAAGAAGTTGTGGATAGAGACTGGATCTTTTTGGGTTCTGTTCTTCTTTCACAAAGAACTGATAGAGGATGTTGACAGAGTGTGCCTATATAATCTGCAGTTAATGTTGATGATTGCTTCCATGTTATGGATTATCTGTTGGAAGTGTAAAGTGGACAAGAAGAAGAGAGGAGATGGGGAATGAAGACAGAAGAAAAAGAGAGGAGATGGGGAATGAAGACGAAAAAGTTATACAATTTTTTTTTTTTTTTAAAATTATGGACGGAATGGACGCCCGTCCAAATGTAAAGGAATCGCCTAATGGATGCCAGTCCAAACATAAAGGACGACCGTTCAAAATTTATGGACGGTCGTCCCCAAAGTTTTTTATTTTTTTTTTATTTTCATATTTTGATTAAGGATAGACGTCCCTTATTTGCAGACGTTCGTCCAAAATAAAGGGACGCCCGTCCATAATGGATGGATGGCCGTCCCTAATGTTTAACAAATTTTTTTATTATATTTTATTCAGAGACGAGCGTCCTTTAAATAGGGACGGCCGTCCCTGGTATATGGACCCCCGTCCATATAGTATGGACGGGAGTCCATGTGAGTGAACGGCCGTTCAAATTTGATGGACAGCCATTCACTAGAAAAAAATTAATAAAAAAATTCACGCGTCTGATATCCGTAGGTTGGTATACAATTTCGGTGCAAGTTTTTTGGTGTCCATAGCTTTGTTGATCATTTAAAGGGTAACATCACCTCATTTTATATTATTTCTTTGTAAGAAGAGTTTATATGTATAGTATTATTCTTAATTATTAGTGAAATTTAGGAAAATTTTTGTGAACCTCCACATTTTTGAACTAACTGTGAGCACCCTCTTACTTCAATAATTGGACTCTAACCCCCATTTCGTTAGAACTTTATATATAAGTTAAATAAAAAACAACATTATGTACCTTACATATTTTTTTTTCTCTTTTTCCCCCCTTCTTTTTCCCTGTCCCCATTCTTTTTTCTTTTCTCTCTCTGTCTCCCCCTATTCTTCCTCCCCTTCACCGTCGGCTAATGCCTCAGGAGACTGCCTTGAGGCTAGATCATGTCTATAAAGGTTGCATGGAGGCAGTATGTGACCTCTTCTGGCGTAGAGATGGCCCAGTCTGGCCTCTATGCATGTCAACGAGAGGCCGAATTTGGTACCAGCTTTGTGAGGTCGGATCTGGCCTCTTGATGCTAGCCAAGGCTAGATTTGACTCTATGGCGTTGAGAAGGCCCAGGTCGGCTCTTGAGTAGTGCCAAGAGGCCAGATAATGGCCTCAATAGGCGCCGACTCGAGGCCTACATGCCTTTTCGCGACTGTCACAAGAGCTTCAACAGCCTCCAACCACTGCCATGAGGCTGTTGGAGGCACGGATGGGGGGGTTGGGTGTATGGGTTTACAAGTGGCAAAAATATATATTTTGCTCTATTTTCTTAACCATTCAATGATATATAATAGAACGTGACTAGATAAAAAACAAATTTAATAAAAAAAAAAAAAAAAAAACCTGAAATCACAGGAATTGAAAAGTGTAGAAATTACGTGGTGCGAGTTACAGTATAGCCATTTAGATTGGCTGCTTCTGTCATGGCATTCCACCACGCTTGCACCTTATCTCGAAATTGTTCTTCTGTCATCTGTAGCCTCTCTAACTTCTCTTTATTAAAACTTTCTACAAGCCTAGCAAATCCATTCCCGAAAGTATCAGTTTGATTCCTTATATGTGATGGATCTACGCAAAAGAAGACTGGTAGTACGATCTGTCTATAAGCTTTCTTGCATTCCATGATCTTCACAAGTTCTTCAAGACACCATCGAGATGAAGCATAAATTTCTGAGAAGATTATAACCGAAATTTTTGAATCTTCAATTGTATTAATAAGAGATGGAGAGATTTCATCTCCTTTGTGAAGTTGGTCATCCATGAAAACATTAATATGGTATTCCCAGCGCAAACGGCCGTGTAAAATGTCAGCAATTGTGGTCCGAGTTTCCTCACCTCTAAAACTGATGAAAACATCGTACTTCTTTGATACTTAAGCAGTAGCGGAAGAAGAAGATGAAGCCATGTCAACAAAATCAAATCAAAACACCATTTCAAGAAACCATATCCAAAAGACTCAAAGTAGTAAAAGTATAATAATCAGCTAAGCAACTTCCTTGAACTTTCCATAAACTTAACTCTTAAATAAATTCATTTCTCTTGTTCTTTGATAAAAAGTCGGCAGCCCCTTTACTACAGCTGTTATGTTTTGTTTGGATCCTCTCCTTGTTTCTCCTCTGACAAAGGATAATTACTTATCAATTAGAACTCAAACGAGAAACAAAGATGGAGAAAAATAACATTGTGCCCTACATCTAAGTCTAACTGTCTTGATTCCTTTACAAATTGAATGACTTCTACAAATACCATTCTGCCCTTCGTCTAACTTAATGAGCTAAGCTATAATTTTCAAGTAATATTGAAAATTAATACCGGATGTAATGTTATATACCAACATTAACTATTAAATTTTTCCAAAATTGTTTTATTTTTATTTTTTATCGTTGAACGTGTCAAGGAAATCAATGCTTAGTAAAACTACCATACCGCATCAGAAAAAAATTAAAATGCAACTAGAGCATTACCATCTCAAGTGAGTAAAATACATTTATATTCCAATATTCATATAAATTTGATAATACAATCAATTTCAACATACAATTTCCATGGAATATATGGGGAAGTAAATGACAAACCTCCAACCATAGCAATTGTTGTTTGATCTTTTTGCTCTTTCAAATACAGGATCTTTCACTGACTGCAATTTTAGAGTGATGGTTTTGAATCTAAAATAAAAACTGCGTCATATAGGGACTTGTAAAGTCTCCTTTTTATATGCAGTTGTCTTTCCGTCAAAGACAACTGCTCAAAAGACACAACCGTATGACCACATCAGTCCACATCAACAAGAACCAAAATGTAATTATATTAAAAGTGTAGGACCATATTCAAAAAGTCTAACATTCTCCCACTTGGTCCAAACTTTTATAATATAATCTAGAACACAAGAGATGTATATGCGGTATGTTCAATTAGAAAGAGGAAATTACATTAATCATAGCGATAAGTCTCTTTTAAACAAGTATTACCTTCCATATATTACAATGCAATTTTTCTCTTTCTAAATAAACGCTTAAATGTGGAATATCACTTTATGAACAAACCTCAAATGTTTGTTCCAGGTCCTCTAGAATGTTTGTTTGTCTCCAACCAAAATGTATACAACTTAAAAGAGAAAACAAACTAAATTACAAAGTTTCAGACAATGAAAGTATTACCTCTCATAGTGACAAAGCGGGACATAGTCCCATTTGAACAACATGATCCTTGAACGTCTTTGGTGGCATGCCTTTTGTTAGAGGATCAGCAATCATCTGGTCGGTATTTATGTGTTCAATGAGCACTTCTTTAGCTTTAACATGCTCCCTTATTGCTAAGTACTTAATGTCGATGTGTTTACTTTGACTTCCACTCTTATTATTCTTAGCAAAGAATACAACAGCTGAATTGTCACAATATAGCTTTATTGGCCTAGAGATAGACTCAACAACTCCAAGCCCGGAAATGAAACTTCTCAACCAAATACCCTCTGTAGTTGCCTCATGTGGAAAAAGGAGGTAACAGAAAAAAAAAATGCATAAAAGCAGAGTATGAAGAATATGTGTTTATAATTCTTTCATAACAGAAAAATTTTTCGTACATGAATCTTGACAGTGACTACAATTTATACACAGCCACTTGATCTTTCAAGCAATCTTCTCCGTTGAACTTATTCTTCATCTGCAATCTTCCACCATTAGATCAACAACTTGCTCGCCACTTGAGCTCCCACTTGCATTTTGTTGGAAAACACATAACGTCTTTGAATCAAAAACTAGCGCTAAAAGCCAACTTGCTCAAACAGTTTCTAACTAATTTTATTGTAAAAAGACAAAAAGACCTGCATGAGTTTTCTTAAAGTTGCAGCTTGCTTTGCATGGTAACATGGTTAACATCATCCCTCAAGAAAGACTTTAAGCAAAAACAAAATTCTGGAAAACTTGCATGTCGTTCTTCGTAAAAAAAAAACTGCATGTCATTCTTCAAGAAGAAACTAGTTCATATTTTTGCTGAGTTTTGACGCTTGAACTTCTTCTTCAGTCAACATCGTCCCTCAAGCTAAGAACTCAATGACAACAAAAACTTCATCGTCACCTTCATCATCTTTCAAGCATAACAATGAACCCAGTTTGACGTTAGCGAGCTGATGAAGCGAACAAGACAACAAACTGACTTCAACCTTCATCGTCTTTAAATTTTGCTCTCACAGCCCCTTTAGCGATCTGTGCTGAAGCTTGTCCCTGAGATCATCCCTCAAGCTGAAGAACAAAGGAAGAGCTAAACACATGAAGATGCTCACGAAATGTCTGAAACCGAGAACCAGAGAGAGGCTTGGTAAGAATGTTTGCAACCTGAAATTGAGAAGCAACATACTGCACCATTAGTCGTTTAGACTGAACCATTTCGCGTACAAAATGGACATCTATTTTGATGTGCTTTGTACGAGCATGGAAGACCGGATTGGAAGCAAGAGCACCGGCACTGGTGTTGTCGCACTAGAGGACAGGCAAACTTGGAATAGAAATTTGAAGCTCTTGGAACAGATTTTGAAGCCAAGTAACTTCAGTAGAGGCCTGAGCTAAAGCTCGGTATTCGGCCTCAGTGGAAGATAAAGCAACGACTTGTTGCTTTTTAGAGCCCCACTGCATTAAATTGGAACCAAGAAAAAGACAGTACTCACTGGTAGACTTTCGGTCAGACAGATTGCTAGCCCAGTCGGCGTCCGTATAGCCCTTAAGATGAAGTGTGGAACTGCAGTGAAAGGTTAGACCATGAGTGAGTGTACTTTGAACATACCGGAGAACCCTCTTGCGGGCTTGCCAATGAGTGATAGTGGGAGCTTTGAGAAATTGGCTGAGTTTATTTACAACAAAAGAGAGATCAGGCCTGGTCATGATAAGGTATTGCAGAGCACCAATGAGACTTCTGTAGAGTGAAAGTTGTTCAAAGAGAGGACCATCCTCAAAATGGAGCTTGGATCCAAGAATCATAGGAGTGACACATGGGTTGCAGTCTATCATGCCAAATTTGGAGAGAATTTCTTGAGCATATTTTGCTTGATTAAGCTGTAATCCATAAGAAGTATGAACAACAGAGATGCCCAAAAAATAATGAACAGAACCAAGAATCTTTAGACCAAATTCAGTATCCAAAGCTGACATGATGGAGTGGATAAAATAGGAATTATTGCCAGTCAATAGTATATCATCAACGTAAACCAGAAGATAAATAATTATGGCATCTTGAATAAGATAGAAAAGACTCGAATCAGAAGTAGAGTTTCGAAAACCTTTGCTCAGCAACACAGTTTTAAGTTTATCAAACTAGGCCCTGGGAGCCTGTTTTAAGCCGTATAAAGCTTTGTGCAACCGGAAAACATGATGAGGTTTAGATTGATCAATAAATCCCTCAGGTTGTGTCATGAAAACATCTTCAGTAAGGTCACCATTTAGGAATGCGTTATTGAGGTTTACTTGTTGAATCTCCCACCCATTGTACACGGCTAAGCATAAGATGACTCTAATGGTGGAAGCCTTAACAACTGGAGAGAATGTTTCTGAAAAATCAATACTAGGAGTTTGATAAAAACCCTTAGCCATAAGACGTGCTTTGTAACGCTGGAGACTGCCATCAGCATTTAACTTGACTTTGAAAACCCATTTATGACCAACTAGAGTCATAGTATCAGTATAAGGGACTAACATCCAGGTGTGATTTTTTTGTAGTGCAGTAAACTCAGCAGCCATGGCCTGAACCCAAAGAGGATTTTGTAATGTAGTAGTGACAGATGAGGGTTCTTTATGAATCTCAGAGGAAAATGAGGGATCAGGAACTGGGTTTGTGTATTCAGAGATAAGGGCAATAGATTTCCTACGGGTTAGCATAGGATGGACATTAAGTGGAGGAAAATGGGAGGGCTGAGAGGAAATGTTATAGGCTCGAAGATCAACTTCCAAACATGGTACAGGTGGTTTTGGAGTAGGTGAAGGTATAATAGGAATATTATGGTCAGATGGCTCAACATCGGTCAAAGAGGTTGAAGGAGCTGAAGCAGTTTGCGTAGTTTGAGACAAAGGCTGATGAATCAATGATGTATGAGGAATTTTCCAGGCTTGAGATGAAAAACAAGAGTCAGTATTTGTAGACATATCAGAATTGGTTAGTGAAAAACCATTTGCAAAAGGGAATATTTGTTCATTGAACTTGACAGTTTGAACCGTGTAAACTTTGCCTTGAGCATTGAGACAAAGATAACCCTTGTGATGAGAACTATAACCCAAAAAGACACACTGTTTAGAGTGAAAAGAGAATTTATGTTGCTGATAAGGCCTAAGGAAGGGAAAACATTGACAACCAAAAATGTGAATAGCTTTATAATCCGAAACTTTATGGAAAAGCTTTTGAAAAGGTGAGATGTGGGATATAACTGCAGAGGGAAGACGATTTATTAGATACACGGCAGTGTGGAAGGTAAACCACCAGTACTTAAGCGGCATAGAGGCTTGAGCTAACAATGTTAATCCAACTTCTGTCATATGTCGGTGTTTCCGCTCAACCTTTTCGTTTTGTTAATGAATATAAGGGTAGGGATGTCTGAAATGATTACCCTGCTAAGCAAAATATTCAGCAAGAGGACGAAATTCACCTCCCCAATCTAATTGGAAGGTCTTAATCTTGCCATCAAACTGCTGAGTCACTAGTGCAACAAACTGTTGAACAATATTGGGCACCTTAGATTTCAGTTTTAGAGGATAAATCCAAGAGTAACATGTGAAGTCATCAACAAATAGTAAATAATACATGAAACCAGTGGCTGAGGTAACAGGTGCGGGACCCCATACATCCGCAAAAACAAGTTCAAAAGGTTGGCTTGATTGAGAAGCTGATGGCGGAAAAGATTTCTGGCGAAGTTTACCATACTGACATGCTGTACAGAACTGAACTTTATTAATAGATTGATCATTTACATTCAAAAGTGTAACAAGAGATTTAAGAGCAGCTACATGATGGTGACCAAATCTGCGGTGCCACAAATCTCTATCATGTGTAGGACCAATTTGTTCAACATTATTTGCAGGTATACTAGGTGGAGTACAAGTGACCAAACAACTTGTTGGATTATACACAATATCAGCATCTAAAGGTAAAATACTAGAACAATCAGAAAGTGTAACATAGGTTGCTGGGAAGTCATGATCCACGGACTGATGCAAAGAAGACACCATAGGATATTTATTCGTTGAGTTTGAAGATTGAGCAGAAGTCAGTGCTGAACTTATGACTTGTTTATTGGCGCCAGAATCTGAAGGAATGGTAAGTTGGTAGAGACCATTGCGCATAGTTCCTCTAAATAGAACCTCTTGAGTTAGTTTGTCCTTAACAACACATTCATCAGTAGAGAATTCAACTACCACATGATTATCTTTTGTAATTTTGGAAATACTAAGTAGATTCTTGGTAACTTGAGGAACACAGAGTATATTTCTTAGTTGCAGTGATTTATTTACGCAAGAAGAATGGATAAATGCCAAACCTGTGTGTGAAATGTCAAGGCATTGACCGTTGCCAACCTGAAGAGAGTTTGATCCTGTATACTGATTTTTATAAGGAAGATGTTGAGGATCTGATGTAATATGGTGAGTGGCTCCAAAGTCAATGAACCAGGTAGGATCACTCACTATAAGTGGTGTCGCGGTTGAAGTTTTGTGATTACCAGCAGGAGAGGTTATTACAGAAGATTGATTCGGGTTAAGAGAAGAAGCCTGATTCAGATGTGAGGTATTCTGGAACTGCATTTGATGAGGAATCACTGATGAAATCAGAGGGAAAGTTTGTGGTGGGCCATAAGGAGCATATAAGCTGGTTGTATTTGAAATAAGTCTGTGCAGGACCTACGTGTTGTGTGGACTGTTGTGGATTGCCATAGTGCATGCTAAACTGAGGTCGGTGATTTTGATGTCCTTGAAAGTTTGTGTCGAATGATGATAATGCTGAAGACCGATATGACCTGGCTTTCCACATAACTGGCAAATCAGTCGCGGCTTGTAAAAATTTCATCCTCTACCTCTGCCCCTGCCATAGGCTGGATTGAAAGATTGAAACTGCTGAGTGCTGTTATAGATATTCTTATATTCCTCTTGATGTAAAGGTAGAGTTTGTGAGTCTTGTGATATTTGTTGATTTGTATTGTTGTTCATTTGCATATTTTGGGGTGGAGAAGACGTCTGTTTGTGAGCAAGAAATGCTGCAGCTTCATGAAAGCCCAAGTAAGCTGAATGTTGCTTTTCTAACCTCATCTCGTGTTTGTGCAATAGAAATTGTGCTTCCTGTAGGGATACTTTGCTGCTTCTTGACGTTAAGGTGGCAACCATGACATCATATTCAAAACCAAGACCATCAAGAATGTAAAGCAGTAGCTCTTCATCACTAATAGTTACACCACTGGTGGTTAAGAAGCCAGCAATTTCTTTCATCTTTAGTACATAGTCGTTTATACTTGAGTTATCCTTCCTAGTTGTTTGTAATTGATTTCTTAAATGCAGCACTCTAGCCTTAGAATCAGTAAGAAAATGCATCTCTAAAGTATGCCATATATCATACGCAGTATTACAGTTTGCTACATGCCGGAACATTGTTTCAAAAATTGGTGAATTTAACCAACCAAACAAGAACTGATCAACTTTCTTCCACATTATATATTTAGAATTTACTTCTCTTTTGGATTCATCAACAAGACTAAAAGATGAGGGACATGATCTTTCACCTGTTACAAAACCTTCCAAATCATAAGCTTTCAAGGCTGCAAGCACCTGAGATTTCCAGTATGCATAATTTCTTTCTCCTAGTTTTACAGAAATAGTTGGAAGCGTATTGCTTAAAGGTGAGGTTGACATGGAGGTTGTTGTCATTTCGTCTACAACTGAAGCTGAAGAAGAAGATGCCTTAGGATCTGCCATTGACGTCTGTCGTTAGCTCTGATACCATGTGGAAAAAGGAAGTAACATAAAAAAATGCAGAAAAGCAAAGTATGAAGAATACGTGTTTATAATTCTTTCATAACAGAAAATTTTTTCGTACATGAATCTTGACAGTGACTACAATTTATACACAGCCACTTGATCTTTCAAGCAATCTTCTTCGTTGAACTTATTCTTTAGCTACAATCTTCCACCATTAGATCAACAACTTGCTCTGCCACTTGAGCTCCCACTTGCATTTTGTTGGAAAACACATAACGTGCTGAACTGAAAAACTAGCGCTAAAAGCCAACTTGCTCAAACAATTTCTAACTAATTTTATTGTAAAAAGACAAAAAGACATGAGTTTTCTTAAAGTTGCAGCTTGCTTTGCATGGTAACATGGTTAACACCTCAAAACAGGAAACAAACTCAGCTTCCATGGTAGAAGTGGCAACTAAAGATTGTTTGGCACTTCTCCAAGATATAACACCTCCGGCGAGCATAAAAACATATCCGGATGTTGATTTCTGAGAATCAACGCAGCCCTGAGTCTGAATATCCTACGACTTCTAAAATGTCGGACCGTCTATAAGTAAGCATGAAACCTTTAGTTCCTTAAAGTACCTCATGACCTTCTTTGCAACTCTCTAATGATCCAAACTTGGATTACTTTAATATCTTCCTAACATGCCAACTGCAAAAGCGATGTCAGGTCTAGTACAGACTTGAGCATACATTAGGCTTCCAATAGCTGAAGCATAAGGAATAGTTTTCATTTGTTCCTTTTCAATCTTAAGTGTAGTACATTGGTTCAAATTGAACATGTCACCCTTAACAATGGGTGCAACACTGGGTGAACAATCTTTCATCCTAAATCTTTCAAGAATTTTATTAATATAGGCTTCTTGAGATAGTACCAAAATATGTTGAGATCTGTCCCTATGAATCTTAATGCCAATGACATAAGACGCCTCACCTATATCTTTCATTCTAAAATGTTGAGAGAGAAATTGTTTCACCTCATGTAGCAAACCCAAATCATTGGTTGCAAGTAGAATATCATCTATATATATAACACAAGAAAGATGATTTTACTCCCACTGACCTTGTGGTATATACACCGATCCATGATATTTTCTACAAAACCAAATAAAGAGATAACAGTGTGAAATCTTAAATACCACTGATGTGAGGCTTGTTTAAGTCCATCAATGGACTTCTTAAGCTTGCAAAACAAATGTTCACCATCACTTGAAAGGAACCTAGAGATGGCAATGGGCCCAACATTTTCGGGTACCCGACCAGGCTCGAAAGGGGCGGGCTTTACCCGAGGTTGGCGGGCTTGGGCTTGGGCTTGGGCCTAGGCTTGATTTTAAGGCCCGACCTCGGGTACGAGCCGGGCATGGGTATATCTTTAGGCCCGGCCCGGCCCGTCCCAAAATTTTAGTATTAATTTGACTAATTTACCCTTATACTATATATTTAATTACAATATTATCCTCTATATATATATATATATATCCTTTTTTCCCAAACCCTAACCTCAATTTTCATCCCATATTGAAGGTTTAACATGTTAAAATTGCCTTTAAATGAGTTAGATGGGTTTGGTTCTACTTATAAAAGTGGATTTTACCATAACATATTATGTACAGTTGAAAAGTTAGTATAATCAAATATTATGGAGTTTTAATTGCTCACTTATTGCTTAAATTATTTGCGGAAATAGCTTCAATTAATATTTAAAAACTATTTCTAAAATTAAAAATATAAAAAAAATTGAAATTTATTAATATTTAAAAATAAATATTATTAAAAAAGGCGGGCTTGGGCCGGGCCTACGGTTATAAAAAACCGGTCGGGCCGGGCTTAGGCTTTGCCTGTCATACCCGTAGCGGGCTCGGGCCGGGCTTGGGCCTGTGTCATGAGGTCGGGCTTGGGCTTGGGCCAAGGGGTACCCGATCCCGGCCCGACCCATTGCCATCACTAAAGGAACCCATCAGGTTGTTTCATATAAACGTCTTCCTCCAAATCTCTATTGAGCAAAGCTGTTTTCACATCCATTTGATGTAAATCTAAATTAAAATGGGCAACTAATGCCATTATGATACGAAAGGAATCATTTTTAGAAACTGGAGAAAATGTTTCTTTATAATTTATTCCTTCCCTTTGCGCAAACCCCTTGGCAACAAGTCTAGCCTTGTATGTTGCCTAATGAATCCTTTTTGGTTTTAAATACCCATTTACAACCAAAAGGTTTCTTTCCAGTAGGCAACTCAACAAGGTCCCAAACTTCATTATCCGCCATTGAATTCATCTCGTCTATCATGGCATTATACCATAACTCGGACTTACTACTATTCATAGCTTGTAAAAACGTGTCCAGATCATCCTCAATACCTATGTCACAGTCAGACTCTTGCATATACACTTCATAATCAGTAGGAATTGCTGATCTCTTTGTTCTAGTAGATCTCCTTAATGGTGTATCAACCGTCTCTTGTTGAGACTGTTGCAAAACTGGTTGTTCCTCTTGTAGCGGAGGTTGTTCAAAATGATCTTCTAAAATAATCTCATCAGAATGTGGATTTTGATTGAGTGGTTCCTCATTATTCACCCTATTTGGATGAACAACCAACCTTTTACTTAAGGTATGAGCATTGTCTAAAACATAAATTTTCTCAAGGACTGAGTCTCTGATTTGATCATTCCCACTAACCACATCATTTTCAAGAAATTTTGCATTTCTTGATTCAACAATTCTACTGAAATGGTTTGGACAATAAAACTTATATCCTTTGGATTTTTTCGCATATCCAATAAAATATGCACTAATAATCCTAAGATCTAACTTCCGTTCTTATGGATTATAAACTCTAACTTCAACTAGGTAACCCCGGTTGCGTAAATGACTTAAACTTGGTTTCCAACCCTTCCATAATTCGAATGGCGTTTTGGAAACAAAACCGCCTTAGTTGGAACTCGGTTTAATATATACGCTGCAGTTTTGAGAGCTTCAATCCACAAAGAATGAGGAAGTTTGGAGTTACTCAGCATACTCTGTACCATATCCATTAATTTCTATTTCTCCGTTCTGCTACACCATTCTGAGATGGTGTGCCAGGCAAGGTGTACTAAGCCACAATACCTTGCTCTTGAAGAAATTTAGCAAATGGACTAAGTGCTTGTCCTGTACCAGTGTATCTACCATAATATTTACCACCTTTATCATATCTCACGATCTTAATTTGTTTTCCACATTTTTTCTCTACTTTTGCTTTATATATTTTGAAAGCATCCAACGCTTCATCCTTGTCATAAAGCAAATAGAGATACACATATCGTGAGTAATCATCAATAAAGGTGATGAAATATTTATGACCACTAGAGCTCATGTTAGGGCAACAAATATCTGTGTGTATGATTTCTAAAAGTTCAGCACTCTTTCTGGCACCCTTCTTGGATTTGTTAGTCTGTTTTCCCTTAATGCAATCTACACAAGTATCAAAGTCAGTAAAGTCAAGAGTTTCAAGAACTCCAGCATTTACCAACCTTTTAATCCTATCAATGAAGATGTGTCCTAATCTCCTATGCCACAAAAAAGAAGAGTTTTCATACATAATAGTACGTTTCATACCAGTGTTAGCATGTGAAGTCATAAGACTATAAGGAACATTATCACTTAAATGAATTTTAAACAAACCATCAATCAAAGTACCATTTCCAACAATAGATGAGTTCTTAATTAAATTAAAAGAACTACCATAAAAGTTGAAAGAGTATCCATAAGGTACAAGTTTAGAAATTGAAATTAAATTCCTAGAAAAACTAGGAATATAAAAGGTTCGTTCCAAATCCAAAACATAATTATTATTTAAAATAAGTCTAAATGTTCCAACAGCTTCAACACGTGAAGGCATTATGTTTCCCGAATAGATGCAACATTCACTTTCCAATGGCTTCCTTTGATCCAAAAAACCCTGTATGGTATTAGAAACATGGATTGTAAAACCAAAATCAATCCACCAATCATTTTGTGAAACACAAATCATATTAGATTCATAACACACAAGAGATAAGAGGTTACCTTTCTTGTCAAGTCAGGCCTTCCTCTTAGGACAATCCTTCTTCATGTGTCCTGTCTTTTTAATGAAGAAACACTTGATATTGTCCTTATTACCTTTGCTTATAACCTCATGCAGCTTGCCTTTTCCCTTCCACTTCTTATTCTTGTTTGAAGTGTACTTGACATTTCTGTCACCAGATGTGTAGTTTCATTCACTTCCTGAAGCAGTCTCTCCTCCTCCTGAACACACATGGTCAAAAGCTCATTAATTGACCATTTATCCTTCTGTGTGTTATAAGATATATTGAAAGGAGTATAATGAGACGAGAGAGAGTTCAAGACATAATGTATCAGGAAATCATCATTAATTACCATCTGAAGGGATCTTAACTGAGCAGCGATGTCCTGCATTTTCATAATATGCTCACGGACTCCTTCAATGCCAATGAACTTCATGGATGTCAATCTACTCCTTAGGATGCTACCTAATGGCTTGTCTGATGTTTCAAACTGTGCATGAATTGCCTCCATCAGATCCTTGACATTTTCACACTCTAGTATTGACCCACAGATACTAGTCGTAATGTGAGATTTGATAAATATCATGCTTAAACGGTTGGATTTCTCCCACCGTTCATACAAAGTAATCTCAGTTTGAGAGCTAGTATCTGTAGGTGTAGGTGGCTTTTCCTTACGAAGAGCATAGTCAAGATCAATGCACCCTAAATGAAGAATGACAGCCTCTCTCCAGGATTTGTAATTATCACCATTTAAACTAGGAACCTTATCCTTAACCATCATCAAAGTTTCATCAACTGTAGGTATATCAATAGACATGCTTACTAAATAAATAATGAGGCACAAACCATCAATAACAATTATAAGTTTACCAATGTAAAACAAATAATAAATCATAAATGAATCGACATATCATAAAATCTCCCTGTGGGTAAAGACATTACATATTATGATTCATTTTCCTTTAAGAGCAAACGACATAATCCCACCCGAAGTTTGGGGAAATCCCAAGTTAATACGGTTGGTTCAATTTATCCCGTTTTGCCACTCTTAATCTAACACCGTTCACTTGGTTTTAACAACAAAAGGGTAAAAACGACATTTAAGATAAATTAATTCAAATAATAAAGAAGCCTAGGGAAATGTTGCCAATTAAATTCAAATAATAAAAAAATAATAAAGAAGCCTAGGAAATTGTTGCAAAATCTGTAAAGGAAGATAAGTATGACGGCTGGAGTTATTGCAAATGTCGTGAATTTTTTTTCTTTTTCTCTAATACTCTTTCGTTTTCTTTCTTTCGCTTTCTTTCAAACGAAAATGCTTCTCTGAAAAACTAACCCATATTAACCCACGAACCTCATCACCTGTGCAACAAAAATTGCAGCCATTAATCCTTCTGACCTTCTTCCCATCCCATAGTCGAACTCGTAAGCCTCACCGAATCCTTGCCGCTTGGTTTTTCGCTTTGACTCCTAACGAAACGACAACCAAACCTAGACCCATTAACCCGAAACCATCGTACGGTCGCGCAAACACAACCTTGGGAGGAATACAAGCCATTAACGAAGAAGAAATCTCGCCGGTTAGAGGAAGACGAACGATGTAAAGAAAGACGACAGTTCGACGAGATGGACGATATGGCGAAGTGGTCTGCGGCAAGGTATATCGACAGTTTATTTACGTATTTTTTGTATATGGTTTGTGTTGAATTTTTCTGTGGATTGGCTTTTTTGTTATGTGTTTGGTGGTGGTGATTGGTGTAAGGGTTGTGGTGGTGGCGTTAGGGTGGTTATTGGGTGGTGGTTGATGGATTAGTGGTGCATGTTTGGTGGTTCAATGGGGGTATGTTGGTGGTCGGTTGGTGACGGTGATTGTATAATGGCGTTAGGGTGGTTGTTGGGTGGTGGTAGGATGGTGATGGTGGTAGTATGAGGCTTTAAGACTACGGTTAGGGTTTTGGTGTAGTGGTGGTTTAGGATATTGGTGTTGCATGGCAGTGTTAGTATTGGTTGTTGTGTGTATATGGTGATATAGTGGTGGTATAGTTGATAGTGGTGTTAGGGTTAAAGTTTTGGTGTAGTGGGGGTTTAGGATATTGGTGTTGCATGGCACTGTTAGTATTGGTGGTTGTGTGTGTATGGTGGTATAGTGGTGGTAGAGTTGATGGTAGCGTTAGGGTAATTTTTGGTATATTGGCTGGAAACCGGTAACTGTCTTAAATGCTGCCTGGCAGTGGTTGACGACATCTGGTGTAACAATGCCACGTACCTTGGGTGGTAGTAGGGTGGTGATGGCTGCTGTAGGGTGGTGGCAGTTGATTTTTTTATGGTGGCGTTGGGGAGATTTTTGGTATATTGGCTGGAAACCAGTAACTGTCTTAAATGCTGCCTAGCAGTGGTTGACGACATCTGGTGTAACAATGCCACGTACCTTGGGTGGTGGTAGGGTGGTGGCGTTGATTTTTTGTTTATAATTGCTTGGTTGTGTTTGTTTATGCAGGCTTAAACCAAATTCCTATGACTTTAAAGTTGAAGTGTTTAATTTAGAATATGAAATACTAAATGTTGATCCGGATGAGTATAGTTATATATGTTTTATTAAAGATGTGAAACGATGTGTGGCTTCGGAGAATGAGGTTGTCGAAATGAACCCTTATGAGAAGTTTAAGGTAGAGGTTGAGCTACCCTTGTCAGGGGCTAGATACATAGTGGAAGGGGATGATGATATGGAATTCATATTTGAGCAATATAAGAGTTTTGGCAAGCGAGTGATAAGAGTCTCTGTAGAAGCCATACCAGTGGACTTTGTTGAACCTAGAACTTTATTAGAAGCCCAAGAACCAGAGGACAATGAGGGTTTTGTGAGGCGGGGAGAATGAGGAAGGCTGAAGGATATTCCAGATGAGTTCTATAATGAGGAAGTCAAGAGGATATTCCGTATGAGTTCTATTGGAGTGTTGAAAGTGATGAAAGTGATCATGAAGAAGACCATGAGAGTGGGCAGGATGGACAGGGAAGTGGGGTGGTTGAAGGAATGGAAACAGGACAGGAAAGTGGGGTGGTAAAGGGAATGGAAACTGGGCAAGGAAGTGGTGGGGTTGAGGGAAATCAATCTGGGCAAGGTAGTGGTGGGGTAGAGGGAAATCAAACTGGGCAAGGTAGTGGTGGGGTAGAGGACATTGAAGTTCAAGGGGAAATGTCTGAATACCATGAGGACACTCATATGAAGGGTCTACTGATGATGAAGATGCAGGAACTAGGTTTAGCAAGCACATGAAGGGTCAACAGTTTGCATATGGGGATAATGGGAAAATCCACTTCAAAGTTGGTCAAGTGTTTGAGGGAGTTGATCACTTTAGGAAGGTGTTTCGAGATTATGTAATTCAGAGGGGGTTTTCTGTTAGGAAGATTCACAATGAGAGAAGAAGATTTAAGGCTAAATGTAAGCAAACAAACTGTCCATTTCATCTATATGCTGCTTTGATGCTCGATGATGTGTCTTTTCAGATTAGGAAGTATAGGCACTCACATACATGCACGAGGGTTTATAATAATAGAGAGGCAACAACTGCTTGGGTGGCTGAAAAAATGGGAGACTTCATCAGATCCCAAAAGGGTTCATCAATTAAGCCATTAGTAGACGAGTTGGGTAGGAAACACTATCTACAGTTGTCTAGATCCAAACTTTATAGAGCTAATCAGCTGGCAAAGGGGAGGTCAGACAAGCTCCATGCAGAGTCCTTTACTGGTTTGTTGAAATATGATCACATTGTCAAACATACCAACCCAGGTTCCATGTATAATGTGAAATCTGTTAGTCCAGAAGGGATTCCAAACTTTCAGAGGTGTTTCCTAGGATTTGCAGCACAAAAGAAAGGGTTTATAGAGGGTTGTAGGCATTTTATAGGTGTGGATGGTTGCCATCTTAAAGGGCCTTATGGTGGAGTATTATTATCGGTAGCTTATGGATGCTAACGGTGGGCATTTTCCCAAAGAGCAATTACCATTTGTGAGATAGAAAACAAGGAATCATGGAGATACTTTATGACCTTGTTGAAGGAGTTTATAGGGGACATTGACCCTATCACTATCATGAGTGATAGGCGAAGGGTTTGGTGGATGCTATACAGACTGTTGGCCAAATGCTAGTGTTAGACATTGTGCTAGGCATGTTTATGCTAACTTTAGGAAAAAATTCCCTGGGTTGAGGTTAAGGAACTTGTTTTGGGCTGTTAGTAGGGCTGCCAATATCATTGATTTTCAGCAAGCCATGGAAAAGGTTGAAGTCATGATAGAGAAGCTCATAGGTGGATGATTGAAAATGATGTGAGATCCCTGGTCAAGGCATGCATTCGACCTTGATTCCAAATCTGATCATGTTACAAATAACATGTGTGAAGTCTTTAATAGCTGGTTGGGAGAGAACAGAGAATTACCCATATTAAGCTTGTTAGAGCATTATAGGAGGAGGGTTATGGTACAGATGCAAGCTAGGGCAAAGGCTAGGAATGATTGGGTCACAACTGTTCCCCCTATTGTACATAGGAAAATCAATGGTCTAATTGAGTCTGCTAGGAATATTGAAGCTATTTGGCCTGGGAGTGATGAGTTTGAAGTGGTGGATAACAACTGCCTTCCTAGTAGACGTTACATATTAAACCTTCAATCTCAAACTTGTGACTGTGGAATGTGGCAACTTTCTGGAGTCCCTTGTGTGCATGCAGTCCACTGTTTGCTTTTTAGGAACATTAGAAATATGGAGGATTATGTGGACTCTTCATTAAGGATCACTTCATACGAAAAAACATATGCTGATCACATTCACCCCATACCTGACCCACTTAGTTGGCCTGACTTGCTTGGGGGTAGGCAACTGAATCCACCTATCAAACATAGCAAGGTTGGGAGGCCCAAAAAGGCCAGAAAAAAGGATGCTGATGAAGAATCAAGGATGACCAAAGGTGCAACACTTAGGTGTGGGATCTGTCGAACTTTAGGACATAACAAAAGACGCTGCCCACAAAATCATTCAAACAACAAGAATCAAAGGGTATTTTACAGCTTTTATTTAACATGATTAGTATTGTTTTTGTAATAGAATTTGCTTGCATTAACATTTGTTTTCTATGCTTTGTTTAGAGAGGAGAAGCTTCATCAGCCCCAACAAGTTAGACATGTCAACATTGCAGCAACTGTCAAGGGTAGCAGGTTAGTGTAACATCAATCCTTCAAATTTTAACATTGTGACATTGCTTCAAACTATCAAGGGCAGCCCCTTAAATTGATTTAATGATTTTTTTCAGGTACTTAAGCAGTGTGGAGTTGAAGCATGTTGTTGTTTTTGGGTGTGTTAAAACTGTAGAAGCATGATGTTGGTTTTTTTGGATGTGTGGAGTTGAAGTATGCAGTTGTATTTTGGTAAAATCTGGGGAAGTTGTACATAGGACTTTGTTTGTTAGTCTTGGCGTGCAAAGCTGCAAATATGGTGTGATAATATTGTACAGATAGCAACTGATTTAGGTTGTTTGTTGTGAATGTTGTAATTGATTTAGGACTGCTGCAGTGGGTATTTTTGATGTAATATGCAGCTTTAATTTTCTGTTTTTGGGCTGTTGATCATCACATTTCAAGGCCAAATTATGTATTTTTCATATATATATGTTCAATGCAAAAGTGTTGTTCTCAGTATGTATGATTTTAGTATAATCTTTGATGTTGGTTTTTTGTAGGATGTGTTTGTGTTCAAACTTGAAACTTTTCAGGATGTATGCCAATTTTTAAGAAATATTACTTTGCCATTATACAGTTAAACCCTCAACATTCAAACAATTGTTGCTGAACTTTCAAACGGTTTAGGGGCATTAGGGTAATTTCACTATTTTGGAAAATAAACTAAATATAGGGGCATTTTTGGTTTTTTACAGTCTATTTAGATTTTATTTGTTAAATAATCTAAAGTCAAAGGTTCAAGGGTATTTCAGTCATTGTTACTCACTGTCACTGTATCAGATCCATCCGTTATTAACACTGTTAGATTAAGAGTGGCAAAACGGGATAAATTGAACCAACCGTATTAACTTGGGATTTCCCCAAACTTCGGGTGGGATTATGTCGTTTGCTCTTCCTTTAATGATGAAACTATAAATTATTAATATTTCATAATACCTGTGGGCTAATTAAGAAATAAGAATAATTTCTATTTCATCCCTAATTAATCATGAAAATATAACATTCCCTGTGGGTAAAATGATTATATTAATATAATTAACTACAAAACGATGTTATTAACCTTAATATGATCATAAATAACATTACTTAATGCATATATTATCATAATTTAGATGCTGCGGCTACTCTAAATTAATCAAATATATACGATCATAAAACATCAAATAATTTATAACATGAATTATGTAATATAACACAAATCAATACAAGAATAACACATTATTTATGCATAACAAAGCAATATATGACATAAAAAACCATCATACAAGCTGTCACTGACTTCCATGCGCCACCGTGACTAAAACATGTGTCCCCACGCGCCTTCACGCGTCGCCATAAGACATCACACATTCCCACGCGCCTACACAGCACCTTCACGCGCTCACATGTGCCTAGGCACACATCCTTACACGTCTGACGCAAGCACAAGCTCTCTCACGCCCCGGGTCCGAATTTGGGTCGGTTTGACCGGGTCGGGTTGACCCGGTTCAGTCCATTGGGCTGGCCTGACCCATTGACTGCATTGACCAGGTTGGGTTAATATATCGGGTTTTGGGCTTGTTTGACCGAGTTCGTTTGACCCATTTATCCTATTGGGTTGGTTCTTCTTGACCTGTTTCTGCAACTTTTTACCCACGTTTTCTGCAACTTTTTAACAGCCTGTTCCCGGCCATTTTTCCAGCATTTTAAAGGGGAAACTTAAATGTGGACATATAACCTATATCAATGACATCCGAAATGACAATTTCATCCTAAATTGGTGCCGTAAATGGCTTCCGAAAACATATAAACAATAATTTCTAACCAAAATTTTAAACTAGCATAACTTTACATCCAGAACTCCGTTTTTGACAAATAATATACCGTTGGAAAGCTTTTTCAACAAGGATTCCAATGACATCAATATCAAAAATAGATTCTATTTAAAAGTTACGCTTGATTTACAGTACGGGTTTTAATGGAAAAAATCCCAAATTTTATACAATATTTTTTCAGATTTGCAACAAACAACTTCATGCTAGGCAGAGATTCAAACAATGCTCTGATACCAAATGTAAAATACATTCATATTCCAATATTCATATAAAGTTGATAATACAATCAATTTCAACATACAATTTCCATGGAATATATGCGGAAGTAAATGACAAACCTCCAGCCATAGCAGTTGTTGTTTGATCTTCTTGCTCCTTCAAATACAAGATCTTCCACTTACTACAATTTTAGAGTGATGGTTTTGAATCTAAAATAAAAATTGCGTCATATGGGGACCTGTAAAGTCTCCTTCTTATATGCAATTGTCTTTCCATTAAAGACAACTGCTCAAGAGACATAACCGTATGACTACATCAGCCCACATCAGCAAGGACCAAAATATAATTATATTAAAAGTGTGGACCATATTGCAAAAATTCTAACACTTCTATCACCCCTGAAATTTCTTTTACTGACCTCTATCTTTAATTAATTGTGACCGGTAGTTATTAAACATAATAACTATTTGACATACATGTATAATTTTGTAATATTACATCAGCAATGTTACTGCGATAACATAAACTTTCTCATTCTATTAACCTTATTTTATTTTCTTTAATCATAGAGTCTGATCATGATAAAAAAAAAAAAAAAAATAGACTGTCATCCTCGGGCAATTGTCTAAAACTGTCTAAAATTTCAAAATAACTCATATTTATTTATTAGGAGAAGTTCATATTTTGAAATTGTCTAAATTTTTTTTTTTTAATGTTTTAAAATGTCAAAACTTCTCCATTTTATTTCAGAAATTTCGAGTTATTCTTTTTTAAGATAAAGTCTTGTTGGAGATCAAACAAAGGGCAATACTAGTCAGGAACATGAGTCAAAACAGAGCTCTGGATAGAGTTGAGCTAGCTGTGTGTGTGTAATAGAGCTACCTGGCAGTCAAAGTTATTTTAGGATTGTTATCCGACTCTTGTATGTAAGTGTGTAAGTGAGTCAATATTTCTAGAGTGGATGATAAAGAAGTAATATGAATAGAAAATTCAGTCTTTCTTGAACTCTAAAATTCTCTAAAGGTGTATTTGGTTAGGAAATGTTGAATTATTGGGAATGTTATATTAATAAAAAGTTAGATTATCTCGAAAATTACTAAAAACCTTTAGAACTCTAGAACTCTCTAAGGGTGTTCTGTGTGCTTCTCCATTTGGACCATTTCAGTCCGTTAGTTGTTTAAGTGATACAGTACGCAAAACGTTGCACATGAATATATGAAAGTGTGTTTCCTAGAGATGGGCGTTTGCCCCGGCCTCGCAAGGATCTATCCCAACCCTGCCCGAATGGGCCGGGGAATCCCCGAAAAAAAATGGGGATAAGGTCAGGGATGGTCCTTAGTTATGTCCCCGCATCTGAGGACGGGCCGAGGAAGGGGATAGTGCAATCCCCGACCCACCCCGCCCAGACCGCCCCTTCCCCTTGGAGCCCTGGCCGCCCCACCTTTTTGAGATTTTTTTTTTTTTCCTTTACAAAATTTTATATAAAGTTAAAATTTAAATCATAATTTTAAGTAATGTATCTAAATTTATGATATATACTTTTATAATATTTTCTAATGTTTGTATTAAATTTATAGAAAAATAATTTAAACGAGGGAGTTTAATAATTAAATATATGTATTATTATTTTGTGAATTTTACAAAATAATAATACATGGGACATGGGCCAAAAATAAATTTAATTATATTATTACAATTTACAAACCAATATAAGAATATATACAATTGCTTAACGACTTAAAAATTACACAAATTCAATTATCCTTATAATTAATTAATTGATCAATTAAATATGATGTTAAACTTAATCAAATAATGAGATTTGTCTCTTTCACAAATGGACTAATTTTATTAGTTGTAGTGGAGATAGTGTTTTATGAATTAATTCACTAAATTACCTAGTAAATTATGTTAAGATTGAATTTAGTTATGTTAATTTCATGAAAAATTAATTAATTAACATAGCTAACTAAACCTAAGCCTCCTTACAATTGAATAACTAAGCAGTTTATCTAAGAAATTATGTTAAGATTGAATACAATTATTGTATTAATTCTTGTTGGAGTTGTCTGAGTACTCCAGCGGCAAGAATCCAACATTTTAACTTTCCATAAATGGGCCCTGGCTTTTTCCAGTCGTTCAATGGCCCTTCCCTGCAGTTCTTTTGAATTTCAAATAGTATTTAAGATCCTTAGTTTTCGATTATCTAATAAATCACTTAATGAAAGTAGATTATCGTTCCAGCTATTCAGAAATTGGATGACATTTAACTTTAACAAGTTGTTAAGAAATTGAAAATATATGGTTTACAAGCTTTTTGAACTGTGAATGGCATAGACACATAGTTGTAGCAATGTAGCCTGAATGATGATTATATTTTATTGCTTTGAAATCCATGAGTATGTTCCAATTTTTACCAAGAAATTGTTATTCACTATATCAATTGTTCATATCAATTTGCTTTTTAAATCTTAATTTAAATTTTACAAGAAATTGTTAGATTTTATATTTTCTTACCTTAAATTATGCCTTTTTAATGAATTAAGTTAATTAACTACTGAAATTAAACAATCAAATTGTTAAATATAATACCTATCAACGTACTAGTTTTTCACAATTAAAATAATTAATTTTACGGAAAGTTTTGATTTACACGGGGCAAAAATCCCTGTCCGGGGGATAAATTCCCCGTGAAGGCCCGATTATCGGGCCGGGCCGGGACGGGGATGGTCATGATTTTGTCCCTGCAGTCTGGGGACGGTCATGAGAAAAATCCCAGCCCATGGGGACGGGCTGGGGATGGTCCTCGGAGAGGGTAACGAGGACGGGCCCTGGGCATGGGGTCCCAGGCCCCGACCCGACCCGCACCCATCTCTACTATTTCCTTTAGCCTTGAGATCTAGATTTGTGTTTGTTTGCTGAGGTGGCAATTCACACGGATTGCTAGCGTGTACTTGTTCTTGTATAAAAACAAAAGGTCTACTGCATTTGTTCCTTAATTATAAAAGCATAATTCTTCTTTCTTGTCAGCTCAAGTTCTGGAAATTGAGGCCGACTGGACTAATCGCATCTGGTGGTGTCTAACCACTTTTTCAACCCTCTTCTACTGCACTATCATATTTTAAAAAATGATAAAGTTTTAAACCCAATTATATTATTTAACTCAAAATATTTAATAATTATCTTTTTTAATAAAAATTTTTCAATCAGATCCAGTAATATGGTTATCATGTCCATTTTGACGACGTTCAACCACCGTCCGACAGTGATGATCAATTGCCAATAATCAGTTGGATAGGTGAGAGTATTTTTATTAATTTATAAAATTTTATTATGTTGAGTATTTAGTTAAATTAATAAATGTAAAAGTTAAAAAATAATCTAAATATTTTTAAAAATATTTTTCAAAAATGTATCAAACACATTCTTAAAATCATATCATATTTGATTAAATTCTGTTATATCATATTCAGAATAGAATATTATTAAAAAAAGTATACCAAACGAAGCCTAAGTTATTATAACCATCTTAAATAGAGACACAAAAATTAATATAGTGGTTAATTAGCTACTTTAGTGTTAGATGCTAAATGATCTCCACATTTTTTCATTTTAATAATCATCTGATCATATTTAAGTAAGGATCAATCCATTTTATTACTTAATTAATATGATAAACAAGCAATTGTTTTTTTTGGAGAAATTTATAGATAGATGAAATAGGTATTCGATAAGAAATAGATGAAATACTAGAGAGTTTACCATCAATCAGGAATCTTTGACTTGATTTTATTTGGCTAACATATGATGTCATCATTCAGGCTTATGATGCTTCTTGGAATGCTCTCAAAATTGTTTTCTCCGACATATAGATATCTCAGTGAGGATAATTGACCAAGATTTTCAGGTAACTTTCCAATACAGCATCCGGTGAGATTTAGTAGCATTAGAAGCGCAAACTCACTGTGGATGATGGCACTTTACTTTTGGCAAGGCCTGCTACATTAAGCACCTTCAAAGCTTCTATATTTTCTAAGTTGTCAGTCAATCCATCAAAGTTTGTTTTGAACATCTCAAAAGATTGAGATTTTCAAGAGATTTCAAATTACAGATATTACTAGGGAGAATCTCTAGCACTGCACAATTACTCATATTCAATGTAAATAGTTTGGATAGACTCTCTATTGATGGGGACAGTATGGACGCTTGACGATTTGAAATCCCCCTCAATAGAGAAATTCCACAATTACTCAGATTCAATGTAGCTAGTTTGCAGTCAATGGATTTCAGTTTGTGAGAGGGTAGGGGATAATCCTACAAGAGTCTAACAAACGAGTGGACATGAAATTCGGCTTCTCGCTGTCCAATTCTGAGAGATCTGTCTACGTCCATGGGAAGTTGACAAATGTCTTTAATAATGGGCTTAAGAAGTCCAAAGAGGATCTAGAATGGGGCTGATTGACTAAATAATGGTAAGTGGGTCATTGATGGCCCAATTCGTAGAAAATGATAAACCAAGTTTAGGTTAAGAGAAAGTCGAAACACGTTATCTTTTTCTGTTATATAAGTCAAAGTTTAGTATTTTCCAAATGTTATAAATATTCCAACATGATATTATCCATTTTGGCACTATAGGGCCTCGTGATTTTGTTTCTAGGCTTTAGGCCCAAGACGCAACATGTTAAGTTAAAGCCTATAACCTCATATATATACACATACCCCCTTTCACGCAGAGCAATATGGGACTTCACAACACACTACCCCCGATCATGCTGATAACATATTATAAATGGTCCAATATGATATTATCCACTTTAGCACTACAAGGCCTTACGATTTTGTTTCTGAGCTTTAGGCCCAAAACGTGTTAGGTTGGGTTAAGACCTATAGCCGCATATATACGTGCACCCCCTCTCACATGGAGTGATGTGGGACTTCACAACACCAAAAGAATTATTTGTATTTTTTTGCCATCTTTTAAAAACATTACATTGATGAAAAATTTATATATTCTGTTTACTTTAAATTTTCATGTCTAATTTTACACTAATTTTTATTTCAGGTCATTATTATGATAAATTTAAACTCCACTTTGATTATATTTTAAGTGTTCAAATATTGATTTTTAAGATATAAAAACATTACATATCTATTATCAGTATTATTTTTTAAGATGTTTATAATTTGTGCAAACAAACGACCTGATGGCTGATACTTGTAATTTATTAGACATTAAAAATAAACAAAACATACTATTTAATTTTATGCGATCAAATCTATCTAATAGTCAAATATATTTAGTAGTAGACAAATAAACAAACATTGCAATATGAAGTATATAAACAAGAATGAAATTCAGTAAATCATGTACATCTCAATGTTAGAGAATAATTTTTACTGTAATATTAAGTCGTAAACTATTATAATGATATATATGCATATACAGTATATATATTTTTTTATATTCAGGTGTTCGGGTTAGCTTGTGCGTATCTCAACTAATCTTTGAGATCTATTGAATACCTTACAAACTCAATATTCTAAATAAATCATAAATATAGTAAATAACATTAAAGTTGTTTGAAACTATGAAGTCAATAAAGAGAATAAATATTTTTAACCACCAATCAATTCCATAAAGAATATTATAACGGTATTTAATAAGTAAAATTTTGTATTCAGTATTCATTTGCCAATTGGCAGAAATAGAAATATCTATGAATCTATTCCATATTGATAATTAATATGTTGATCTAGTGTATCATAAACTAAATTTAGTTTCTTGAATATCCCGTAACATCTTGGGAAAGTTTTTAAAATTTAAGCAAATTCCGAGGAGCGAACCAGTGACTGGTAGTTGGCCAGAATTTTAATTGACTCTTCAACTTGAAGTTAACCAAGCCACTTTTCGTGATGCCATGGCTGCAGCCTATAACAGCAAGGAGAAATGAGAGCGTGAAGTTCGTGCAAGCGGCCTTAAAGTTATCAAAATAAATTTAATAGAGCCAGAAGAATTAACATTCTTATTAATTAACTCAATTTGTACAACCAGTATTTTTTTTAATTTAATATTAATCTTCATATCGAATTTAAGTGAGGGTCACTTCGTTTTATTACGTGATGATATAAACAAGCAACTCGTGGAAAATAATTAAGAAAGAAGGACCTCCAATGGTTGAAATATATATATGCAAGATTTTGAAAGATTTTATGCTTTGCCTTTACATTTTTTAAAGGAATTGTCAAAGTCACCGTGCCTTCTCATTTTTTTTTCTCCATAATGCTATCAAATAATGCATGGTTTTTAAAAATAAAAAAAAACTGTCATATCCACGACATAGAAAAATTAATTATAAAAGAATTTTTATTTTAAAAAAAAAAATTAAAACAAGGGAATTACCACTACAAGTAAACCTTTTTGAATCGATGTCATGCTCAACACCAGAGTCTTGTGCTGATGCAAAGTTGCAAACAACAATTCTCCAATGCTATTATGGCGTTCGGTATACATTACACCCAAACGCCACCAGCGTCCGGGTATTGGTATTTGCTTTGACGCAGGCACATTAACTAAAAAGCAATATTCTTTAATAGAATAATAAAAATAAAATATTGTCTAAACAAGTAAACAGTAACATTATGAGAGGGCTTTTGGTTCGAGAAATGTTGTATAACTGAGAATGTAATATTAATGGAAAGATAGATTATCTTAAATATTACTGAGAATGTTTGAGGAAATGTGTTTGGTTAAATTGGAATAAATTAATAAATATGTTATATTAATATGTTTAGATGGAGAAATAAATTGGTGAGTATGTTATATAAATTACTGAATTGTCCTTCTATTTTATATTATTATATTTAGATTATTCTTTAAACCCCTACATTTAAGAATTTAGTTAAAACACCTTTTAATAAAAGTTTAAAAATTAACAAAAAACCTCAGCCACCCAAGCCACTATTGGCCGTTGGTAGTCGTGTCTAGAACAACGTATGACCGGCTAGATCGATGCTCGATCGGCCAAATCCAACCGATGGTTGGTGGTGGTGGCTAGAACTGGCAACCAATCTTGGGTTTATTAGTATTTTTGTAAATTATTTTTAAAATAAGGGCATTATTATCCAAAAAATTTAATAGTTAGGGGTAAAATTATAACAAAATTAAGATTACCAAATAATCTTAAAATACCTAAAAAAATGGTGGTTTTTAGATTATCACTTATATAACCAATGATAATTACTATTGGTTTTGGAAGATTACTAAAATCTTATATTATTTGTCAATCACACATGGTAATGTAAGTAATATAAAATGATATTACCTCAATAATGAGGAATAACCCCCAACCAAACAGCTCCAGAAAGTAATAATTCTCTCAAAACATGGCAATTTATGTTAATAACTTGTCAAAATAAAAAAGTGCAGGCACCGGTGCCGTCTAGATTAATTCTCCTTCAGAATTTTTTTTTTTTTTTTTTTTTGGGGGGTTAGTAAATATTCATTAGAAATGAAAAAGAATTTACAAAAAGCCATATTAAAAACAGGCACCCTACAATAGGACAAGCCTTAGGTAGGCACAAAAAAATCAAGTAATCACCAAGACTACATAATTACTAAACTAAACAACTAAACACAAAAGCTAAACAAAGCAACAACGCAAAACGAAAACATGGAGTGCACACCTCAACCGAGGCCAACCAACAACACTCATTCCTCTTGTTTTGCAGTCTTTATAAACAAAAATTTGGGAGCAAGAGTAGACCAACTAACTCTAGACCAAACACAACCCAATACCAAAAGAAAGGACAGCCACCCGAGCTTGAGACATGTGCCCAGGGGGAGCACAAAACATCCAAAAGGAACAAGGTACACAAAGCCAATAGCCAAGAGCCAAAACCAAAACAAAACACTCCTACCACTTCAGAATTGTTTTCGTTACGTCAGCAAGATAGAGTTCTTTAAAATAAATTATATATGCAAGATATCAGGGATTAAAGATGCTTGGCTAGCTCCATTAAATAATAGAAAAAAAATCTCTTTGTTTTGTGACATGATTCCCATACTCTATTGACCCAGAAGTTAATTAAAAAATGACAATAAAGAAGTAGAGTCATTAGATTTTATGAAATTAAAATAAGTTACAAAAAAAAAAAAAAAAAAAAATACAATCTAAAATTTAAATTATATCTTGTAGCATGAGTAATTTTCACTCATAATGCCAGTCAATAAACACTTTAATTTCGAAACACATATCTAACAGTATCATTCTCCAAGTCAAAAATCTTAATATTAACAGCCCTGGACAAATCCTTATCGAACAAATAAATGCAATTCCCTTTACATCCATAGAACTCTTCGGCCGGCAGAAAAATTGAACATTCTTCACTCAGAAACAATGCTCGATCTTTCAATCCATCATTCACCTTAATCCACTCACGCTTCTCTTCATCAAGCTTATAAACATCCAAACGAGCGGCAGAACGCTCTCTGTCACAGTCTACGGAAAAACCAAATTTATTATACTTCTCCAACCAATACTTATCGATCAAAAATAAATCCTCGTGCCACTTCACGAAACACATTAACCCTCGATTCGATTTCGTAATCGGAGCTGCAACTTCAGTAATGTTCAAAGACTTAGGATCAACCGTTATAGTACGACCATTTGAGCCCGAAATGTAGAATTTCTTGTTGTGATAAATAATATCTTCGAAATAAAAATCATCGCCACCGATTTTATCGATGGTCGCCCACGTATTGTTTCGACTTCTCCACACGTCCACTCTTCCTCCATTGATTAACGCCATGACTGCGAGTTCACTATCGCGCGATACAATTACTTTTCTGAAGCAAGGAGGCGACCTTTTGTTGGATTCCATTTCGAGCTGGTAAACTTGAGTTAACTCCTTCACTTGATAGTCAAGCAAGTTCAAGCATTTCGGTAACAATTGGGGAAAGTTTCGGAAGCAAATCCTGAAGAGCTGATCCGGAACTCTGACTTTTCCGGAGATTGATTCCTGGACTTTGATCAGCCACGTTTCGGGGGTTTCTTGCGTGGCGGAGACTCTTTCCAGGGATTCAACTACGTAAATCGTGCTCTCGGAAATCACCAGGAGTCCTCTACAGCCAGTTTGTGTTGTTACGCCGTTCGGAAACAAAATTTTGTGATTTGAAAGCGGGGGGAGAGGTTTTATTGGAGAAGGAAGTGAGGATCGAAATGAGTTACAGACTGCGCGGAAACGGAGGATGTCATGGCTGGCGTGAAGGCGGTTTCCGATGGAGCCAAGGAGGTCTTGGGGAAGGTTGGACCAATCGACACTAGTTTTGTCCATGGCTAAACTTTTGCGAAATCGTGCGGGATTGTGGGAAGCTTTGAGCTTGCAGGATCATTTAAATAGAGACACAATCAAGAGACGAAATAATTAATATAATAAAATAGTACTGCATGTCTCACATGAGAAATAATGAAATATATGTTATTAAATTAGAGGAGTATTTATTATGTAGGGAACAAGTATTGTTACAATGATAGTGGGGTTATTTTATTTAAGATTCGGACAGCTATAGATTAGCAGAATTAATGGCTTATTATTGTCGATTTTTTCTAAAGTACGAAATTTTACAAGTTTTTTAATAATTTGAGGTAGGACAAAATTTGTTTTTCAATAAAAATTGGTTCACAGTTTAATTTTACAAACTTTCTTTAATAACCCCGACCAATGGTGAATCCAATGAATGAAAAGTAGGGACCACAATCCCCACTCAATTTTTAAAAAATTCTAGATTTTATATTTATTTAAATTTTTCCCCTAAAATTTTTTGAGATTTTGGGAACGAAACGAATCCCAATGTAAGTTTGGATTTTGTTTTTATAAAACCACGTTTTTAATCCTAATATATATATGTATGTATGTCATATTTGTTGTGATTTTTATTTTAATACAAATGCACCTGTTAGTTTTTAAAAGTTTTATTAGGAGTAAAAATAAAATGAATAAGAGTTGCTGGGTTTGTATATAACTGAGGGGAGAAATCTAGGCATTTTTATAATAAAAAGCAGATGTGGCATGGTCATGGTGAGAATAAGAGAATTTTGGGACAGTTTCATAATTCAAAGAAGCTGTTTTATATATAAATTGGGTTGTTCACTCAAAATGAAGAAGAAAGAGAGAAAAATCCATGAAGAAGAAAGGAAGAAGAAGCAAAGGAAAAGGAAAAAAAGAAGAGAGGGAAGAATGGGTTTGGCCAGTTTTATCCATATGATTTTTCTGCACTAGGCTGAGACTTATGTTATTGACATGCGTTCTTGTGATGAATTTGTTGAGCTACAAAGAATTGGTGATTTGAGTAAGAATTTTGTTTAGTTTAAAAAAGACGTTTTGCATCCACTGATGTATAAGTTTGTGAAAGTTATGTTGATTTTACCAATTGCGACTGCAACCGTTGAAAGGATTTTTTTTACAATGAATCTTGTGAAAAGTTGGTTACGCAATCAAATGGGAGATCAATAGATAAATGATTGCTTGGTCACCCATATTGAGAAAGATGTATACAATTGACGATGAGATGATTATCTAACGTTTTTAAAATACGAAAATAAGTCGAGGACAATTATAGAAAAAATATTTTATTTTTACAAAAATTGTGCTTTTTGAAGATATTTATTTATATTTTTGTAACTTTTTGTTGAAGCTCAACGTAATTAAAAAAAAAAGTACGATTATGATTGGTTTTTTTTTTTTTTTTTTTATCTTTTGCCTCTATAGAGTGAAATTCCTGGATCTGCCACTGACCTCGACGTGATAACTCGCAATTGGTCACATACCAATAGCGAGCTACCATGTCATAGTTGTAAGAAAACGTTTGTTAGATTGAATTGTAAGTGTAATATTGCCCTTTGTTTTTAGTGTTAATTGACAGTATATTAACCATTTGTCAATATTAATATACCCCCCAAAAAATTTATCTTACTTGGTGTAATTAATAAAATGATGATTTCGTGAATAATATTGCAATGTCATTTAAGATATAAGTTTTGGAATATATTTGGGGATGTATAGTATTATTCATCATTTATTATTATCTATCTATATTTAAATACAAAATTTTACAAGTTTTTATGCTTGAAGTTTGTTCAAATTTTTAATTTAGTATTAATTGGTGATAATAAACAGTAAGTTAATCATTTATTACTCAATTCATGCTAAACTAATTTTATTTTTCAAGTCTTTGATTTGAAAAGTTTTACCAAAATTTGTTTTAGTATTAATTGACAATAAATAAACAATGAGTTAACCATTATTATTATCGTTTAAATTAAAATTATTCTTTAGTAATAATACAAATGTGATACGGGCAAAAAAAAAAAAAAAAAAAAGGGAAGGATATCCAATGATGAGAGATATGCAAAGAATTTTAGGGATTAATTATATGCTTTTTCTCAATAAACTATATTATAAATCATCTTAATTTTGCCACATGGTCTCTTGAACCAACAATTAGTTAAAGGAAATAATTGGGAAGTAATAACTTTGTTCTATTCGTGTTCTTAAAATAAGTTGAAAAAACCCAAATGGTTTAATCTAACAATTGTTTCTTAAGATTATATGTATCTATTTTTTTTTTTTTAAATATTGGAAAAACAGTTCAATTAAATGAGTTTATTAAAGAATTTAACTTTTTTTTTTTTTCTCTAAAACAAATAATTGCGTTTGAATAATAAATCAAACAAGAAGCTTAAGTTTGGGCCAAAATATAATATAATTGGAGTCCAATACACCTAGACTTCATGGATCCAGTGGCTTTTCTCAACTATGTTATTTTTCACACCTATATATATTAATTAATTAATTTTAATTTTAAATTCGCAAGCAAAATATAATTAATCATTCTAAACGAGATTGAGATTATGATTTATTATTCATGTTATATTTCTATGTTTTTGGAATCTTCATGTTATATATATAGGTTTTATGCCAACAAACTCCCTGCAAGTATAAAAACTGACAATTTACCCCTTTCATCATACAAATTAATTTATAGGAATTGATGTGAACAGTCTCAACAGTGTCATTGGACATATTATTAATAACGCCCGTTGATCATGGACAACTGGTTGACAACTTTTCAGGCAGTTTTTAGTTTTTTTTTTTTTTTGTTGAAAATTTTATTTACAGTATTTATTTATTTTTATTAATTTAATTTCGGCTAATTTGTCTTCTCATTTGACTTTAGGTCCACATTGTTGGTTAGCAGATCAAAACTTCGACAAGCTTTACTCAAGCAAATAAGAATTATTAGGTTAATAAAGATTGTCTGGACATGGCGATGGAAAGTGTTTATTGAAAATCAAGGGGTTTACAAAAATTTCCTTCTCGAGGTGTGGGGAAAGTCAAAAGGCACCCAAATATTTTGGAAAGTAACAAATGTACCCAGTAATTGATTACCCTACCATATAAAGACTATGATATCATTTATCTAATTACATATTTTTTTTATTTTTTATTTCTTCAATTTTTATTTTAATTATATAAAAATTGAAGAAATAAAAATCGGAAAGAATCTGAAATTTTATTTCAAAAAAACTTTATTATCATTTATCTTATTATACTTACCTCTCCCATTTTATATATATATATATATTTTCATTTTATAGAATGTAATTTAATTGAATTTAGTTTTATTTTATTTTAGTTTATTGTATAAAATTAAATAACAATTTAACTATCCATGTGTTTATTTTAATTATAATTTATTATACAAATTTTGTTAGTAAATAATTCTATTTATATAAAATAAAATCTGAATATATAAAAACTTAAAAGAAAATTAGACAAAGGGTATTATAGTATTTATATAGTAAAGTAATCAATTTTTGAGTGCATTTGTTAGTTTCTAAAACTCTTGGATGTGTTTGTTATTTTTCTCAAACATTGAGGAGAAAATTGTCATAAACCCCTACTGAACTTTTGAAGGAGAAAGAATTCTGGCAACTTCTCAATTATTAAACTATAGATGGATTTTCGAACATGTAAAACTTTACTTTAGTGAGCACAATTTATTACATGTTGAGATTCTCATTTCTGTATTTTGTCTCTAGATAACACTCAATATAAGTGAAGGTTGTTTATTTTATTTTTTTTTTTTCAATTTAAGTAGTTTTGAAGAGTTTTTCAGGGTTTGATTTGCAAGGTTTTTGAAAGGGTTATAAGAATATTATTTTGAATACATGTGTATTTTTACTTTTTATTAGATACTTTAGATGCTTTTAGGATTATATGTTGAGTAAAAGGATATAAATGTCATTTTGTCGGTAAATTTAACGGTAGAATTTAGGAAATTGGTGGAGAGTTGACGGTTTCTCAAACCATGTATGGAAAAGCTGGTTTCGTGATAAAAATTAAAAAGGGTGGAATATGTTTTGATGAAAAGTAGTATTATTCGGGGAAAAAAAAAAAAAAAGTAAACTTTTTAACTCGATGCACAAAACAATTGTTTTTTTCTCTTCCAATAATATAACAGTGTTTATTAATGGATTTCCTTATTGTTTCTTCCTCACTTCTATTCTTAGGACACATTTTATTTAATTATATTATTCTCTCAAGTTTAATTTTCTTCTTAACGCTATTGAAGAAGGAAAGAGTTTAGTGGGTTGTTAGTATTCTTTACTTAAGTCAGTTGAGAAACAATGTTAAACACAAAACTGGGAGAAACCAGGATAGTTTTGAAACCCAAAACCTCTAAAATTTCTTAAAGAAACCCCCGGTCCTCTCATAAAATATCGATACTTTTCACGACGCAATAAGTGTTACCTTTTAATTACTTTTTGAAGAATATCAAAGATAACCAAATAAATGTTCTATTTCACGACGCAGAGACTCAATCGCCCATCATCACCTCCACCTTCGCCTTTTACTCTCCACCACTTGTCATAATCCACCTAACCATGGATACAAGTGCAGCCAGAAGAAATACAAAGACTACTATAAGGACAACAATGCACGAGGCCAAAAACTAAGATGCCAATTATGGACTCAGCCGCAGTCATGATATCATCAACAAATTTCTGAGTCATGATATTAGCAAATTTCTTAATTAGGGTCTCATTGTCGGGCTTTAATTCCTTTATCTGATTCTCATTTTCCTTTAACTGAGTCTTGTATTCAGTCATCAATTTCTTAATCAGAGTCTCGGTATCAACAATAAATTTCTTATTCAGGGTCTCTGTTGAATATATTGAGAGCAATCGAAGAAGAAGAAATTTGGAGAAAAATATACTCTTTTGTTATTCTGTATAATGCCTGTAAATCTTTTATACAATAACTGCTGCTAACTAATCCAACTAACTGCACTCGACTAACTATGGTTAATAATTAACTCAGCTATACAAGTTGCAGCTTAACATACAACTTACTGCTTAAACAACCACCCCCCAAGTTGGTGGGTGATAAAGGTCTAAAACCCCCAACTTGTGTAACAACTTGGAATGAAGGTTGCTGCCAAGTGCTTTAGTCAGTAAATCTGCTGGCTGTTTTGCAGAAGGGATGTAGGCAGTTGTGATGAGTCCAAGCTTGAGCTGATCTCTAACAATATGATAGTCAATGTCAATATGTTTTGTCCTCTCATGAAAAATGGGATTAGAGGCAATATGGTTTGCAGCTTGGTTGTCACAAATAGAGAGGAATAGGCAGCAGTTTTGATCTTGAAAAACCAAGTTCTGTGAATAGTTGTATTAGCCAAAGAAGTTCACAAACAGTAGACGCCATTCCCTTATACTTTGCCGCTGAAGATGATTTGGAAATGGTGGCTTGCCTCTTAGATTTCCAGGAAATTAAAGACTTTCAAATGAAAATACAATAGCCCGTCACTGATTTTCTTATGACCAGTCAGAATCACAAAAAGCTAACAAATTCATGGTGTTTTCTGCTGGAAAAGACAGTCCTAAACCTGGAGCTGACTTTATATATCAAACAACTTTGAGAGCTGCATTCATGTGGGATTGTTTGGGCTTATGCATGAATTGACTTACCAAATTTACAGAAAAACTTAAATCTAGTCGTGTCATACACAAATACAACAACTTCCCCATTAATCTTTGATAGATACTTGGATTAGAAATCAATGGATCAGGTGCAGTAGGGAAAAGGTCATCATAAGCTGCAGATGTCAATTTTAAGGTTGAATCCATTGGAATGGCAGATGGTTTAGAACTTGACAAACCAGAATCTGAAATTAACTCCAATGCATATTTTCGTTGGCACAAGCTGATCCCTTCAAAAGATCTTGCAACCTCAAACCCCAAAAAATACCTAAGCAAACCCAAGCCCTTCAGCTTGAATTTAGAATGCAGAAGTTCCTTAGTCTGCTGAATCATCTCATCATTATTTCCTGTTATCAAAATATCGTCCACATACACTAGCAATATCACAATATTAGAATCAACCTTCTTAATAAACAAGGAATAATCTGATTTGGATTGGCAAAAACCACCAGCAATCAAAGCTTGTGCAAGCTTGTAATTCCAAGCTCTAGAAGCCTGTTTTATCCATACAGGGATTTGTGAAGCTTACAAACTAGATTTTGTCCCCTTGCTTAACAAAACCCTATGGCAAAGTCATATAAATCTCTTCTTGTAAATCACCTTGAAGAAAAGCATTATCAACATCCAATTGATAAAGAGTCCAACCATACATGGAAGCTAAAGATAAAACAGTTCTGATAGTGACCATTTTTACAATAGGGGAAAAGGTTTCTACATAATCCACCCCAGCCTATTGAGTATACCCTTTAGCTACCAATCGAGCCTTGTACCGTTCTAGAGAACCATCCGCCCGATATTTCAACTTATAAACCCATTTACAACCAATGGGAACCTTACCATGGGGTAAAGGGACAAGGGACCAGCTCTGATTGTTTTGTAATGCCTCAATCTTTTTTTGCATGGCAGCAACCCAGTTTGGATCTTAAGAAGCTAAAGAAAAAGAGCTAGGTTCTACTAAATTGAGTTGAGACAAATAGGCTTTGTAGGAAGGAAAAATGTGATCATAGGTGATAGAATTAGAAATAGGATAAAGAGTAGCATTGGCTAAGGAGGAAGATGAAAGGGATGGACAAATAAAATCTGAAGTCCAAATGGGAGGTCGTTTAGGTCTGTTGGACTGTCTTATAGGAGGTGCAATAGGCTACGTAACAGGATGTGAGGTAGGCTCATTTTCAAAAGGGCAAATAGGCTGATATAGTAAGGGATCTGCATGGTTAATAATCGGCTGAGTAACAATGGGAGAAGGAGAAGATTGTGTTGATTCTGTGGACTGGACAACAGCCAATTCATTATCAAGGAAATTATGATCAAGAGGAAAAACATGCTATGAAGGTTTGGACCAGGTGAAGGGAAATATATTTTCATAGAAAATAACATCTCTAGAATCTGAAACTTTGTGAGAGGAAAAGTTATACAACAAATAACCTTTTTGTGTCAAAGAATAACCCAACAAGACACATGGTATGGACCGAGGGGAGAACTTATCTTGTGAGGGAAGAACAGTGGCACAAACCAAAGATCCAAACACCCTAAGATGATCTAAGGAAGGAGATTTACCAAAAAAAATTTCAAAAGGAGACAAACCTTTCAAAACAGAAGAAGGGAACCTATTAATCAAATAGACAGCAGCCTGCACACAATAACCCCAAAGATGGTTGGGTATATTAGCCTGAAATTGCAGGGCCCTAGCTACTTCAAGTATGTGCCTATGTTTCCTCTAAACAATACCATTTTGTTGAGGAGTATAGGCACAAGAACTTTGATGCACAATACCTTTGCTAACAAACAAGTCTTGACAGTTTTTATTAAAAAATTCAAGCCCATTATCGGTTCTAATACATTTAGGGACAAAATGATATTGGGTTTGTACCATTTGAAGAAAATGTTTGATGGTGATAAAAGAATCAGACTTATATTGCATAAGAAAGATCCAAGTGCCTCTAGAAAAGTTATCTACTATAGTGAGAAAGTATTTGGCATTACCATGGGTTGGTGTCCTATATGAACCCCACACATCCATGTGTAAAAGATCAAAAATGCTACTAGAGTGAGTACTACTATTGTGAGGAAAAGGGACTCTAGTTTGCTTTGCTAAAGGGCAAACAGGACATTGTGGAGGTACATACATGTTTATTTTTAGGTTGTGATGCATAAGTTGCAAAGTTGAGTAAGAAATAAGACCTAGCCTTCAATGCCATAATTCAACACTAGTAGGTGCGACAGTAGACAAAAAAGAACTAGGTAAATCAACATTTGTATTTAATTCCAAATCAAAAGGTATAACAACTTTTATTTTCGAAGACAGAACATTTGAAAGCTTAATAACGCTTTATTCGGTTGCAATTTGCTTACATCTGTAAAAACTGAATTAAAACTTGAAGAAATTTTGGAAGTTGGATCAAGAAGGTATAGACCTTGGTTATGCTTACCAATCCCCCTCAACTTGCCACTGTAACGATCCTGAATGAGACAAAAATCAGGATAAAAAGTGATAGCACAATTGTTTGAAGCAGTGAATTTTGAAACTGAAAATAAATTGTGTTTAAATTCTGGAATGTGTAACACTTTGGAGAGATGAAACCCATTGTCCAAATCCACATAGCCTATATGTTTAATGTGTGTTTTGGTGCCATTAGGTAATCCTACAAGGGTTTGTGAAGAGGGCTCTAAGGGAATCGGTGATTGTAAACTAGAATAATTGCAAGTCATATGATCTGTGGCTCCCGTATCTATGATCCAAACATCATTATTCATGCAAGAGAAGTAAGCATTAACAGGGTCAGGAATTATACCTGTAAGATTAGCAGTGAGTAATATTCTCTTTCCCCAATAGTTGAAGGATCTGATTATACCGGTTAGATGTCAACACAAGACCAACAGGGGCATTACCACTACCATTTTTAGCATCTGATAGTCCGAAATTGGACTTTGCATAGTCACTTGATTCGCAAAAACTTTTGTTTTAGAATTTGTTCTGCTTTTTGTGAAGTGGTAATCAGCCGGATACTCATTCAACTTGTAGCAATTCTCTCATTTGTGACCAAGCAAGTGGCAATATTCGCATTCAATATAAGGCTTTTTACCCTTATACCTCTGACCTGAATTATGTCCTTTGTTATTATTCTGAGCATAGAGGGCAGTGGAGACTTCCGAATTAACATTCATACCTGTGAGAATTTTTTGACTTTCATCCTGGTTCACAACTGAGTATGCTTGTTTAACACTTGGCAATGGATTCATAAGTAGAATTTGACTCCTCACCATAGAATATGAGTCATTTAAGCCCATTAAAAATTGTAACAACTTTGCTGATTAATGTGCTCAAGAAATGCTTTTGCAGAAACACTGTCTGGTGTAGGTAGGCTTACTAATGAATCCAATTCATCCCAAAGAGACTTAAGTTTGTTGTAGTATACTGCCATTGTGTTTGTTCCTTGCGTGGGATTGCAATTTCTCGGTGAAGACCAAAGATTCGAGTTCCATTAACCTTATGATATTGCTCTTTCAAGTCTTGCCAAACTTGAAAAGCATTGGTTAAGTAAACAATCCCATTTAAAATTTCCTTTGATACAGAGTTGAATATCGACGCAAGCACCAATGAATTACATCGTTCCCATTGCACTAATTGAGAGTGAATAGAGGTCTTTGTGCAGGTTCCATTGACAAAACCTAGCTTATTTTTTGTACACAAGGAGACAGTCATTGCCCTACTCCATATCCCGTAATTCTCAGTACCTTGTAGCTGCTCAGAGACTAAGATAGAACCAGGTGTATCTGAGGGGTGAACATAAAGGGGAGAATTGGAGTCAATCGAAGGAATTACACATTCTTTAGTTAAATATGCCATAATCAGATTCAGCAAGGATGAAGCTTCAGAGAGACAAACTAAAACTTAAAAAAGATGAGATGAAGCTAGAAGAAGACGAGCTGAAGTTGAAGAATGTCAAGAATTGGAAGCAAGAAGACGATCAGAAGTGGCAAGATGGAAGAAGACTAATCTAAAGTGAAGCAATCAAAGAACGGTAAGAATTTCAAGCTCCTTTGAACTTAATCAAAGTGAAATTTGAGCTTAATCAAAGTGAAATTCGAGTTTGATTGACCCTGATTTTGTAAAAAATTTGTTGCTCTAATACCATGTTGAATGTATTGAGAGCAATCGAAAAAGAAGCAATTTGGGGAAAAATATCCTGTTCTATTATTCTGTATAATGCCTTTTACAAATCTTTTATACAACAATTGCTGCTAACTAATCCAACTAATCGCACTCAACTAACTATGGTTAATAATTAACTCAACTATACAACTTGCACTTGTAACATACAACTTATGCTATTCTCCTTGTCAACCTTAAGTTTCTTAGTGAGTCTCTTCGTTAACAACTAGAGTCTCCTTTTTTTGCCTCAAAATTTTCAACTAGAGCCTCTTTGTCACCTCAAAATTCTCAACCGAATCTCATTGTCAATCGAAACTCCTCAATCCGAGCAACAAATTTCTCAACCAGAATCTTGTTGTTAGTCTGAAATTTCTAAATGGCCTAGGTAATACAATTTATCTACTCTCGGTTGAATAGGTAAGTGCAACCAATGGTTCCTAAAGATTCAGAGATGAATGCCCCGAGTTTGCTTGTAATTTGCAAAAACGTTAATCCGTGTCTTGTTGTCGGCCAGCTTGAGAAAGCCCGGTGAAGATACCACCAACGATTGTGTGCTCCACGCTCCTTAAGATTTTCAATAACTTTCGAATTCTATGCATAATAACCACAACATAACAGAAAAAATCTGTTAACACCAAAGAGGAAAAAAATAATTTTAGATAATACCTTTACCTCAAACATTGCAACATGTGAATTGGTGGTTCCCAAACCAATCCCAATAACAAGATTCCCAAGAAATTTCGAACCTGTAACAACAAGAATGCATTAAAACAACAAAAAATATTAAAAAATAATAAGAATTAAAAAAATCGCCACAAGACTAGACAAACTCATGGTACCCGAATGGTCTAGCCAAACTTGCTCAGGGTATTAACCAGATTAGAAGGGGGTAGGTGAAGGCTTGACATTATTGGAAACTGCAAATACATTAAATTTTACAAGAAGAATCCACTTGGCCATAACTTTAACAAAAACAAACATCTCTGAGCCATATATTGACCATGAGCCCCAAAACTCCAAAGAACAAAAATAAATATTACATAAAATTTCAGAAGGATAAATTAATAAGGTTACAGTTACTTGTGCATCTGTAGGTTGTGTGATGTCGGATTGAACATAGCAAAGCGACGGCATAGGCCATGAATTTGATGAGATCTGCAAAACCTTAGTTATGGTTCTGAGGGTGCGCTTGGGGGATTATTTTCATAGTTATCGAACTTCTTCTATATTGCTAGTTAGCCTTAAAATGAATGAAATATCTAAAATCACATTATAAATCTTTTTACCTAAATCTTTCTCATGTTTATATCACAATTTTAAAGAGTGTTGTTAAAAAGGAGAAAAGTAAACTCAAAAATAAAGAAATCCAATGTTTTGCTCTGATTTACAATGTTAGAAAAAAATGGAATGAAAACTCCTTGTTTTTCTTTCTCGTGATAACTTGAAAAAGTTTTGGAAGATATCTGTTGGATGATGGCTTGAAAGGTTGTCGTATTTGCACTTAAGTGGAACGACGTTGCTTTGATCTAAATGACAGAAACAATCCTGAGCGTTGATGAAAAGGAGATCCAACAACTGAAATTCAACCCTAATGTCAACCATATAAAAGCAGAATTATTTTGGTAGTTTATGCACTCGATTCATTTTTCGTTTTACAAGTCTCTCTCTTCTTCGTTAAACACCATTGTTAAGCCTTTAGGGTTTCTACTTGTTGTTTCTGTTGTTGAGTGGTAGGTCGTCATTCGGTGTATTGTATACGCTGTATTTAGGGATTCGAAGGGTGTAATCTCTAGGGTTAGTTACGGGTTGAAGAAGGGGTTTTTGAGTGATTTGTGTTACTGAGTGTGTAATATGTAATCCTGACAGTATTAGTGCAGCGAGCTCGTGTGATTCTCGAGTTCAACGTGGACGTAGCTTGCTCAATCATAGAGCAAGTGAACCACGGTAAATCTGTTGATCTTGTGTATGATTCTTGTTCTTGATTTGTTGCTTTTGTTGGTTGATTCTTTCTGTGAGTAGTCATAACAGTGGTATCAGAGCCATCTCTTGGAAGATTAGGGTTTTTTGTTGCGAAATTAGGGTTTCTTGTTGTGAAATTAGGGTTTCTAGAAATTGGGGCTTTTCGAAACTGTGATTCCTTCTAGTCTCCAATAGGATCTAGGGGGTCAAATCTTGGTTAAGTTCAAAAGGTATATAGGCTGGAAACCAGTAACAACCTTAAAAACTGTCTGGCAGTAATTGGCAAATTCTGGTGCAACAAAGCCACGTACCTTCAAAGATTCTTTGTTGTTTTCTTTATTTTCATTATATTGTAATAAGTACCACTTGCATGGAGATCTCCCAATATGATGGGAAGATCGATTTTGGGAGTTGGAAGAAAAAAATGAAAGCACTGCTTTCCCACAACAAGGTTGCCATCGCACTGGAAGAGGACTACAAAAAATGGCCAGAGGAGAAGTTGAAAAAGAAAGAGGAGATCAATGAGGAGGCATACAATCTGATAATCATGAACCTGTCTGACAGCGTCCTCCTGAAGGTAGATGGAGTTGAATCACTGATTAAACTTTGGGGTAAACTCACTACCTTGTATGCTTTGCAATCAGCCCCCAACCTAGCATTTCTAAAAGGGGCTTTATTCTCTTATAAAATGGATAGTGCTAAGAGTATAGATGAAAACTTAGATGAGTTTCTGAAAATGACTTTGGTTCTAAAACGGACAGATCAAGCCTTAGGAGAAACTAGCCTAGCTATGATTCTATTGAATTCCCTGACTGAAGACTACCAAGTAGTCAAGAATGCCTTACAGTACTCTGGTACTGTACCAAACCTTGACCTAATAACAGCAGGAATTAGGGCTAGAGAATTAGAATTGAAAACTCAGAAACAGAATGGCACAAATCAGTTAGTTAAGAGTAGACCAGAACCTAGTCACATTGGCAAGAGAAATCAGAATAATCAGGGGGTTAGAAATAAGAAAAAATGGAAGGGCAGTAACAAGCATAGAGGAGAGTCCATAAAATGTTTCTTTTGTAATAAAACTGGGCATATTAAAAAGAACTGTTTTGAGTGGATTAAAAAGCAAAAACAAGGGAATACTGAGAATAACCTAGCTACTACTAGAAACCTGGTAGAGGAGCTTGAAGTCCTTACTGTGTCAATGAATGACATTGGTGAAGAGTGGGTGCTGGACTCAGTCTGTTCATTTCACATGAGCCCTAGGAGAGACTGGTTCCAGGACTTTGAAAATGTTGAAAATGAAACTGTGTACATGGGAAACAATAATGCTTGCAGAGTAAAAGGGGTAGGCACTGTGACTCTAAGGGTTAACACAGGAAAAGTGGTAAGACTAACTAGGGTCAGATACATACCAGAACTTAAAAGAAACTTGATATCCCTAGGCACCTTAGATGAATCAGGATGTTGTTACAAAGCAGAACATGGATGCTTGAACATATATAGGGGTAACAACTTGATACTGACAGGAGAGAAGAGAAATGGCCTTTATATCCTTTGTGGAAATTATTCCCAAAACTGTTTTAGCTCTGTGATTACTTCTACTAACTTGTCCAATACAGAAAAGTGGCACCTTAGATTAGGCCACATGAGTCAAAGAGGCATGGACATTCTGAAGAATAAAGGGCAGTTTGGAAAGGACAAGACCACTTCTATCGAATTCTGTGAGAATTGTGTTCTAGGGAAACAGCATAGAAATAGCTTCACCAAAGGGACACACCTAGCCACTAGTCCACTAGAATACATTCACTCTGACCTTTGGGGATCTGGAAAAGTGAAGTCTTATGGAGGGAATAATTACTTCATGTTTCTGGTGGATGACTATAGCCGCAAGGTGTGGGTATACTTGTTGAAAACAAAAGATCAGGCCCTAGCTAGGTTTAAGGATTGGAAAACCTTAGTAGAAAACCAAATGGGAAAAAAGGTGAAGGTTCTTAGAACAGACAATGGGCTAGAATTCTGTAATCAAGAATTTGATAAGTTTTGTAGTGACCAAGGGGTTTTAAGACATAGAAGAGTGACATATACCCCACAACAGAATGGAGTGGCAGAACGAATGAATAGAACCCTCCTTGATAAGGTTAGGTGCTTGTTAATAACCTCCAAACTCCTCACCTCATTCTGGGGAGAAGCCCTTTCAACAGCTGCTTACCTGGTAAATAGAAGCCCATCTACTGCTATCAACTTAAAGAGCCTTGAGGAAATGTGGACAGGAAGAGTCCCAGCCTTAAGCCACTTGAGAGTTTTTGGGTGTGCAGCCTATGCACACACCACAGGAGGCAAATTGGAACCTAGGTCAACCAAGTGCATATTCCTGGGGTATCAAGAAGGGACCAAAGGCTATAGACTCTGGGAAAGAGATACTTCAGGGTTAAAATCATTGTGAGCAGAGATGTCATATTCAATGAGGGAGTTTTTCCTTGTAAGGAAACTAGAACAGGAACTGACCACATGTCAAGAACAGATGATCCCTTCACCCAACCTGAAGTTACACCAATTGAGGTGGAGCTACGTCCAAACTCAAACCAGTCAAGAAACTGGAGCTGCTACTGAACATGGAGAAGAAACTGGACAAACTGATCTAGAACATGAGGATGAGATAGAAACAGTAGATGATACTGAGATCCAACCTGAACACTTGCAAGACTACCAGCTTACAAGAGACAGTAACTGTAAGACAGGTGGGCACCCATGAGATATTCCTATGTTGACTGACATACACGCCTCCCTCCTTGCAGTACTGAAGTACAAAGAAGACTAACCAGAAACCTATGGGAAGCCATGCCAGACAAAAGAAAGTGACCAATGGAAGGCTGCAATGGAAGCTGAAATGAAATCCTTGGAGGTGAACAGAACCTGGAAGCTTGTACCAAAGCCCAAGGATCAGAAACTTGTACAATGCAAGTGGCTTTTCAAACTAAAGGAAGGTATCACTAATAAGGATCCCCTCAGGTATAAGGCTAGACTTGTAGCAAAGGGTTTCACCCAAAGAGAGGGAATTGACTTCAATGAAGTCTTTTCCCAAGTAGTTAAGTACAAAACCATAAGGCTTATGCTGTCCATCGTAGCTCACCAAAATCTAGAGCTTGAACAACTAGATGTCACAACTGCATTCCTTCATGGAGATCTTGAGGAAGAGATCTACATGAGCCAACCCTTAGGTTTCATAGATAAAAGGGCCCCAATCATGTCTGCCTACTGTTGAAATCCTTATATGGTCTAAAGCAATCCCCTAGACAATGGTATAAGAGGTTTGACACCTTTATAGTAAGTATAGGATTCACTAGGAGTAAATATGACAGTTGTTTCTACTTTGCTGTTTTAGATGAAATACCTATTTAGTTACTATTGTATGTAGATGACATGTTACTAATAAGTAAGTCAAAGCCTCTGATCTGTGAGTTAAAGAAGAAACTGAATGCAGAATTTGAAATGAAAGACCTAGGGGATGCTAGAAAGATTTTAGGAATGCAAATTGATAGAAACAGGAGTAAATGCAAACTGAAAATTCACCAGTGCTCATATCTGCATAAGTTAGTAGAAAAGTTTGGGATGTCAGGATCCAAAACTGTCTCTATGCCTTTAGCAAACTACTTCACCTTAAGCAAGTCCCAATGCCCTAATACAGATGCTGAGTCAATTAGAATGGAGACCATTCCCTATGCTAATGTGATTGGATCCTTGATGTATGCTATGATTAGCACTAGGCCTGACCTATCATTTGTGATATCTTTGCTGAGTAGATTTATGTCCAATCTTGGTATGGAACATTGGACAGCCCTGAAGTGGGTACTCAAATATGTTAGTGGATCTTTGAATGTGGGACTGGAATATTATAAAAGATCTGCCTCACTTGAGCTGGATGGTTTTGTAGACTCTGATTTTGCAGGTGAGAGGGACACCAGGAAGTCAACCACTGCATATTACTTTACCTTGGGGAGGGGGCAAAGCTGCATCGGTTGGAAGTCCCAGGTTACTACCCTATAGTTGCTTGTCAACAACTGAGGCTGAATATGTGGCGGTAACTGATGTATTTAAAGAGGCAATATGGCTCAAAGGGATACTAAGTAAAGCAAAACTGACTGAACTGAGACCAACCATTTTTCAGACAGTCAAAGTGTAATACACTTGAGTAAGAATCCAGTGTATCATGAGCGAACCAAACACATAGATGTTCGCTATCACTTTGTGAGAGATCTGATCACTAGGGGGGAGATAATACTCAATAAGGTCCCCACGGAGCATAATCCAGCAGACATGGGTACGAAGATTGTTACAATTGCGAAGTTCAAGCATTGCTTGAACCTACTGTCCATACAGTAAGCAACAGTAATAAGAGAACAATGAAGGACTCACTAAAGGCAAGCTGCACTAAGCACAAGGGCTGTTGTTCAACCCATCAAGGTGGAGATTGTTGGATGATGGCTTGAAACGTTGTCGTATTTGCACTTAAGTGGAACGACGTTGCTTTGATCTAAATGACAGAAACAATCTTGAGCGTTGATGAAAAGGAGATCCAACGGCTGAAATTCAACCCTAATGTCAACCATATAAAAGCAGAATTATTTTGGCAGTTTATGCACTCGATTCATTTTTCGTTTTACAAGTCTCTCTCTTCTTCGTTAAACACCATTGTTAAGCCTTTAGGGTTTCTACTGTTTGGGTTGAGTGTTTCCTGTAACTTGGTTGTTGAGTGACTGGTCAGGTCATTCTGGGTGTATTGTATACGCTGTATTTAGGGATTCGAAGGGTGTAATCTCTAGGGTTAGTTACAGGTTGAAGAAGGGGTTTTTGAGTGATTTGTGTTGCTGAGTGTGTAATCTGTAATCTTGACAGTATTAGTGCAGCGAGCTCGTGTGATTCTCGAGTTCAACGTGGACGTAGCTTGCTCAATCATAGAGCAAGTGAACCAATGTAAATCTGTTGGTCTTGTGTGTGATTCTTGTTCTTGATTTGTTGCTTTTGTTGGTTGATTCTTTCTGTGAGCAGTCATAACAATATCTCCCTGGCAAGTTTTACGGCACTAAAGAAAATGTCTCTGAGCATCTGAAATTGCTCTTCTAATATTTGTTAAGTTTTTTCAGCATCAAGAAATATTATACGCTTGAACCAGGGCTTAACACTCGCTTAACCAGTTTGCAAATGTTCCATGGGGCAATCAAGATGTTTGAGGCTATAGAGCAATTCTTTCCCAAGTCTATGAAATTTTCAGCAACTTCTTTCAGGAAACCTTTCTGTATTCTTTTACGTGTCCATTCAACAATAATCCTTCCAATTGGATACTTTCCATATATTTTATTGCTTAAGACATGACAACTGGATTACTGGAAGAAAAATTTCTCTCAACTGAAAAAAAAAAAATATACTGTATATATCCAATTAATTTACTTCACTTAATAATTATAAATAAACAAGTAGATAAATCTTTTAAGGATATAGAAACCAAATCGAACTACTTAACCTAAACGGTACTCGAGACACTTTCCTAATTTTATTCTGATTAGAAATCCTTAAAATATCTTTCTATATGCAATCCTATATATATATATAATATTCCTCATCGTCAATCTCATATTTCCCATCTTTTATCTTCTCTTCAATTTTATATCTCTTTCGTTTTCTCTTTTAGCAATTAATCCATGGCAAATCATCAAGAACAGGAAAGCTTTACAGTCGTGGACTATCCCGTTAACCCCAAAAAACCCCAACCATTGCTACCAGTCTCTTGGCCACGATCAACAGCGGCCACTACTGCTACAGACCACTCACACCACATCTCTCCAGAAACCCAGAACACGAACAAGACCTGGAAAGCCTTGAGCTGCAAGAAAATTGTTGTAATTGTAGCTTCCTCTGTAGCACTTCTGCTGCTAATTGCTTCAATTCTTATCTATTTTGCAATTTTTGTACATGGAAGATTTCTTCCCCCATCATTTAAAGTCAATTCACTCCATATAACTCCCTTCGATATCTTTCCTTCTCAGTTAACAACCAATTGGAACATAACTTTCTCCATCACAAATCCTAATCATCAACCACTCAGGATGTTTTACAGAGATGTCAAGGTTTCAATTTTCTACAAGGAGAAAAACATCTCGTCCGTGGCGATTGAACCTTTGTTTTTAAATCTTAATGGAAAGCCAATAGCTGGCTACTTAAAGAGTATTATCAATGGCTCGATGAAGCAAGATTTTGTTGCAAATTGGTCAAGTGAGGGCTTGGTTGAGCAAGATTCAGTGATAGATTTGTCAAGCGGCCAAGTGAAATTCACTTTCATAGTAGATGCAACAGTTTTTGTTAATCCCGAAACACCAAAAGAATTAGAAATTATTCCGGTGACGGTCTCGTGTGAGGATGTTACGGTTGAATTTTCATCTCATTCAAAGAGTTCTATATGGACAATGTTGGACACTTCAAGCAAATGTAAATCTGAATGGGTTCCTGATAGGATCTTATATTGATTAATTAGGTAATTGTAGGGAGATTTGTAATTACAGTTAATTACTGGTTCCTTCCCATACAAAAGTTGCTCCGGTTTTTGCATCCGATATACTCTTAGTTCCTTTTAAAAATTAATTAGATAGTTCCTTTGTTGACTTGCACTGGAAGATTTCATAGTTTAATGTGAAGAAACTATAAATTCCAGAAAATTCTGTTTTGTTATAAAAGAAAAACTCACGTCACTGACTCTGAATTTAACACATATCCGAATTCTAAGCTTCCTTAACATCCTCCCGCAAATTTTTACCCAACAGTTATGGCTTCGTATATTGATTTGTCTTACCATTTTATTTGAGAGATATTTTACATAAAAATACCTTTGATTCAGCATAAATATTATTCGATTTCGAACTTTATATCCCTTTGGAATCCTAGCAATGACTCATTTAGTTATACATATTGATGTTTGTCGTCCACATCATGTACTGTAAATGACGTCATGACTTTTTTAAGTGTAAAAGAATTTTTTTTGCTTAAAAAGTAAAATGAAACAAAAATCAACAAGCAAGTGAAATCATGGGTACAAGTCTTTAATCTATTCAACACAAGGAAGCAGGAAAAGAAAAACGTCTTTGAGGGAGTTCACAATAACAAGTTGTTCTTGGACATCTTTTGGATAACCATTGTTCTTCAAAAAATGATTCTGGAATATCTGAAAAGGTTTGGAGATGGAGAGAGGCTGAACTGGGGCCAACAGGGTGCCTGTATTGGGACTGCAGCTGCCTCTTTGCCAAGTGCGTACCTGCCCCTCAAAAGTCATTTTTCAGATTAAAATATTACAATGTATAACAGAACTCTTTTCAGATTTCTCAAGTGGAAGAAAAATAGCTGTAAATTACAACAGCATAATCTTTTCACTTATTTATGTACAAAGATGTTGCATTTTACTATAGAGAACATAGTGCGAACGTCTTCGGTTTTTCAATATCCAATAGTTATCGGCTCTTTTATCTTACTTTCAATTAATAAGGTCTTCATAATAAAAAATAAAGATATCCCCATTAACTTTATTATATTTCGTAAGTTCCATTCAAGCATGCGAAAAAGGGGGGCCAGGTTGGCTTATACCATACCCAAAAAAAAAAAAAAAAAAAATCAAAAATCAAAAATCAAAATAAAGGTAATTCATAAACAAGAATAATTATCATGTCACACTAAACAGCCCATAAAAGAATTTGGTAAGTTAATTTTCTCAGAACATGATTCTATGATATAATTTTATCGAATCAGATTCGTTAGTAATGTAGGATAGGAACACCAATCATATAAGGAGCTCCATCATTCTAAACTTTATCTTCATTACTCTGCCGACAAGACCACATCAAAATTTCATGTCAACGGGGCATAAGAAGCATCATAATCTCACCAGCTGAAGCATGGGCCGTTATAAATAACTTTCCACAGCAAGAAGCATACCATCTGCCCTATAAAATCAGTAACATCTTCTGCTATGTGAAATAATCATGAAACCTTCCTAATTAGGTTCTTATATCCGCATCCCACACATCTAAGTATAACTGTCCCTGTTCATGGATCTGGCCTAATCTCAAATGTAACACCAAGAAAATCTCTGATGCTTCTGAGCGTTTCTATTCCATATGGTGACAGCTTTCCAACACAAACCTTTGAAACATCTGGTTCACACAATGCACAGAGAAGAAATAACAAACCCTACAAACAGAACATAACAGCTGTTAGTGTTAGGTGATATAATGGAAATATAACTAACGGAACGCATCACTGAGACACACAGCATTTCATTTCTTCTTCCTCCTTTTTTCCCTCTCCTCTGTATCAATAATGCGAATCAAAGCTAAAATGTCAGCAAAATTCTACAAATTAATGCAAGCCTTATACCACAATGCTATAATGTTGAAGGCACCACATAAATCTTAAAATGCTGGCTTAACTAAGATAAGATTTCAGCTTTATTTTGCAAATAATAATCACGCTGAAAATATATATATAAGAATCCCACTTTATACTAATAGCCATGGTAATTGTCAAGCTGAACACAATGTTTGTAAGGTATATATTTTTATGAACTCAGTTTATGAAGAAAGAAGTCGTGGAAAAACCTTTGTATTGCATCCGAAAATAGGGTGCTCTTCTACTACAAAGGTTGATAGTTTGGCAATATGGCTATTCCCAATATTTTGGAGGACAAAGCTATTCCGCATTATATAATGAGAAAGCAAGGGAAAGGAAGGGTAATGGTCTAACTATCGCATTCTTCAAGAGAAGTCCTTCACTAATAAAAATAATTCAAGGCTGAAAAGTTATTGGAAAAAAAAAGGCGGATTACATCACAGTAGCCATGCTTCCTGGAATACTATTAAGCCAACATTCGAAAAAAAAAAAAAAAAAGAACTAGTTATCAAGATTGAGGGAGAACAACATAAATTAGATTTAAAAAGGCATGTCATATAAACGAAACGGTTTCCATCAAATGACCACGGGACTGGAGGGATGGAAGAAGTTGAGAATAAACCCAAAGTCATAAATGATGACTTGTGGTGCTAAATTCCTAAGTCAACTTATAATTTGAATCATTCAATTCCGATCAATAGGCAAAACCCAGAAATGGAAAGAAATCCTTTAGAATATTTCATCAAAATAATGAGGAAAGTCAAAAGACGTAGAGATACGGGAGTAATTTATAACACAAACCTGGTGTGTCGAGTCTACAACTCCACCTTTCTGAATCTCTTCAAGAAGAAATGAAGCAGTTTCCTCACCAACATTCTCCGGCGGCATCAACTCCTCCTTCTCATCATTATCAATTTAACCTTCCTTCTCATCATTATCAATTTAACCTGCTTCTCCTTGTGCATAAGATACTGTAGCATCAGCAGAAATGAAGCTATCAGAAGTAGTTTCTGTAACCAGTGAAATTCCATAACCAGGTGACCTGCCATCAAATCGCTTCTCTTGATGAGATAAATTGTACTTAGCACAGAATTGTAATGATTTTTTTAAATATAGATATCTAGCTAAAAGAAAGAAAGATAATATCTACAGCAAAATGAGGCCATACTTTCCAGCTTGAGGACCAGCTTTATGATCAGTAAATATGTGAACATCTGGAAGCAGACGATTGAAGATTCCACGAGCAGCATGAATCATGGAATTTTCAAACTGAGAAGACACTCTGGTTGAGTAGGTGACCCCTCTAATCCTTTTTACCATTCCTTCATCAAGCCAATTAACTGCCTGTACAGAGAAAAAGCATAAGAAAAATATGCAAAATAGATAGCCTCCCGTACTCTTTTATCTTTTTTTGTCAGTCTTTTTCTAATTTAATTCACTTTACTTTACCCTCTTTTATCTTATCTTTTGCTGTTACTGTTTCCAATGTACTGTGCACCAAGGTTATATCTTGTAATCTTTTGGAAAACATTCTATTTGCAGTGTACTACATTAAAATTCAAAGGCTCACCGTTAACTTATCAATAACTGGAATAGTCAGAATAACTTCTCCCCCACCATGAGGTGGAGATCCACGACTCTCTATTTTCAGCCCCAGTCCTTCAGAAGGGACTCCAAAGCGCTTCAACATGGGTAAGGTAGTTGAACGGAAAGTGTCAACACAAGGGTCCTTAGAATCATTTGTGATTCCTGAAACAAAAAATAATATTACTTGAAGAAACACCCTTTTAGTGACAAATATCACTCCACATTTGATTTACAGCAAGAGACATATATCCACACACATTGATTCAAGTTCCATGTTAAGACTAAGAGCAGAAGCTTCTAATATAAATGGTGCTTTAGGTCTTGAAATTTTTATAAGTTTAAATTCTATCCCTTACTTTTTGACAAACTTTATAGTGTCTGATTATTTGTGTCAGAATATCATTAGTTAACAGAGATATGATTACTGCATCCATAACTAAGATAAAGTCTAGGGTGGATGTATTAGTAAGTTTGTTAAACGAAAAATAAAAAAATAAAACTGGAATACACACACTGTGTAATGAGAGTAATAGTAATCATATGACAATGATCGTATCATTACCAAAAAAAATTTTACTAGATTAATTTTTTTTTTAATGGAGTGTTGGATCAATTTGCACATATATTAAACATCCTATAATCTAATGCTTTGTGATAAGTCACAAAATATGTGGTTAATAATTTGAACCCAAAAAGTCATCGAAGTTACAAACCTTCCGGTTACTAGATTAAATGTTACTCATACCAAAACCTTGGGATCGTATCTAATCGAAGGTTAGTATCAAGAATACAGTCACTTTCAATACACTAAAGTGTGTGTTAAGATTCTAGGGTTAATGAATAACTGATTCAGTGATGAAAACTTAGTAACAGATCAACAATCAAACTCATGACAGATAAAATAGAGACAAGTAGAGAACAAGACACAGCAAGATTATAGTGGTTCGGCTTTACAGCCTACATCCACTCTCTAAAGCTCACACTAGGGATTTTATTATCAATCAAGAATGTACAGTGATAAAGCTTTCATTAGAACATAAGGTAAATCATCAAACAAGGAAAGAACACACCGATTAGATAAAACCCTAACTAGCTTTGCCCAAACTCTGCCCTTTCTCTCTGGACAAGCATGTGTTAAATACGCATGCTTTACTCCTGGATCATCAGCCATCTGTCCTTGATTCTCCATTACTGAAAGCTTGCTGGATCAATTCTAGAACTTTCTTCAAGGTGAGGAGCTGTCCTGCCAAACAGGCTATCGAGCCAAACAGAAATGTGAGAGAAAAGGGGGCTGCGTGAAAATGAGAAGACCTAATTAGATAAGTCTTTAGGTTGGCCAAAAAACGACGTCGCATAATGGAAGTTTGACTTGAACACTTATGCTGACTTCCACCGTGGCAAATCAGGAGCCACGTCACCACAATTCTCCACCTTGGCTTCTTGATTTGTCAATCCCCCCCTCAATGTGGCCTTGGAAATTTATCAGTTCACTCTTGAACTTGAAGCAGACTCATATAGAGTCTGTGTTTCTCAAATGGGACAGGTTTGGTGAACATGTCGGCTGGGTTGTGAGATCCATCAATTTTCTCAATCTCAATTTCCCCTTTTTCAATCATTTCCCTAATGAAATGAAGGCAGACATCAATGTGTTTGGTGCTCTCATGGTAAACTTGATTTTTACAAAGGTGGATCGCACTGATCATCCTTTGTTAATCTTCACAGCTTGCTGCTCAACACCAAGCTCACTGATCAAACCTTTCAGCCAGGTGGCCTCCTTTGCTGCCTCAGTCAATGCAACATACTCTAATTCAGTTGAAGATAGAGTTACCATATGCTGCAACTTTGACTTCCAACTGACTGTGTTTCCCCACAAAGTAAAAACAAAACCAGATGTTGACTTTCTTCTATCTAAATCCCCTGCATAATCTGCATCATAGAACCCCTCAACACACTCATCACAACTATGATTTTTCTTAAAAATAATTCCAACTGATTTAGTTCCTTTTAAGTATCTCATAATCCATTTAAGAGCCATCCAGTGAGTCCTTCCTGGATTGCTCATGAACCTGCTAACCAAGCTTACAGCAAAACCTAAATCTGGTCTTGAACAAACCATCAACTACATTAGGCTCCCCAGTGCACCAGCATAAGGTATCCCTGCCATTTCCAGTTTATCAGTTTCAGTTTGTGGACTTTGCTCATGTGAAAGCTTCAGGTGAGCACCGAGAGGAGTCTGAACAGATTTAGCATCCAGCATGTTGAATTTCTTCAGAATTTTTTCAGTGTAGTCCTGTTGGACTAACTTTAGACTTTCAGCAGCTCAGTTTCTGACAATAGAAACACCAAGGATTTTATGAGCCTGACCCAGCTCTTTCATTTCAAACTTGGTGTTCAACAGCTTCTTCAATTGACACAGCTCAGATTTATCATGGCATGCCACAAGCATATCATCCACATACAACAGTAAAAAAATGTGTGTCAGTTTTGAAATTCTTTTATAGTAAAAACAGTTGTCAAAGTTACATCTATTAAACCCTATTTCTAGCATAAAAGAATCAAATTTCTTATACCACTGTCGTGGTGACTGTTTCAAACCATACAAATATTTTTTTAAATGACAAACTTTACCTGTATCACTGTTGTAACCTTCAGGCTGCTCCATTAGGATACTTTCTTCCAAATCTCCATGCAAGAACGATGTCTTTACATCAAGTTGTTCCAATTCCAAATTGAATTGAACTACTAGAGAAATCAGGACCCTAATGGATGTATGCTTGACCACAGGAGAAAGAATTTCATTGTAGTCAACCCCCTCAACTTGTGTGAACCCCTTTGCAACTAACCTAGCTTTGTACCTAGGTGCATCCTGAGTTTTCAAACCTAGTTTTTTTCTTGAAAATCCATTTACATCTTACCACTCTACAGTCCTTTGGTTTATCAACCAGAGCCCATGTGTTATTCTTCATAAGAGAATCAAATTCTTCCTCAATGGCTCTCTTCCATTCCAATTTTTCAGATCCAAAAACTGTCTCTTGGAATGTCTTAGGTTCATCATTCATCTCTTCCTCCACCTGAAGAGCATAAGCCACCAGGTCTGCATATCCTAGTCTACTTGGGGGTCTGATTGTTCTCCTGATCCTATCTCTTGATAACTGATAGTTAGTCAAATTTGAGGTATCTACACCTGGAGTATTCTGCCCTACTTCATGATCACCACTTGGTTCTTCCTCAAGGGTATCTAACTCCTCAACTCCACCTTGATTCAAACCTGGACTAAAGCTGGAATCTGTCACTTCCAATTCTAGGTGTCCAGCTTCTGAATAAGCGTTTTCAGATTCATCAGGTCTGTTTCCTAAGCCGAGTAGAGTATTTTCTCTGAATATGGCATCCCTATTTACAATACATTTCTTAGTTTCTAAATTCCAGAACTTGTAGCCTTTAACCCCATCTGGATACCCTAAGAAGATGCATTTAGTGGCTCTAGGTTTTAACTTCTCATCCTTAGAATGAACATAGGCTAGACATCCAAAAATTCTAAGGTTTTCAAGGTTTACAGGATGACCATTCCACCTTTCGAGTGGGACTCTAAAACCTATAGCTGATGAGGGTGTTCTGTTTATCAAGTAGACAGCAGTATAGGCTGCTTCTGCCCAGAACTTGACTAGAAGTTTGGAGCATGACAGGATACTTCTTACCTTTTCTAAGATAGTCATATTCATCCTTTCACAGAATCCATTCTGCTGTGGAGTGTGTCTCACTGTCCTATGTCTAACTACCCCATTAATTCTACAGTAGTTATTGAACTCCTCATTAATGAATTCCAAACCATTATCAATTCTTAGCTTTTTCAATTTCTTTCCACTTTGCTTTTCAACCATGGTTTTCCATTCCTTAAATCTAGAGTAGGTTTCATCCTTGGTTTTAAGAAAATAAATCCAAACATACCTAGAGTAGTCATCCACAATACTCAAAAACTACCTACACCCTCCAAGTGAATAATGCCTAGATGGTCCCCATAAATCAGAGTGCACATATCAAGTGGTGAGCTTGAGTAGTGCTGTCCAGTCCCAAACTTTACCCTGCACATTTTCCCAAATACACAGTTCACAAAAATTCAAATTCCCTGTTTTATCCCCACCTAGTAGGTTTTGTTTGCTAAGTTCACCTAAGCCCTTTTCACTAACACGGGCAAGCCTTCTATGCCACAAGGTAGTCTTATCTAGTTCCTCAGTTGCCCCAATATTGACGTCTCCACTATCAGTCCTACCTTTCAAGACATACAGCCCATTTCTTTTTTTAGCCTTCATAATAACTAAAGACCCTTTTAAGACACTAAGACTCCCATTAGCAGCCTTATAATTCAGACCAATAGAGTCTAAGGTTCCAAGAGAGATAAGGTTTCGTTTTAGGTCAGGATATACCTAACATCAGTAAGTGTTTAGTTAATCCACTATGAAGATTCAGTTTGACAGATCCTATTCCCTCAATATGACAGACAGCATTATTTCCCATCATTACTTTCCCACCATCTAAAGGTTGAAATGAGCTAAACCACTCCCTATTAGGTGTCATATGATAGTGCAACCAGTGTCTAGGATCCATTCATCCCTAGTATTGCCCTCTAAAATAACTAGGACCTCTGAACTCTCATATCCTTCAGATACTACCCCTGCACTGCCTCCATCATCCTCTTTCTCATATTTCTTCTTTTTCCTCTCAGGGCAGTCTCTCTTAAGATGACCCTCCTTATGACAGAAGAAACACTTCCATTTCCCAGGTTTGGACTTAGACCTATGTCTATTCTGCCCTTCCTTTTTCCAATTCTTCTTTTCAGATCTTTCTCTTACTACAAGACCCTCACCATCACTCACATTCTTATCCCTAATTCTATTTTCAGTATCCTTAGCAGAGATAGCTTCTAATACTTCTTCTAATTTCAGAGTCCGCCTACCATATTTCAAAGTCTCTACAAAGTTCGAATAAGTTTTAGGTAAGGAATTTAACAAGATTACAGCTTGATCTTCATCACCTATTTCAATAGATATACTTTCTAAGTCTTGTATTATCTTAAGAAACTCATTCTTATTATCTTTTAGTGACTTTTGTTCATCCATCTTAAACCCAAACAAACTCTGTTTTAGAAATAACCTATTAGGTACAGTCTTAGACTGATAGAGTGAGTCTAACCTACTCCATATATCTGCAGCAGTCTTCTCTTTCTTGACTTCTCGAAGCACTTTATCGCCCAAGCCAAGAATCAGAGAACTTTTGGCCTTGTTCAGCATGTCTTGTTTTTTTGTGGTGGTTAACATATCAAGTAGTTCTTCTTCTCCTTTCAGAGCCAACGCCAAGCCTTCTTTAACCAACACTACCTCCATCTTCATTTTCCATAAGCCGAAATCATTTTCATCTGTAAACTTTTCCAACTCAAATTTAGTCGACATGTCTTTCTTACAAATTAGAAAAAACACTCAGTAATAGGAAAGAGATCAGTTTTAATGAAATCCTAAAACACGACTAAAGAGCAGAGAAACCCTAACTGGACCTTCAACCAAGCTCTGATACCAATTTGTTAAGATTCTAGGGTTAATGAATAACTGATTTAGTGATGAAAACTTAGTAACAGATCAACAATCAAACTCATGACAGATAAAATAGAGACAAGTAGAGAACAAGACACAAGAAGATTATAGTGGTTCGGCTTTACAGCCTACATCCACTCTCCAAGGCTCACACTAGGGATTTTATTATCAATCAAGAATGTACAGTGATAAAGCTTTCATCAGAACATAAGGTAAATCATCAAACAAGGAAAGAACACACCGATTAGAGAAAACCCTAACTAGCTCTGCCCAAACTCTGCCCTTTCTCTCTGGACAAGCATGTGTTAAATACGCATGCTTTACTCCTGGATCATCAGCCATCGTCCTTGATTCTCCATAACGAAAGCTTCTTGGATCAATTCTAGAACTTTCTTCAAGGTGAGGAGCTGTCTTGCCAAACAGGCTGTCGAGCCAAACAGAAATGTGAGAGAAAAGGGGCCTGCGTGAAAATGAGAAGACCTAATTAGATAAGTCTTTAGGTTGGCCAAAAAACGACGTCGCATAATGGAAGTTTGACTTGAACACTTATGCTGACTTCCACCGTGGCAAATCAGGAGCCACGTCACCACAGTGTGTTTGACTTCTTTCAGCTTGTGGGTCAAGAGATCAAGACTTTTGCCACTTCCGACAAGCTTCACTACAGCAAATGATAATTGATATAAGCTTGAAGTAATTTCTTGAGCATTTCGTTACCATGGAAAGTGTTTAAAGTGATTAGTTGTTGAAACAAATAGAATTTTTGTTATCTAAAGGGTGTTTGACTTCTTGTTTCAGCTTGTGGGGTAAGGGACCTAAACTTTTGCTGCTTCCGACAAGCTTCACTAAAGCAAATGATAATTGATATAAGCTTGAAGAAATTTCTTGAGCGTTTCATGGCCATGTAAAATGTTTAAAGTGATTACATGTTGAAAGGTATATATATTCACTCTGCATGCATCTTAATAAAAAGTTATATGTTATCTCTTTATCATTTCTTTGGCTCGATCAAGCACCATGTCCACCCCATTCTCTAAGGGCGGTTGTTTGCACGAGTTTTTCTTGAATTTTAATGGGACTCTTAGCACCCAAGAGAAGATGGCTCTCGGCTTGTGCCAAAATCTATTGTTGCGAGAACTTTACTGTCTCTGGCCAAAAAATGCTGAGTGAGAATCAATACCTGAAATAGAACCCTGAAATCTCGCAGATAAGCCTTACCAAGCTTACGAAGGTGAAAAATCTCCAGTAGCTTCGAATTTTGGAGGGACTCGCGTTGTGGCTTCGCTCTTGAAACAAATTTTGATGGTGGAATCATGGTAGTGATGAAGACGAGCGCACCGGCGTAACGTATTTGGTTCAAACACCTATGAGGAACCACCAATAAAGAGCTTCTTCATTTTCTTGCGGAAGCTTTAAAGAGTTTAAAGATTTTAATCTTCCTCAATGTGGCAAATTGTTTCTCTTGCTTTGGGAATTAACGATTCGGATTGAAAGAGGGATGGCAAGATGGAGGAAGCATATTTCTTCTTTGTCTTTATTTATATTACACTCTACTTTATGTAACTATTGTCAAACTAGAAAATTGGACAAGCTATTCTCAAAAGTCGAAATGATATCCAAATTGATGTGGTTAGAAGTGGCAGGCGCCAAGAAATTTCAATCTTGGAAGCGTTGTTGGAGGTGTTATATGCTTAGAGATGGGAGACCAAGTTCCTGCGATGGATTGCTCTTAGATGGGCATTCTTTACAAGTGGAGCAATCAAGCATAACAGGGGAGTGCGAGTATGTAGAGGTAAACAAGAATCAAAATCCATTTTTGTTTTCGGCACCTAGGTGGTTGATGGGTATGGTCGTATGATTGCAACATCGGTGGGCATGAACACCACATGGGGCCAAATGATGAGCCAAATCGGGTTGTGAGACAAGTGAACAAATACCTTTTAAAGCTCACGAGAGAAAATAATGTCATTGGTAGACATAGTTGGAGGTGCTATTGCTATTTTTGTTTTTCTAATCTTGTTGTCCCTTTACTCCACTAGTCATACAAAATACCCGATGGAACTATTGAATTTCATAGTGATCGTATCGGTTGATGTAGTTATTCATGTTGTGAATTTAATGTTCCCGAGATAGTCTTCCCTTGGTTGTGGACGGTTGCCATTGCGTATTCGATGAAGAAGATGATTGTCGATCATGTTATGGTGAGAAAGCTCTGCTGCGAGACAATGAATGTGTGGTGTCATCGTACTAATAAAACGGGAACTCTCACCCGAGAACAAGATGAAGGTCATAAAGTTTTGGCTTGGCCAAGAACCCTGTCAGAGAGGGTTGTGCTTCTTTAATTTATCCACCGGTTATCGATTTGATCCAACAAGGGGTTACTCGAATACGGCGATGGCGCCTCTTGGGAAACTTTGGGGTCTAAATTTGAGTTTTCAAGTAGTGATCCGACCGAAAAAGCAATTTTTTCTTGGGCTTCCCAGGGAATTGCACATGGATATGGAGGAAACAAAGCGAGTTGCATTGTTCTCCAACTTGAGGCCTTCGACTCGAAAAGAAATGTTGTGGGGTTTTGATGAGGAAGAAAATAGACGACTCTATCCACATTCTTTGGAAAGGAGCGAGAAATTATTCTAGCGATTTGTTCAAGTTACTACGATGCTGATGGAAACATGAAATATCTAGATGTTGTTGAAAGGGGAAAGCTAGAACAAATTATTCAAGTTATAACAGATAGCGGACTTCGATGCATTGCTTTTGCGCATAAACAAGTTCAAGAAGAAGAGCATGAAGATGTAGAAGATCAAGACAAGCTAAATCAACATAGTCGACCTATTAGAACTGGTTGGTATCCAGGGATCCATGCCATCTAGGGATAAAACAAGCTGTGGAAGATTGTCAACATCTTTGGAGTAAACATCAAAATGATCACCGGTGACAATATTTTCACCGCAAAAGCTGTAGGCTGAATGTGGAATTCTTGGACCAAACTCGTAAGACATGCCCATTTGGAGCAATGGTTGAAGGGGAGGAATTTAGAAACTACACACCACAAGAGAGAATGGAGAAAATTGACCAAATCGTGGTGATGGCGAGGTCCTCTCCTTCGATAAAGCTGCTCATGGTACAAAGGTGCTTAAAACAGAAAGGTCATGTGGTTCTTGTCATTGGGGGATGGCACAAAAGATACACCACTAAAGGAAGCAGATATAGGGATGTCCCATGGCAATTCAAGGGACCTGAAGTGGCAGGAGTTCGATATTGTCATCATGGATGATAATTTTTGCTTCTATAGCCACGTTTTGAGATGGGGAAGATGTGTCTATATCAACATCCGAAATTCATTCACAGCTCACAAGAATTGTTGTTCGCTCTTGTGGTTAACTTTTGGCCAACACTTTTGGTCGGTAAAATCCCTTTCACTGCCAGTTCGATTATTGTGGGTAAGCTTGATCGTGAACACATTAGGTGCTTTGGCCCTTGTTACGGAGCAGCCCGCTAAGGAGCTCATAGAGAACCCACATTTGAGTCGAACTCAGCCACTTGTCACAAACGTTATACTGAGGAATCTTTTTTCTCAAGCTTTTTATCAGATAGTCATCCTCTTAATCTTACAGTTCAGAGGTGAATCGTTGTTTGGTCTAAATGAGAATCTAAAAGACACTTTGACATCTGCCACAGCCACACCAGACGACTATGCTTCGTGGAAACAATGCAATGATGTGATCCTCTCTTGGATTCTCAACTCACTCACACAGGACCTTGCAGATAGTGTCATTTTTTCTACCACTGCCCAGGAGGTATGGGAAGACCTTTGGGATCGTTTTTCTCAAAGAAATGCCCCTCGTATTTTTCAGATTGAGAGGGGCATTGCTTGTCTTGCTCAAGATCAGATGACTGTTGCAGCTCAAGACTAAAAAAATTATGGGATGAACTGGGATCTTATAATGACACTATTTGCTCTTGTGGGGCAAACCATAAGAGACACAGATTGATATAATTTCTCATGGGACTCAATGAGTCCTATAGAGCAATCCGAGGGCAAATTTTGTTGATGAATCCACTACCTGATGCTGCCAAGGCTTATTCTTCCATTGTACAGGAGGAGAAGCAGCAAAGCTTGGGGGCTGCACGTGAGACAGCAGAGAACTCAGCCATGGTTGTTCGAAGGGCTGAACCAGTGGCTCTGGCTGTTCGACATGGACAAGGTTCTTCTTCTCGTTCCAACTCATCTAATCGAAAACCTCTGCATTGCTCTTATTGTGATCGTGACCATCATGTACGCGAAACATATTGGAAGCTGAATGGGTGCCCACCAGAACACCCTAAACATGCATCAAACAGGTCTAATCAAGGACACACTCATTTCAAGCACAACCATAGCCATCAATCCTCAGTCAACAATGTCAAAGAAAGTCCAATAATGCAAGAAGTGCCATCAGTGACAAATGGGCTTTCTGATTTGCAAATTTATCTATCATGTAGGGTAAAGGAACAACACAACCTGCCAATCCCAAAGCTAATGCTGCTTCCTCAGGTTTGTTACAAAAATTGTTACGCCTCCATCAATTAATTACCGGCAGTGGTGCCACAGATCACATTACTTCATCTCCAACTTTGCTTGTCAACGGCAGTAAGAATACTTTTTTGCCACCAGTTGCTATGCCAAGTGGAGAACAAGCTCCGATTACATCCATTGGGAATTTACCTTTGAATTCTGCTGTTACTTTAAAAAATATGCTTGGTGTGCCATCTTTTAAGGTGGATTTAATGTCAGTGAGTCGAGTTACCAGAGATCTAAATTGTTCAGTAACTTTTTTCCCTTATTGGTGTATTTTGCAGGACTTGACGACGAGGATGACGATTGGTTTGGGTGAACAACGAGACGGACTTTATTACTTGGTTGCATTAGCATCAGAGAAGTCAAAACCTCAAACTCCATCTGCAGCAGCCACTTCTTTCCGTTCACCCAGTTCTCAAGTCACCTCCACCTCTTTATGGCATCGCCGATTGGGGCATTTGTCTTCCTCTAGATTAGATTTTATGGCAAAACATTTGTTAAATTTCCCTTTTCAGTCTAATAATGCTTGTGATGTTTGTGCACTTGTAAAACAAAGTCGACTTTCGTTCTCTGTTAGTTCAATTTCGTCTGTTAGACCTTTTGAATTAATTCATTGTGACATTTGGGGTCCCTATAAAATTGCCTCTCTTTCTGGTGCAAAATATTTTTTGACTATTGTGGATGATTATTCTAGATTCACATGGGTATTTTTTATGCATCACAAAAGTGAAACACAACATTTACTTATCAATTTTTTCTCATTTGTCCAAACACAATTCCATGTTTCTATAGCCAACATTCGGGTTGATAATGGTGGAGAATTCTACTCTATGAGGGAATTTTTTAAACAAAAAGGGACCACTTACCAACATTCTTGTGTCTATACTCATCAACAAAATGGGGTTGTAGAGCGCAAGCATCGTCATATACTTGAGTCTGCTAGAGCTTTTCGTTTTCAAGCCCACCTTCCTTTACATTTTTGGGCAGAATGTGTTTCTACTGCTATTCAGATAATCAATCGTTTGCCCACACCACTTCTTTCTCGCCAAACACCTTTTGAACGACTTTATGGTAGACTTCCTTCTTATTCACATATTTGAGTTTTTGGGTGCCTTACCTATGCTACTAATGTGTACGTTCCCCATAAATTCGCTCCTCGAGCCAAACGATGTATTTTTCTTGGCTATCCAATCAGTCAGAAAGCTTACAAGCTTTATGACCTTGCCACCCACAAAATATTCACTAGCCGTGATGTTGTTTTTCATGAAACTATTTTTCCTTATGAGTCCATTCCATCCACTTCCTCAAATTCAGCCCCAGTGATTCCTCTTTCTGTACCTGATTCTTCCCCACCACTCCAACAACCCTCACCATTGGAACCAATTTCTCTTGTCTAACAACCCTCACCGCCAAATGCACCTGCTAGTCTTCCTCCCGAACCTATTTTACGCCGCTCTCAAAGACTACATCACCCTCCCATGGCTTTACATGATTATGTCTGCAACCAAGTAACGTCTCCCAACCATTTGCCGTCTTTGTCATCAAGTCCACAAAAAGGTACGCGATATCCCATTTGCAATTTTGTCTCTTATCATCGTTACTCACCACAACATTGCTCTTTTACTGCTGCTGTCAGTCAAGATATTGAGCCTACATCTTATACAGAAGCAGCTTCTCATTCACATTGGCAAGAAGCAATGCAATCTGAATTGGCTGCTTTAGAAGCTAATCACACTTGGTCTCTCACTTCTCTTCCTCCTGGTAAGAAGCCTATTGGTTGTCGTTGGGTTTATAAAATCAAACGACACTTGGATGGTACTATTGAGCGTTTCAAAGCTCGTTTGGTTGCAAAAGGTTACACACAGTTGGAAGGTATAGATTACCATGACACTTTTTCTCCCACTGCTAAAATGATTACTGTTCGTTGTCTATTGGCTTTAGCAGCTGCCCAGAATTGGCCTCTTCACCAACTTGATGTCAACAACGCTTTTCTTCATAGCAATCTCCATGAAGAAATTTATATGTCTCCACCTCCTAGTCTTCGGCGACAGGGGGAGAATCTAGTGTGTCACCTTCACAAGTCGTTATATGGCTTAAAGCAAGCTTCCCGACAATGGTTTGCCAAGTTCTTTATAGCTATCCAAGCTGTTGGCTTTGTTCAATCCAAAGCAGATTACTCATTATTCACATGTCAGAAAGGCAAAAGTTTTACAGCTTTGTTGATATATGTTGACGACATTCTTATTACGGGTAATGATGTCAATGCCATACTAGCTCTCAAGCAATTTCTACATAGTCATTTTCGGATTAAGGATTTGGGTGATTTGAAATATTTTCTGAGCATCGAAGTTTCTCGATCAAAGAAAGGTATTTCCATCTCGCAACGAAAAAATGCTTTGGAAATTTTAAAAGATGGAGGATTTTTGGGTGCTAAACCTGTGAACTTTCCCATGGAACAAAACATAAAGCTTTCGGATTCAGGTGAATTGCTTAAAGGTCCGTCTCAGTATAGGCGACTTGTTGGACGCCTAATTTATTTGACTATTACCCCGCCGGATATCACCTATTCGGTCCATGTGTTAAGTAGATTCATGCATGCACCACGGAGACCACACATGGAAGCTGCCTTGCGTGTATTGCCTTATTTGAAAAGCAGTCCAGGGCAAGGCTTGTTTTTCCCTTCTCAAAATGATTTATCTTTGCGAGCTTTTTCTGATTCGGATTGGGCTGGTTTCCCAATATCTCGTAGATCCACTACGGGTTACTGTGTTTTTCTGGGATCTTCTCTTATTTCCTGGCGGACAAAGAGGCAGAAAACCGTATCTCTTTCCTCAGCAGAAGCCGAATATAGAGCCATGACAGGTACTTGTTGTGAATTATCCTGGCTACGTTCATTATTGAAAGATTTGAGAATATTGCATCCGAAGCCAGCATTGTTATATTGTGATAACACAGCCGCCTTACATATAGCTGCCAATCCCGTTTTCCATGAAAGAACCAGACATATAGAGATGGATTGCCATTTTATTCGTGACAAAATACAAGATGGTTCAGTTGTAACCAAACATATTGTCTCAACAAATCAACTTGCAGATGTGTTCACCAAGCCATTGGGAAAGGAAGCTTTCTCAACTATGATACGCAAGTTGGGAGTTCTTGACATTCACTCTCCAACTTGAGGGGGAGTGTTGAGAAGGAAAGGTCAATAACATTCATTGACAAATATATTATATTAATTATATATTTATTTAATTGTCTTTCATACTTAGACTACCTAGAATAGATTAGCATGATTGTAGGACATATTTGTTTTGTTGTCTTTTATATTTAGACTACCTAGAATAGACTAGCATGATTGTAGGAAAACTTTTGTATAAAGCTATGCCCCCTTATTCAATAAAAAACAATTCAAAAGGCATATATTTTTCTCATCTTTTCAAGTCATCCTCTTAATCTTACAGTTCAGAGGTGAATCGTTGTTTGGTCTAAATGAGAATCTAAAAGACACTTTGACATTCAATATATTTGTGCTTTGTCAAGTCTTTAATGAGTTCAACACAAGGAAGCTGGAAAAGAAAAACGTCTTTCAGGGAGTTCACAAGAACAGTTGTTTTTGGGGATTGTTGGGATTACCATTGTTCTTCAAATAATGATTCTGGAATATCTGAAAAGGTTTGGAGATGGAGAAAGGTTGAACCGGGGCCAATGGGGTGCCTGTATTGGAATTGCAGCTGCCTCTTGGCCAATTAGTTGGATTGTCAAATGCATACCTGTTCCAAAGAAATCATTATTCTGATACGTACGTAGCCTACATCATGTTGTGTTTTATTGTATTTTGTACGTTGCTCCAATTAGTAGCTTACATCTTTCGCACTTTCTAATACATGAAAATGAAAAAAAGTCTTCTGTGCGTCTTTTTACAGTAGAATTGGTCAATGAAAATATGTCATCTCTCAGCGAGAGTGAAATATCTCTCATTAATTAATTGTATTGCGACAAGACGCAATATATATTCCTTAATACTTCAAATATTCTAGAAGTTGAAATTTTCCTCAATATTGTAGACCAAATTTGAACCTGGAAATAACACGGAAACTTTAAGAAGTCTTATCTTCATGATTAGGAATTTGATGAATTTAATTAAGCCGACCAAATTCGAATAAAAATATTTTTTACTGAAATATTGAAATTTAAAAATATCTTAAAATCAATATTTATAGTTTGATTGAATTTAACAGTATATAGCTTTGTTATCAATATAAAAAGAGTCGATTAAAATTATTACAAATTAGTTATGTTATCAATACTTCATGTAAACTTACAACCTTAGTGATAATGTGTTTTCTTTTTTAAATTATCCTACTACGTTGTAAGCAAGCAGCTGCTTAGGGGGGAAATAAAATAAACTCTTATTTTTATCGTCTTTTTCATTTAGTTTTCTTCCTTTTGTCATATTTTTATAAAAATAACAGGGGAGATAACTGATGAGTTTCCAAACCACTGAGGCCTTAATGTATTTATTCAAATCACAAGGGAGCTTCATAAATTTATCAAAAATAATAAGCATTTGGAGTAATTATCAGATGCATATGGACATGATATTTCTCTACATTCATTATAAGGATAGGTTTGTAATATTGATCACTTGTTGGTGGCAAACAAATCAACAATTAATGCCTGAAATTTGTGAACTCAATTGACTTTATATCAATCTTGAGGTTGAAAATGAATCACACATTGTTAACGGAATCTTCTAATAATATTAAAATCACCATTTTATGAGTTTGCTCCATTATACTGACAAGGGTTTATTTGATTTTATTCTGTGAGATCACTTATTATAAAGTTTATATACTTGCTAAGAATTTTTCGTTTTTTAAATTTTATAATAGAATATTTGATATTTTTATTACTTTCTGAGCGTAACAAGCGGTCTTATACGAGAAAAATAAGATATACTCTTTTAATATATATAGTCAATAATAATTAGATATGTTTTACAATACATAAATCAAAACAAATGCTGATATATTTACAAAAATCCAAGCGATGGAGCTATCTGGAATCAATTCTGCTTTAGCCAAGTGGGTGGAGGCCAAAAAATCTTGGAAAAGCTGGAAACTCCATAGCTCCACCCGCCATTATCATCCTCCAATTCAAAGGTCACAACACTCACAGCAGGATAATCAAAATCCAATCTTGAAAAATCTCTATCAAACAAATAAATACAACCCCCTTTCCTCCCCGAGAATCCTTCACCCTCAACAAAAAACGAATGATTTTCACCCAGAAACAACGCCTTCTCCTCCAATCCATCCCTTACTTTTGTCCACCCTCGCCTCTCTTCGTCAAGCCTGTAAACGTCCACACGAACCGAGCAAAACTCATCATCAGAACCCAAGCCAAATTTGTTATACTTCTCTAACCAATACTTATCTATCAAAAACAAATCGCCGAACGATCTTATCAAAGAGAGTAACCCATGATTTGATTTCGTAACCGCAGCTGCAACTTCGATAATCTTTAAAGATTTAGGAACAATGGTGATAGTACGACCATTGGAACCCATGGCGAAAAATTTATTGTTATGAAACGGAGGGTATCGATGCGGGTTTGGAGGCGTTTTGCGATGCAGTGGAGGAGGTGTTCTGGGAGAGTGGACCAGTCCGGGGAAGGAGTGTCCATGGATGCTAAAATCAATAGGAAGAAGAAGAAAGACAGGTGTGTTGTGGGAGACGACTTAATAATTGAAAAGACGTTCATTGTTTTGTCCAGGTTCATAAATATTTCATTGTGTCTAGATTCAATGGATTCTGATAGTAGGTTACTACGAGATTGATGGGACTGCTTTACACCATTAACCGTTGAAAATTTAGGTCATGACAGTTGGGGAGTAAACGACTTTTTCCCACCCAAGGTTTGCCATGATGTCCTTTTTCAGTTTTCACCCAGAATGTATCAAAATGCCTGTTGAAAATTTACATCATTTTTAAAATTTAGTATTCAATTTGGTATATGTTATTAGGAAAGATTATTCTTATTTTTATTACTTTGAAAAGCTTATAAAACTTAAAGTTGTAACGATCTCAAACTAACTCTAAGTGTAATTTATTGTTTTATTTTTAAATAATTTATTGTTTTTTAAAGTCAACGCCTAGATCTCTAGCCGTAGATCTGGGCAAAAAATGCAATATCGAAGCATGATCAGTCAGATCTAATCGGTTGTGTGTCATTCCGATGACTTCTAGCTATCATTTGACGATGACAGTCGGTTGCCAGTAAAAAGTTGGATGGGTGAAGGTGTTTTTGTTAATTTTAAAATTTTTATTGAAAAATGTTATTGTTAAATATTTTAAGTTGAATAGAATATAATTGGATTTTGAAAAATATTAAAACAAACATATTTTTTATTTTTTAGGATAGGATAGTGGAATATGATAGGGTGAGAATAACTAAACAAATGGAGCCTAGCCCTTGTTTGGTACACTTTTCAAACTCTATTATATTCTACATTTTTCATTTTTTAGGTTAGGATAGGATAGTGGAATATGATAGGATAGGATAGTGGAATATGATAGGATAGGATACTGGAATATGAAAACGTGTTTATTTTAATATTGACTATTCAATTCAAAATCCAATCATATTCTGTCTAACTTAAAACATTTCACAATTATCTTATACAATAAAAGTTTATAAATTAATAAAAACGCCCCCACTCACCCAAGCCACTATCACTGCAAACAGTCACTGCCGATCGCCAATCGCTGGCGTTAGAACGATATTGAAATGGCTGTTTCTATGGCCATTTTACGGCCAAAGATGTGGTCATGAAAATACCAGATATATGCATGTTTTCACGACCACATCTTTAGTCATGAAATAGCCATAGAAACGGCCAGATTTAACCGTTTCTCGAAAAAGGCTTTTTTCGACCATGGCTTTGAACCAGTCAAATTCTACTATTCGTGCACCATTATGATGATTGACGCTGGTGGATAGCAGTTATTTTGGATGATTAAGGGTATTTTGTTAACTTTTAAATTTTTTATAACTGGAGTGTTTTAGCTAATTTTTTAAATATAAGGAAATTGAGTTAATTGTTATTTGATATTTGATATTTGATATTTGATAGATATTTGAAGATAATTATGTTCGAAGTGGTATATAATTAAAGGTAAAATAGATATAAAATTCACGTTACTTAATAATGTTTTAAACCCAGGGTGGCAGAGAGTATCAGATTACCCTCAAATTATTAACGGTAAATACTATTATATTTTATTATTTGAAGCCAAATAGGCAAATACCATATCCCCCATCCAAACGAACCAGTATAAATCTAACTTATATAATGTGTAGATACAATGAATCTTCTTAGTGCACAATAAACATAGGACACAATGATTTTGACAAGAAAACAAACATCACAAATTTCTAAACTCAAAGCTGCTACGCAACTGAAAATTCCACAAACACCCATTTCTCCTTTTTCTCCCATGGACACTACTCAACCAGACTGGTCCACTCTCCCCGAACTCCTCCTCAACGCCATCGCTAAACGCCTCGCCACACGCATCGACATCCTCTCTTTCCGCGCCGTCTGTAACTCATTTTGACGTTCAGTTCCTCCTCCTCCACCACCCCTCTCCCCCCGCTCCGATCTCAAAATTTCCTTCCCTCAAACCCTCACACCTTACCCCTATGGCGACCTCTCTCTCGCCCAGTCCACCATATACGCCTTCGAACCCCTCAACTCCACACAGCAACCCGGCGAAACGTGGGTCCTCAAAGTCGAAGAATTGACCTCAGCAAAGTCCAGTCGGGGATCCTGTCTATAAACTTTGTTCCGAAAAGTTCTCCCAGTTGTTACCCAAATCTTTAAACTTGCTGGATTATCGAGTAAAGGAGATAATCAGAGTTTATAGACTTCAACTAGAGTCCAAAAAGTTCGACCCTTCTTGTTTCAGAAAAGTGGTAATTTCTAATGAGGATGAGGTCGAACTCCAAGTTATGGCGTTAATTACAGGAGGCAAAGTGGGCTTATGGAGAAGTGAAAACAAAACCTGGACGAATATTGAGGTTGGAGGTAATGGATTATATTTTGAAGATGTTATTTATCACAACAAGAAATTCTTCGCCACGGGTTCAGACGGACGTACAATAGCTGTGGATCCTAAATCTTTAAGTTTCTTCGAAGTGGCAGCTCCGGTGACAAAATCAAATCACAGATTAATCTCCTGGTAAAATCGTTTGACGATTTGTTTTTGATCAACAAATATTGGTTAGAAAAGTATAACAAATTTGGATTGGGTTCTGGCGACGAGTGTGGCACTGTACGCGTGGATATTTTCAAGCTTGACGAAGAGAAGCGCGAGTGGACTCAGGTAAAGAATGGAATTATAGAAAATAAAGCGGTGTTTCTGGGTGAAGATTGTTCATTTTTTATTTCGCCTGAAGAGTTTTCTGGGGTTAAGAGGAACTGTATTTATTTATATGATAAAGATTTCTCTAGGTTGGATTTTGATTACCCGGCAGTCTGTGTTGTGAACTTCTACAAGGAGGATGATAATGGCGGATGGAGCTATGGCATTTCGAGTTATTCCCAGATTTTCTGGCCTCCACCCACTTGGTTGAAGGTGGATTGATTCGTCTCCAATGTCATCGGCTATTTGTAAATATTATTTGTCAGCTTCTTGTGTTTTATGTATATTGGCTTAATGTTTATGGAGTATAAGTTTTTGTTCCTAATCTTGATTAATATTTAACTTGTTATATTTAAGGTTCTTTTTTCCGACGATCATAGAAATAATATAAATATCTCATTGAATTGATAGTGTATATTAAATGTTACTTTTTACGCTAGTTGAATCTGAAATCATCATCAAACTAAATTTCTTGGTGATTTATATAAATAAATATTGAGATTCCATTAACAATTAGTTTAAAGATTCCAGTAAAGTCATAGAGTTGTCAAATTAAAAGCGTCATGTGCCCGGTACCATCATTGTTAAATGATTGGTTGGTGTTTAGAAACTCTATTCCCATTATGAATCAGGTTGAAATCAAGTCCACATACAATTTTCCATACTCGATAAGGACGCAATACTCCTAAGAAGGGAAAAGACAGTTGGAAAATTAACAGTTTCATCCCTAAATTTGGTTCAAACAAACTTGACCCTTGTAGGAATTTTAAGTAACGTTTTAGTACTTGTTAGTAAAGTTTTACTTAATCCCTGTGATTAGCAAACCTCAGGACTAAGTTGTGACTGATAAATACCAAATCTTTACTTAAAAACTCTTCAATTACATGTCATAATGGTTTGATAACATTTTAATGTTTTTAGTTTTCGTCGACTACTAGTAAAATACTCAAAAAACATATTAAGAGTTGTTGATACGAGAATTCGTACCAACCAGAGAGATCTGATTGACTTTAGTAGAATCAGATCAGATGTGTGCGTGACTTTATGAAAATCAGCAATGCAATACAAAAATGCTGTAATTAAAGAACACAAATAATTTGTTTAAATGGTTCGGCAAGTTGATACTTAAGCCTACGTCAACTTTTTCTCTTATTATTTGTGAGCTTACAAGAGAATATGTAAAATCCTATACTAATTTGCTAACCCCTCTCTCATAGTTTGATGGGGTATTTATACAAGTTTTTGATAAAGGAAAGAGAGACAAATCCGGATTGCGATCAGACTTGGTATGCAGTCCTGTGATTTCAGCAATTGAGTGCTAAGATCACGCTGCCAACAATATGGATCTCATCTCTTCTGAAGTATCAAAGATTGAAGCTTATCCTTGATCTATCGAACAGCTGTTAAGATTGGTTGCTGTGATGAGCTTTAGTTAGGTCAAGCTTACTCTGGATCGTACTGAATCTAGGTCTAGTTATTTTGGGTTGTGCTAATTTTGGGTCAGACTACAATTCTGCGAGCTTCTGGGATCTGCAGGCTTTCTGACAAAATCACACACAACAAGAGTAAATACAATTTTCCATTAATTATCATATGTATTTAAAATAACAAATTACTTCATGTTATTATGTTTCATTAGAATTTTCATCATCAGTGGATAACATATGTTTTACTTAATCCATTAAATTAATAAGAAGTTCAACAGAAAATTAATGATAGAAGAAAATTGTCATTTTCGGGGGAGGAATTTTTTATGACATACATAATCAACTCTGATAATAATAATAATAATAACAATAATAACCAAAAGGTTAGTGATCCCTTTCAATCACCGTTTTGACATTTCTCTTGTCTATCTTATTAAGATTGTTTAAATTCTTAATATTAAAATTCAGAAGAAAGAGTCATGAATGCCCCTGATCCATTATTTTTTCTCTAACATTGGTTAAGTTTAGGATATGTTTTGCAAGTTTTTGAAAAAAATTATCTTTAATTAAATATTAATGAATGAAAACCAAGGAATTTTCTTTACTCTTGTCTATTCCCTTCTTGGGGTCTTATTCTTTCATTCTTTATACTATTTCCATTTACCCAAAAAAAGATGTTATAAGTTGGTGTACTATTCCGTAATTTAAAAATAAAAAATAAAAACACTTGATGCTAAGTAATAAGAAGCGAAAAGGTTGGTAAGCCATCCCTGGCCGGTTTTTTTTTTTTTTTTTTCCTGTTTAAGGGGTGTTGTTGGGTGTCCATTCTGGCTTCCTTGCTTTCTGTTGTTAGGCAATGTCCCTTGCCTGTTTAGGGTCGTGTTTTTTCGGGTTCATCCTGCTTAGTTTGTAATTTTTTATATAATTGCCAATTACCCGAACCAAAAAAGATAGGCATGATCTATGAGAAAGAAAAACTCTTAAAAAGCTAAAGGTTATAATCATGTCATTATTGATGACAAATTGTATTTAATAATTTTAAGAAATTTAATAAATTCACACTTGTCTATAACTTTGTTTTAGAGCAATTTATTGTGTTTAGGAAACGGTATACATGCAATCTTGAGTTGTTATAATTTAATTATGTAGTCTTGATCAACAGTTTTTAGTAATTTGGTGTCCTCCTTTTTATCTGTTTGAGTTTATTATATTCTAGTAACAAAGCTATGGATACCGAAAAACTTGTACCGAAATTGTGTATCGGCCTACGTGTACTAGGCACGTGAATTTTTTATCAATTTTTTTTCCGATGGCGGTTCCGTCCATCAAATTTGGACGGCCGTTTACTCACATGGACTCCCGTCCATACTATATGGACGGGGGTCCATATACCAGGGACGGTCGTCTCCATTTAAAGGATGCCTATCCCTGAATACAATATAATAAAAAAATTTGTTAAACATTAGGGACAATCGTCCATTCATTATGGACAATCGTCCATTCATTATGGACAGGCGTCCCTTTATTTTGGACGGGCGTCCGTAAATATGTGACACCCATCCTTAATCCAAATATGAAAATAAAATAAAAAAAAAAAACTTTGGGAACCGTCCCTTATGTTTGGATGGCGTCCATTAGGAATGGACGCCAGTCCCTTACGTTTGGACAGACATCCATTAAGAATGGACGCCCATCCATACTTTAAAAAAAAAAAAAAAAAAAAAATTCTAAACCTCTTCTTTTTTGTCTTCATTCCCCTTCTCCTCTCTTCTTCTTGTCCACTTTACGCTTCCAGCAGATAATCCATACCATGGAAGCAATCATCAACATTAAGCACAGATTATACAGACACTCTCTCAACTACAAAATTTGCAATCTTTATACTAACAGTTTTGCCATTATTATGTGATTGTCTCATTGTCTGTTTTAATCTATTTAATTTATTTTGAATTTGTATGTTTTTGAACCAGTTTACGTGTAATGAAATCATATGTTAAGTACTACTCAATCATTGGAGCATGCATTATTCGAAATTTAAGGAGATAAATACCGTCCCACTTACTTGTCTAGGATGAACAATGTAGTATTTTACGTGTCCTTGAGCTTCAAAGACAACTTCTTCAAGAACCCTGGCTTATCTTCACCTTTGTAAACAATTGATACATGCTTCTTACCCAAACCTCGGACATCAGGACTACCCACTTGCCTAAACTCCGGTGGAGGTCTTATATCCAAAGAATCGGGCACTCCCATCTTCACCTATGTTTGCATAAGCAGTTTTTGTAGACTTAACACCCCATGGTTTAGGCTTCTTTAGAACCAGAGACAAAATCAATGTAATAGGTCCCAAATGCGAGAGAATGAAATGATCGATATTTTGTCTTCTTCTTGAGTGAGAAGTGTACCACGTTGCATAGAAATAATTACTTGCTTTCATTAATGACTGCATGCTTAAATAAAGCAAAGCCTCACACAAGTAAACTGAAATAAAGGGAAACTAATCGAATCGCAATCCACGTAAATAACTTAAACAAAACACTCCAGAAGTTAAGCATAACTCATGCACGTAAATCGATGCATAAAAGCATAACTCATGCACGTAAATTCATGCGTAATCCTACAACTAAAACTCGCACGAAATCTTGCAACTGCCTTGACCCATTCCCCTCGTCACGACCAACTTACCTCTTCAACCCATTCCTCGTCACGACCGACCTTATCCCAAGTATTTGGGATTTGGTCGCCTGTGTCTTGCCGATCATCGTGGCCTAACACAATGGAACTCGCCAAAATGGTAACGCCACCTCACTATAATTGCGTGGATTATCAAGGCCCAAAGTTTAAAACTGATAACGCTATCAAGAATCCCACTTACATCAACATCGAATGTGGAAGAACTTGTTGATTGCTGCAGTGCTTCTTCATATGTTAAAGCTTTAGCTAAACCAGTACCAAGAACTGCAGATACTAGCATTAAACCCCCATGAACGCTCCTTGTTAAAGACTCTCGAGAAGTTGAGAGTTTGGATAAAGAAGTTGTGGATAGAGGCTGGATCTTTCTTTAAGGGTTGCTTCTTCTTTCACAAAGAACTGATATAGGATGTTGACAGAGTGTGCCTATATAATCTGCAATTAATGTTGATGATTGCTTCCATATTATGGATTATCTGCTGGAAGCGTAAAGTGGACAAGAAGAAGAGAGGAGATGGGGAATGAGGACAGAAGAAAAAGAGAGGAGATGGGGAATGAAGACGAAAAAGAAGAGGTTTAGAATTTTTTTTTTTAAAGTATGGATGGGCCGTCCAAACGTAAGGGACGGCCGTCCCCAAAGTTTTTTTTTTTATTTTTTTATTTTTATATTTAGATTAAGGACGGGCGTCCTTATTTGCGGACGCCCTGTACAAAATAAAGAGATGTCCGTCCATAATGGATGGACGGCCGTTCCTAATGTTTACCAAATTTTTTTATTGTATTTTATTCAGGGACGGACGTCCTTTAAATGGGACGGCCGTCCCTCGTATATGGACCCCCGTCCATATAGTATGGATGGGAGTCCATGTGAGTGAACAGCCATCCAAATTTGATGGATGGTCGTTCACTAGAAAAAAAATTGATAAAAAATTCACGCGCCTAGTACACGTAGGTCATTATATAATTTCGATGTAAGTTTTTCGGTGTCCGTAGCTTTGTTGGAAATAGAGATCTATATACAAACTTTTCATGGAAACTTCTTGAGATAAAGAAGGAAAGGTAATTATAATCAGAGTGGGATTAAAAATGCTAAAATCGAGGATAAATCGAGTAATTAATTAACTAAATAATGAGATATTTAAAACATAATGCCAGCTAACATGGCCAAGGGTAATTTATTAGAGCCAAGGGTTTTGTTGTCCTGAATTTAACGTCCCCTTTTACGCTTGCGGCATCTGAAATCATCATCAAACTAAATTTCTTGGTGATTTATATAAATAAATATTGAGATTCCATTAACAATAAATTTAAAGATTCTAGTAAAGCCCATAGAGTTGTCAAATTAAAACGTCCCGTGCCCAGCTGCCAGCCGTTAAACGATTGGTTGGTGATTAGAAAGTCTATCCCAAAATGAATCAGGTTGAAATCAATTCCACATACAATAGGGGAAAAATATGGGTCCCTGTGTGTTTTTTTAGGTACCGGATAAGGACAATTCTCCTAAAAACGGAAAAGACAGTTGAAAAAATAACAGTTTCATCCCTAAATTTTCGTTTAACTAACTTTACTCTTGTAGGAATTTTAAGTAACGTTTTAGTACTTGTTAGTAAAGTTTTACTTAATCCCTGTGATTAGCAGACCTCAGGACTAAGTTGTGACTGATGAATACCAAATCTTTACTTAAAAACTCTTCAATTACATGTCATAATGGTTTAATAACATTTTAATATTTTTAGTAAAAGACTCAAAAAACATATTAAGAATCAATACAATTTTCCATTAATTATCATATGTATTTAAAATAACAAATTACTTCATGTTATTATGTTTCATTAGAATTTTCTATCATCAGTGTGGAACATATGTTTTACTTAATCCATTAAATTAATAAAGAGTTCATCTGAACATTGATGATAGAAGAAAAATTGTCATTTTCGGAGGAGGAAATTTGCATGATATACATAATCAACTTTGATAATAATAATAACCAAAAAGTTATTAGAGTATCTCTAAAAGACTCTTTATATGACTAAAATTCTTTATTATAAAGTTTATTCATAAAAACTAGAGTGCAACAAACTCGTTATCCTTTAAATCTAAATTAAAGAGTGAGTTTGACTCTCCATATCTGGAGAGTCAAATTTAATTCTCTATCCTAATTTTAATTAAATTATAAGTTTATATGCATTTTATTTATTAATTATCTCTCTTATTAAATCTCTTTCTTGAAAATAAATAGCATCTTCATTAAATTTAAAGAGTTATTTGGATTTGAATAAAAATTTTGTTATTTATATTTAGAAATTGATGAAGATATTCTTTATTTATATGAAAGATGCTAGTTAAAATAAAAAGCAAAATTGGAGATGCTCTTAACCCATTTCATTCACCGTTTTGACATTTCTCTTTCCTATCTTATTAAGATTTTTTAAATTCTTAATATTAAAATTCAGAAGAAAGAGTGAGGAATGCCCCTGATCCATTATCTTTTCTCTAACGTTGGTTAAGTTTAGGATATGTTTTGCAAGTTTTTGAAAAAATTATCTTTAATTAAATATTAATGAGTGAAAACCTAGGAATTTTCTTTATTCTTATCTATAGAGACTCCCTTCTTGGGTTTCATTCTTTCATTCTTTATACTATTTCCATTTACCCAAAAAAAGATGTTATAACTTGGTGTACTACATTGTAATTTTAAAAAAAAAAAAAAAAAATCGTGATGCTAAGTAATAAGAAGTGAAAAGATTGGTTATCCATCCCTGGCTGGTTTTTTGGTGCTGATTAAGGGGTGTTGTTGGGTGGGTAAAGGGTGTACATTCTGGCTCCCTTGTTTTCTTTTGTTAGGCGACGTCTCTTGCCTGTTTAAGGTCGTGTTTTTTCGGATTTGTCCCGCCTAATTTATAATTCTTTATTTTTTTATATAATTACCAGTTACCCAAACAAAAAAGATGGCATGATCTATGAGAAAGAAAAACTCTTAAAAAGCTAAAGGTTATAATCATTTCATTATTGATGACAAATTGGATTTAATAATTTTAAGAAATTTAATAAATGTACACTTGTCTATAACTTTAATTTAGAGTAATTTATTGTGTTTAGGAAACGGTGTACATGCAATCTTGAGTTGTTATAATTTATTTATGTAGTCTTGATCAACAGTTTTTAGTAATTTGGTGTCTTCCTTTTTATCTGTTTGAGTTTATTATATTCTAGTAAAACTAGGAAACATAATGCTAAAATCGAGTAATTAATTAACTAAATAATGAGATATTTAAAACAGAATGCCAGCTAACAGATAATTTCCAATAAAAATTGAACTCAAATTAAAATTTGGGAACTAATGAATTCGATTCCTTCTCAAATACTGATTATCTCTAACCAACTATACACACTATTTAATACAATAAACTGATCAAACTCTCTGCTTCTATAATTGTTTTCAAGAAAGAAAGTTTCCTCTTTTATTTTCTTCTGTTTTCTCTTCGTTCCATTCAGTAAACCAATCTTTTCAAGCAACAAAGTATTGTCTTTCACTTTCTCATTGTTTTCTCATCATTCCATTTAAAAAAACGAACCCATCACCATGACAGAGATCATGATTGAGACAGCAGAACAGGACTTCTTGAAGAACAATTTTGCTTCTGCTTTCAAGTGGGCTTCATTGGCGATGCTGTTGGATCCTTTCTACGGATCAGTTGATATCTATGCGGAGGCTTACCGAATTCACTTTTCTTCACTCAAGAAAACAAGTACTGGTGAAATGGACTTGTATGGTGTTCTTGGCTTCAAAGAACCCTTCTCATCAGTTTCTTGTGAGACGATCACTCATGAGTTTGTTCGACTTGCGAACATGATTAAGCCTGAGAAACATAACTCTGCTGCGGCTCCAGGAGCTTTGAAGCTTATAACCAACGCTTGGGAGATTCTAGGCGAACCCGATACCCGTCGCAGTTACGATATTCGCGCTGGTTTATTGGCACCGAGTCAGCCATTGAAGAAGAGAGGAAGTGTTGTTTCTTTGGCACAAAGTCAGCCAGTGACGAAGAATACAGGAAGTGGTGGTTTACTCGTATTGCCTCAGCTAATGAAGAGCAGAGATAATGCTGGTTTCTTGACACCGACTTGTCCAGTGATGAAGAAGAGAGGAAGGGCAGTACGCGAACGAGTTTCCCAAGGGGTTGCGACTTCTAAATACAGTTTGACAAGTTATGTCTAGGGTTACGGTTTTGAGTTTTTCTTGGAGAGAAGTACTTTGTTCTAATTAGTTATGAGTATGTAATTTATTTGTGAAGGCTTTTTATTCGATATGAATGTAATTTTCTTGATGACAATGAGTTACTAGAAAAGTTCTTGCCTGTTTTTCTCTTAATCATGTTGACACAGTTTCAATTATGGTTAAGGTTGGGTTAGAGTTCTTGGAAAGAGGTACTTTTATTTGATATGAATGTTGACCTGTTTCAATTATGTTTCTAAGTATTATGTAATTTATATGTTTTTTTCTTTCGTTTCCTTCACAAGAGATAGATATACATATAGATTTTTGTTTTCTTTTAACATACTTAATCATCATCATATGAAAACAATTATGTGCTTCTGCTGTTGCATCCTTTTTACGGATCAGTTGAACTCTATGCGGAGTCATGTCGTATTCACTTCGCTTCAGTACTCAAGGAGAGACTGACCTGTATGGTGTTCTTCGCTTCAAAGAACTCTTCTCATCAGTTTCTTGTGAGATGATTACGCATGAGTTCGTTCAACTCGCAAAGATGATTAAGCGTGAGAAACATCACTCCGCTGCGGCTCCAGGGGCTTTGAAGCTTATAACCAACGCTTCGGAGATTCTTGGAGAACCCGATACCAGTCGCAGCTATGATGTTCGAGCTGGTTGTTGGCACCGAGTCAGACATGCAGTGATGAAGAAGAGACAGAAAAGAGTTTCCCATCGGGTTGAGACTTCTAAATTCAGTTTGACAAGTTATGGTTATGGTTAGTTTGGAATACATTATAATTCGTTAATTTTATCTAGTCTATTTTTCAAGACTTTTAGTTCGATATCAATGCAACTTTTTGATGACGATCGAGGAGTTAATTAAGTTCAATAGCACCAAAGGAAAGTTGAATTGATATGCAAGAAAATAATAAATAAAAAATGGAAAAGAGAATTAAAAAAGTTAAGCTGCTAATTACCTATTGGAGAGTCAATTACAGAATGTAGTTCCCATTAGATTCTAAGAACCTCAAATTTTGATGAACGGGAGAGACTTTGCTTGCCTAGATTTGTTTAAGGGACAACAGATGACATGATCCGTCCCGACCCTCCCTATCCCATAGGCTTTGGACACACCCATGAGACTCGGGTGACCAAGACGTGGCATGTGAGAAAACTATGAAACCTGTTAATGAATTAAAACAAATAAATATAACATCATTTGTAAATAAACAGATGCAATTGAACTTTTACAAAATAAAACGTATATTATCAAATTTTTTCATATCTTTTACAATCCAAAAAATGAAATAAATACTTGATAAAGAAACATAAACTTTGCAACGGAAAATAAAACACAACTATGACACGTATGATGAAATGAAGTCGTGTGACTCAACCTTGAGTGAGATTTACTCCTCTACACGATCTCCTTCTTGATCGGGTAGGGATGGAAAAGAAAAACATTTAAAAATGAGGGGTAAGCTATAATGCATAGTGAGTGGAGAATAGGTTAGTATGCAATAAAATATTTTAGAGTGCGTTTGGTTTATTATTTTGGATAAGATTTTGGGAATAATATTGAGTAGTTGGATAGGAGAGTATTACGAGGTAAAATTTAAAAATTTATGAAAAAGCCCCTAGGTTTGCTAATTTAATTAAACACCCTAATGTATAAAATGACAAAAATACCTCTACCACCTGTAGTGCAGATTCCTGCCACCACCGTCGAAATCTGGTTGAAAAATCGTGTTACGACACAGACTAGTCAGATCTATGTCGTTATGGCCTTTTCCGGCCAGATCCACGGCCTGCCGTGGCCGCGACATCTGGAAAAGGCCAAAACGATGGCCATCTTTGGCCGTCAGAGACGGCCAAACCTGGCCTTTTCTAACTAGATCTGTGGTGGATCTGACCGGAAAAGGCCAGATCGGTGAACTTCTAGCCATTTCTGGTCGGCAGGTAGGCCGTTGTATAGATTCTGCCTACCACCGACGGTGGTTGCCGGAATCTGGCAAGTATGGGTCACGGGGGTGTTTTTGCTAATTTTTAAACTTTTTTTTCAGGGGGCATTTAATGAAATTAATAACCTTATGGGGTCTAAAAGTAATTAAAAAAATAGGGTAATATTTCTAGAATAATATGCCAAACATTATTTGGAGAATAGGATTAGGAATATGGGTAAAAATAATAAGCCAAACATGCCCTTAATATTCAATAAAACATTTATGCTCATAAAATCTCATTTTCATAAACACATTTTATAATATAAACCATTTTTCATAACCAATGCTGAAGTCTCTCACTACAAAAGCTTCATTCTGAAAACTTTTATGGTAACAAATCAATACTCATGTTCTCTAAAAAAAATCATTTCTAAAAACATTTCACATACAATAGCACTTGCATTAATAAATTTACATTTTAAATTCATGATATACGTATACATATCCAAATCACCTCTCAATTACATGTGAAAACTCTCATCCAACTAGTACTAGGGGAAAATCTATCCAACCTAGCAATATCATGGGGGGGATGGATACTATATATGGTGGTTTGAAAACTACAATCATCAATATACATACCTTTAACTCACCATTTTACATAAATCTCATGTCTTCATTCATTAAGAAAACATATAACATAACATTGAATTCTCATGTGTATAAGGCTAAAATGCAAGTTTTCAATATGATTTCATAATAACACTTCAGCTCAATTTTTATGTTATCAATAACAATTTTCACCCAAAAAAAAAAAAAAAAAAAAAAAACCTCAATTTCTCATGTAAACTAATAACATTAGCAATGAATCATATTTATATAAATCACTAAATTATGGCAAATAGTAAATCAAAACAACTCATTTGAAGTTTCTAACAAACATTTATTTCAAAATAAAAGTTAGGGTTTGGATTTTTCACTCACTATTTTGGAGCTTGACCCTTAAGCCAAAAAAAGATTAAAATTCTCTAATGATGCCCCCGCTTGCCTCACTATATACAAAATCCAATAAATCCTCCATACATAAGTCTCCCTAAGGTAACACCTCAATATTAAAATCATTAGACACTTCACACACCAAAAGATTAACCAAACTTCGTCTTTAACAAAACTGTCTTATAACCAAACATTGGTCGCTCTCGGATTTTTCATAAAAAATTCTTTCATCAATTTAAGCCATAAGTTTAATGGAACATTCTAGAGACACATAAGTTGTTCACAAAATTTTCTCAAGTCATTCCAGAATAAATAACTATTGAAAACACGATTTTCTTTCAACTCATTCAAAACTGCCAACTATTTCCAGAATTGAGGTTACTAACTTATAAAATTTGTAACAATTTAACCTATAATCAAAACCTCACGAAACTCTCTAGAATTAAACTAGACACATATAGGATTTACAATAATTTAAAATCATTCAATTTGGATAAAAATAGATGCATCAAATCATTTTCCAAAAATACATGTTCTGCAGAAAACAAAAATTCCAGAATTTACAAGACAAATTAAAAAATCCATATAAACTTCAATTCTTCAATTTTTTGAGTGAAATGAATTTTCAAACACTCCTCGATAAGTCTACAATAACATATCCAAAATTCAGTTTCAAACAAAAAACCAAAATATACAACGAATTTTCGGAACTCCAGATGGCCAGATTTTGTACAGTGAAGCTTTATATCAAAATCACATCTGTAACCAAATTTTGTTTAAGAAACACATATATGCTCTACCCATATAACATTATTAAACTTAATCTTCCCATTTTAGTGTAATCTCATGACATTACACTCAATTATAACCAACACAAATTAAATGAACTAAAACTCATCAAAGAGAGAAATTTTAGGCTTTACTCAGCTCCCATATGCTTGATCTTCCTCTATTCTTTCTGATCACTGGAGTTTTGTTCGCCGGTGGCCACTTTTCCACCACCTTCTTCATTCTCTACTCCTCTCTCTCTATGTTCTCTCCCTTCTTCCTTTCCTTCTTCTTTCTCTCTTCCCCCTTCCCTTTCCTTTCTTTCTTCTTCTTTTTCTTTTTCTCTCTCTTTCTTCTTCTCCCCGTTGTTCCCTTCTCCCTTTTCCTTTTCTTGGAATGATCACTGTCCATCAAAATATCTGGCAAATTTTAATTTCGTCCTTATTTGTTTCGGCTACTATTACTTCCTTAAAACTTTCAAAATCTAACACTTTACCCCCCAAAATCACAAAATAAAATTTAATAAAATTCAGTACAAAAAATACGCGGTATTACAACAGATCCTATACGCCACTGATTTAAAAAATCTAATGAATTCAAGAAAACTAGGAAAAATATATAAATAAACTAAATGCTTAGTGGATTTTCGTTTTCTGTTGTTTTCAATTAAAAAATAAATTAAAATCAAGAGAATGCAGGGGATTGCATAGCGGTAGGTCATGCAGGTTCAAAGATGTTGGAGCAGTTGTAAATCGGCTAGATGCGAGTTCAAAAATACCGAAAGTCCACTCGCTGGATTTCATAGTGGTAAAAGGGAGACAATAATAAAATTTTTATCTATGACTACAGGGAGCACAAAGTGACTAAGTGGGAGTGCAAAAATGCTTGAGGTGTTAATCCATTGAATAATACTGTGGGTACTAATGGATTTTACTAACCAATGTACTAACCTTTGTTAAAATCACACATAGTACCCTTTCTATGCGCATGGTATCCATACTATACTTTAAGTTAGTACACTAGTTTGTAGAATCCATTAGTACCCATAGCAGTACCCTAATCCATTTACTCGATTTCACAGTGATGGAGAACGGTGCTAGTTCTACAGTTAAGATTATGTAATTTTTGAAAATTAAAATAATTATTATAATAATTAAATACTAAGTTATATATGGTTCGTGCTACCAAATTAATATTCATTATTGGTATTAATGTTTTAATAACTAATCCGAGGTGAAACCCAACAAAGTGGTCGAGTCCCAAGTTGATCAGTTGAACCGATCCGACTAGTGATGTCATCATTTTTAATAATCAAATGCATTTATATTTATTATGACAAAAAATTAATTTTTTTTTTCCAATTAATTACAAATATTAGGATTAGCAGTACAATTCAAAATTGTCAAAATTTAATTTGTTGACAATAGCATACCGATCGAACTCTGTTTTATGTTTTTAGAATATGATGTAGAACTATTAACGGTTCCAGCAAGTCAACTTAAACATTAGTTAGAGATATAATTAAAGATTTTACAAATTTCTTGCCCAAGGAATTTGCAAATGTTTTACAAAAAAATCAGCATTTCCGCATCCAAAAGATTTTCATATATATATATATTTATATATAAAATAAAAAATTTCAATTGAGCCTAAAATTAATTTTACTCAACAATATCATTAAAATCTTTCGAAAACGAAGGTATAAACAACCAAAGTGAACACTGATTCACATGTCAATCACAACAACTTAACCGAGCGACTTCACCAGCTCAACATAAAAAATCCAAATCAAACTAACAGAGCTCTTCAATATTTTCTTCAAGCAAATAGATCCACATCACATATAAATCCTCCTCACCTTCACCATGGAGCTTCACAAACTTAACCATTACACATATTTCAAAAGATTCCTAAGAACCAAACAGAAACACAAAACATGCACCTCCAGACAATGAAGATAATGAAAGATGAAATGACGAATCGACTGTAGTTGAAGATGAAGAGATGAAATGAAGAAATTGATTGAAGCTGAAGATGAAATGAAAATGTGAAGAGATGAAATGAAGAAATTGAGAATGGAAAAAAGAAAATATGGGTTAGGGCTCGATAGAATAAAAATGGGGAAAAGAAATGGAATTTTAGGAATTAAACCGGGGGTAAGAGTTGACCCAGTTTTTCCCCAAAACCTGTTGGACCGGCGAGTTGCTATAATGATCCCAATCCAACCGCAGGTCATACCAAGTGAATTCATACTCTCGGGTTTTATGCCGGTCCGGCCCGGCTCAATGGTCGAGTCGGTTCAAACGATCGGACCGGACTGGGTTTTAAAACATTGGTTGGTACCATTGAGTCGGGGAAAAAGTAGATTTTTTTAGAGCTAGTATTCAATAATAAAGTGAAGGTTACAAAATTATTCAAACTGAATTTTCCCTGTTTTTTACAGACCATAATGTAATGATTCACAATTTTTAAATATCATTTTATCATTTATGTTAAAGAGTTGACGTCTTGGTGTTATTTACAAATTTTTATTTTGTTTCTCAGACAATAATTTAGTGAAATTGGGAAACCAATGAAAATGGATATATATATATATATATATATATAAGTTAAAAAAAAAAAAAAAAGGGAAACTTCTTGGCATAAAATAAAGGAGGTAAATATTTAGAGTGAGACTAAAAACCGCTAAAAAATAGGATCAATAGAGTAATAAACTAAATAATGAGAAATATTTAAAACTAAATCCAGCTAACAGATAATTCCCAATAAAAATTAAATAAATTAGAAACTTATTAATTTAATTGCGTGTCAAACAGTGATTATCTCTAACCCTACGACTCTTATATAATACAATAAACTAGTCCACCTCGTATCGATTGGTAAATGTCACTCTATCACATCTTTAAAAATATAGTTCCAAGGATCTAGGAAGGTCGGGTAAGTTTTTTCTCTAATTCTGGGATGCTGGAAGGGAGTCGTTGTTACTCCATGGTAAGTTATCATAATTATCTTAAATAGAGAAATAGAATTAATATAGTGATTAATTAACTACTTTCGTGATGGATGCTAAATGCAGTGTTCTGAAAACCGGACCGGACAATGACCCGTTCAAGGGTCTGGTTTCTGGTTTGACCTGTTTGACCGGTTGGATTGATCGGTTGGACCGTAATTTATAAAATTGCATTGTATTTCCTAAAAGTTTGAAATTCATCAAAAACACCCCTAAATACTCCCTTAAGGTTTGAAATCTATCTAAAACACCCCTGTCGCGCGAAGATTTTGGTGAGTAGTGGCAGCAGCGACGATCGACGGCCAATCGAAGCTGGAATCTTGGGGCTTTTGATATATAGGTGCCGGCGACTCTGATGGTGGTGCCAAGGAGTTCCATCGGCGCCGGAAATCGCCGGAATCAACAAAAGAAGTCGGACGGTCGCGTGAAGTTTAGGTGGACGGCGAGCTACGATAGCTGGACGACGGCCACTGAAAATGGAAGGGTTTTGTAGTGGAGATGCGGTCAAGTCTAATGGCGGTGATTTCTCCCTCGATCGGTGCCGGAATCCGACGGGATTCAACTGCGATTGGACTGCGATTGGACCGTGATTGGACCACGATTCGGCACTATTCCGACGGTCTAACTGCGGTCCAATCTGGTTTAAATGCAATTAACGGTTTTTGAAGTATTCCGGACCGGAAATGCCAGGCGCCACGGCGAATCGGCCTGACACTCCGATCCGGTCCGGTTTTCAGAACCTTGGCTAAATGATCTTCACATTTTTTTTATATTTTAATAATCATCTGATCATATTTAAGTAAGGATCAATCCATTGTATTACTTAATTAATATGATAAACAAGCAACTGTTTTTTTTTTTTTTTGGAGAAATTTATAGATAGATGAAATAGGTATTTCCATAAGAAATAGATGAAATAGTAGAGAGTTTACCATCAATCAGGAGTCTTTGACTTGATTTTTTTTGGCTAACATATGATGTCATCAGTCAGGTTTATGATGCTTCTTGGAATGCTCTCAAAATTGTTTCCTCCGACGTATAGATATCTCTGTGAGGATAATTGACCAAGATTTTCAGGTAACTCTCCAATACAGCATCCGGTGAGATTTAGTGGCATTAGAAGCGCAAATTCACAGTGGATGATGGTACTTTACTTTAGCAAGGCCTGCTACATTAAGCACCTTCAAAGCTTATATATTTTCTAAGTTGTTAGTCAATCCATCAAGGTTTGTTTTGAACATCTCAAAAGATTGAGATTTTCAAGAGATTTCAAATTACGGATATTACTAGGGAGAATCTCTAGCACTACACAATTACTCAGATTCAATGTAACTAGTTTGGATAGACTCTCTATTGATGGGGACATGACGGACGCTTGACGATTTGAAATCCCCATCAATAGAGAAATTCCACAATTACTCAGATTCAATGTAGCGGGTTTGCAATCAATGGATTTTAGTTTGTGAGAGGGTAGGGGGTAATCCTACAAGATTCTAACAAACGAGTGGACACGAAATTCGGGCTGTCCAACTTTGAGAGATCTGTCCACGTCCATGGGAAGTTGACAAATGTCTTTAATAATGGGCTTAAGAAGTCCAAAGAGGATCTAGAATGGGGCTGATTGACTAAATAATGGTAAGTGGGTCACTGATGGCCCAATTCGTAGAAAATGATAAACCAAGTTTAGGTTAAGAGAAAGCCGAAACACGTTATCTTTTTCTGTTATATAAGTCAAAATTTAGTATTTTCCAAATGTTAAATATCCCAACATAATATTGTTTTTTTTTTTTTTGACACTATAGGCCCTTAGTTAGTAAAAACGCGTATTATACGGACAGACGTATAATTCGCATATAATACTCGCGTATCCGAATTTTATAAAATCTGCCGTATAATTCACGTATAGTAATCAGGTGTCAGAGTAATTCGCGTGAATTATTCGCGAATTATTGAAAAAAAAAATATAACCTCACACCCCCAAAACGACGTCGTTTTGGTGGGTTTATACAAAAAATTAAAGCAGAAACAGATCTGGTTCACACTTCACCGTTCTGGGCCACGTTCTTCAAATCTTCTTATTCGCTTCAGCGATTTTTCTTCCTCAGTTCAGTTCTTCTTCAGCTTTTCTTCCTCTGTTCTTCATGTTTTCAGCTTTCTTCATCTCTTATTCTCTTCTTCTGGGCTTCAACTTCAAGTTCGGGACTTCAAAGGTACACACTTTACACTTGTATCGTTTTGGTTCAGCGTGAGTTCTTCATGGAGAGGAAGAGAAGTATGAAGAGTGTGTTTCGTTTTGGAGAATGAGAGTTTCAGAGTGTGCGAAGTGTGAGTGTTTGTTTAGAGAGAAAAAAAGTTTTTTTAATATATCGGAAGAGAAACAGGTGGGGGAGAGTGAAAGAGAAAGAGAAACTAATCTTTAACTAAATTAGGAAAAGGAGAAAGAGAGTAAAAAAATGAAATAATTGAATATTGATTATTGATTATTACTAATAGATACGGTGTCGTATCATTTTCTATCAGAGTATCAGGTTGTAAATAGTCAAATTTCAATACAGAAAAATAGGAATTTTTTATTCCTTTTAATTAAACCCTCACTTCATGCATGTGTTTGGTAGAATTCAAAAACTTGATAAATGAAAATAAATTATATTGACCCTTCATGACTTAATTTAAAAACTTTGGTTAATTTATATTTTATAGGAATTTTTAATTAAAAATTCTTTATTGTGTATTTGTGTTATTGGTTAATTAAATACTTTGCATTTGATCAGGTATTTGATGATGTTCTCTACTTCTCTTTTATGTTCTTGTAAATACAGTCAAATTGAATACTTTTGTATTTGAAATATTATGTTGATTTTAACCAGGTAGTCCATAAAAGTGTTAAAACTAAGATTGATATTGCCGTATTTTTCAAAACGTATTATTGACAATGCACCGTATTAAACCCGTATATACCCGTACCGTATTTTTCCCGTATCCGAATTTTATGGCCGAATTTTTATAAACGTATTTTTCACCATTTACTGTATTATACCCGTATAATTTCCGTACCGTTTTTTTGCCATACCCGTATTAACTAACTAGGTATAGGCCTCACGATTTTCTTTTTAGGCTTCAGGCCCAAAACGTAACATGTTAGGTTAAGACTTATAGCCCCATATATATGTGCACCCCCACTCACATGGAGCGACGTGGGACTTCACAACACCAAAATAATTATTTGTATTTTTGGCCAACTTTTAAAAACATTACATTGATGAAAAATTTATATATTCTGTTTACTTTAATTTTTCATGTCTAATTTTACAATAATTTTTATTTCAGGTCATTACTATGATAAATTTAAACTCCACTTTGATTATATTTTGAGTGTTCAAATATTTATTTTTAAGATATAAAAACATTACATAACTATCATGAGTATTATTTTTTAAGATGTTTATAATTTGTGCAAACAAACAACCTGATGGCTGATACTTGTAATATATTAGACATTAAAAATAAACAAAACATACTATTTAATTTTATGCGATCAAATCTATCTAATAGTCAAATATATAAACAAGAATGAAATTCAGTAAAATCATGTACATCTCAATGTTAGAGAATAATTTTTACTGTAATATTAAGTCGTAAACTATTATAATGATATATATGCATATACAGTATATATATTTTTTTATATTCAGGTGTTCGGGTTAGCTTGTGCGTATCTCAACTAATCTTTGAGATCTATTGAATACCTTACAAACTCAATATTCTAAATAAATCATAAATATAGTAAATAACATTAAAGTTGTTTGAAACTATGAAGTCAATAAAGAGAATAAATATTTTTAACCACCAATCAATTCCATAAAGAATATTATAACGGTATTTAATAAGTAAAATTTTGTATTCAGTATTCATTTGCCAATTGGCAGAAATAGAAATATCTATGAATCTATTCCATATTGATAATTAATATGTTGATCTAGTGTATCATAAACTAAATTTAGTTTCTTGAATATCCCGTAACATCTTGGGAAAGTTTTTAAAATTTAAGCAAATTCCGAGGAGCGAACCAGTGACTGGTAGTTTGCCAGAGTTTTAATTGACTCTTCAACTTGAAGTAAACCAAGCCACTTTTCGTGATGCCATGGCTGCAGCCTATAACAGCAAGGAGAATGAGAGCGTGAAGTTCGTGCAAGCCTTAAAGTTATCAAAATAAATTTAATAGAGCCAGAAGAATTAACATTCTAATTAATTAACTCAATTTGTACAACCTGTATTTTTTTTAATTTAATATTAATCTTCATATCGAATTTAAGTGAGGGTCACTTCGTTTTATTACGTGATGATATAAACAAGCAACTCGTGGAAAATAATTAAGAAAGAAGGACCTCCAATGGTTGAAATATATATATACCTCCAATGGTTGAAATATATATATATATATGCAAGATTTTGAAAGATTTTATGCTTTGCCTCTACATTTTTTAAAGGAATTGTCAAAGTCACCGTGCCTTCTCAAAGCCTTCTCATTTTTTTTTCTCCATAATGCTATCAAATAATGCATGGTTTTTAAAAATAAAAAAAAACTGTCATATCCACGACATAGAAAAATTAATTATAAAAGAAATTTTATTTAAAAAATAAAAATTTAAGCAAGGGAATTACCACTACAAGAAAACCTTTTTGAATCGATGTCATGCTCAACACCAGAGTCTTGTGCTGATGCAAAGTTGCAAACAACAATTCTCCAATGCTATTATGGCGTTCGGTATACATTACACCCAAACGCCACCAGCGTCCGGGTATTGGTATTTGCTTTGACGCAGGCACATTAACTAAAAAGCAATATTCTTTAATAGAATAATAAAAATAAAATATTGTCTAAACAAGTAAACAGTAACATTATGAGAGGGCTTTTGGTTCGGGAAATGTTGTATAACTGAGAATATAATATTAATGGAAAGATAGATTACCTTGAAGATTACTGAGAATGTTTGAGGAAATGTGTTTGGTTAAATTGGAATAAATTAGTAAGTATGTTATATTAATATGTTTGGATGGAGAAATAAATTGGTGAGTATGTTATATAAATTACTGAATTGCCCTTCTATTTTATATTATTATATTTAGATTATTATTTAAACCCCTACATTTAAGAATTTAGCTAAAACATCATTTAATAAAAGTTTAAAAATTAACAAAAGACCTTAGCCACCCAAGCCACTATCGGCCGTTGGTAGTCGTGTCTAGAACAACGCATGATCGACTAGATCGGTGCTCGATCGGCCAAATCCAACAGATGGTTGGTGGTGTTGGCTAGATCTGGCCATGAGTCTTGGGTTCATTAGTATTTTGTAAATTGTTTTCAAAATAAGGGCATTATTATCCAAAAAATTTAATAGATAGGGGTAAAATTATAACAAAATTAATATTACCAAATAATCTTAAAATACCTTAAAAAATGGTGGTTTTCAGATTACCACTTATATAACTAATGATAATTATTATTGGTTTTGGAAGATTACTGGAATCTTATATTACTTGTCAATCACACATGATAATGTAAGTAATATAAGATGATATTACCTCAATAATTGGGAATAACCCCAACCAAACAGCTCCAAAAAGTAATAATTCTCTCAAAACATGGCAGTTTATCTTAATAACCTGTCAAAATAAGAAAGTGCAAGCACGGGTGCCGTCTAGATTAATTCTCCTTCAGAATTATTATTATTATTATTATTATTTTTTTTTTTTTTTGGGTTAGTAATATTCATTAGAAATGAAAAAGAATTTACAAAAAGCCATATTAAAAACAGGCACCCTACAATAGGACAAGCCTTAGGTAGGCACAAAAAAATCAAGTAATCACCAAGACTACATAATTACTTAACAAAACAACTAAACACAAAAGCTAAACAAAGCAACAACGCAAAACGAAAACATGGAGTGCACACCTCAACCGAGGCCAACCAACAACACTCATTCCTCTTGTTTTGCAGTCTTTATAAACAAAAATTTGGGAGCAAGAGTAGACCAACTAACTCTAAACCAAACACAACCCAATACCAAAAGAAAGGACAGCCACCCGACCTTGAGACATGCCTAGGGGGAGCACAAAACATCCAAAAGGAACAAGGTACACAAAGCCAAGAGCCAAAACCAAAACAAAACACTCCTACCACTTCAGAATTGTTTTCGTTACGTCAGCAAGATAGAGTTCTTTAAAATAAATTATATATGCAAGATATCAGGGATTAAAGATGCTTGGCTAGCTCCATTAAATAATAGAAAAAAATCTCTTTGTTTTGTGACATGATTCCCATACTCTGTTGAGCCAGAAGTTAATTAAAAAATGACAATAAAGAAGTAGAGTCATTAGATTTTATGAAATTAAGATAAGTTACAAAAATAAAAATAAAAAATACAATCTAAAATTTAAATTATATCTTGTAGCATGAGTAATTTTCACTCATAATGCCAGTCAATAAACACTTTAATTTCGAAACACAAATCTGACAGTATCATTCTCCAAGTCAAAAATCTTAATATTAACAGCCCTGGACAAATCCTTATCGAACAAATAAATGCAATTCCCTTTACATCCATAGAACTCTTCAGCCGGCAGAAAAATTGAACATTCTTCACTCAGAAACAATGCTCGATCTTTCAATCCATCATTCACCTTAATCCACTCACGCTTCTCTTCATCAAGCTTATAAACATCCAAACGAGCGGCAGAACGCTCGCTGTCACAGTCTACGGAAAAACCAAATTTATTATACTTCTCCAACCAATACTTGTCGATCAAAAATAAATCCTCGTGCCACTTCACGAAACACATTAACCCTCGATTCGATTTGGTAATCGGAGCTGCAACTTCAGTAATGTTCAAAGACTTAGGATCAACCGTTATAGTACGACCATTTGAGCCCGAAATGTAGAATTTCTTGTTGTGATAAATAATATCTTCGAAATAAAAATCATCGCCACCGATTTTATCGATGGTCGCCCACGTATTGTTTCGACTTCTCCACACGTCCACTCTTCCTCCATTGATTAACGCCATGACTGCGAGTTCACTATCGCGCGATACAATTACTTTTCTGAAGCAAGGAGGCGACCTTTTGTTGGATTCCATTTCGAGCTGGTAAACTTGAGTTAACTCCTTCACTTGATAGTCAAGCAAGTTCAAGCATTTCGGTAACAATTGGGGAAAGTTTCGGAAGCAAATCCTGAAGAGCTGATCCGGAACTCTGACTTTTCCGGAGATTGATTCCTGGACTCTGATCAGCCACATTTCGGGGGTTTCTTGCGTGGCGGAGACTCTTTCCAGGGATTCGACTGCGTAAATCGTGCTCTCGGAAATCACCAGGAGTCCTCTACAGCCAGTTTGTGTTGTTACGCCGTTCGGAAACAAAATTTTGTGATTTGAAAGCGGGGGGAGAGGTTTTGTTGGAGGAGGAAGTGAGGATCGAAATGAGTTACAGACTGCGCGGAAACGGAGGATGTCATGGCTGGCGTGAAGGCGGTTTCCGATGGAGCCAAGGAGGTCTTGGGGAAGGTTGGACCAATCGACACTAGTTTTGCCCATGGCTAAACTTTTGCGAAATCGTGCGGGATTGTGGGAAGCTTTGAGCTTGCAGGATCATTTAAATAGAGACACAATCAAGAGACAAAATAATTAATATAATAAAATAGTACCGCATGTCTCACATGAGAAATAATGTATTAAATTAGAGGAGTATTTATTATGTAGGGAACAAGTATTGTTACAATGATAGTGGGGTTATTTTATTTAAGATTCGGACAGCTATAGATTAGCAGAATTGATTGCTTATTATTGTCGATTTTTTCTAAAGTACGAAATTTTACAAGTTTTTTAATAATTTGAGGTAGGACAAAATTTGTTTTTCAATAAAAATTGGTTTACAGATTAATTTTACAAACTTTCTTTAATAACCCCGACTAATGGTGAATCCAATGAATGAAAAGTAGGGACCACAATCCCCACTCAATTTTTAAAAAATTCTAGATTTTATATTTATTTAAATTTTTCCCCTAAAAAATTTTGAGATTTTGGGAACGAAACGACCTCCAATATAAGTTTGGATTTTGTTTTTGTAAAACCACGTTTTTAATCCTAATATATATATATATATGTATGTCATATTTGTTGTGATTTTTATTTTTATACAAATGCATCTATTAGTTTTTAAAAGTTTTATTAGGAGTAAAAATAAAAGGAATAAGAGTTGCTGGGTTTGCATATAACTGAGGGAAGAAATCTGGACATTTTTACAATAGAAAGCAGATGTGGCAAGGTCATGGTGAGAATAAGAGAATTTTGGGACAGTTTCATAATTCAAAGAAGCTGTTTTATATATAAACTGGGTTGTTCGCTCAAAATGAAGAAGAAAGAGAGAAAAATCCATAAAGAAGAAAGGAAGAAGAAGCAAAGGAAAAGGAAAAAAAGAAGAGAGGGAAGAATGGGTTTGGCCAGTTTTATCCATATGATTTTTCTGCACTAGGCTGAGACTTATGTTATTGACATGCGTTCTTGTGATGAATTTGCTAAGCTACAAGGAATTGGTGATTTGAGTAAGAATTTTGTTTAGTTTAAAAAAGACATTTTGTATCCATTGATGTATAAGCTTGTGAAAGTTATGTTGATTTTACAAGTTGTGACTGCAACCGTTGAAAGGGTTGTTTTTATAATGAATCTTGTGAAAAGTTGGTTACGCAATCAAATGGGAGATCAATAGATAAATGATTGCTTAGTCACCCATATTGAGAAAGATGTATTTGATACAATTGACGATGAGATGATTATCCAACGTTTTTAAAATACGAAAACAAGTCGAGGACAATTGTAGAAAAATTGTTTTATTTTTACAAAAATTGTGCTTTTTGAAGATATTTATTTATATTTTTGTAACTTTTTGTTGAAGCTCAACGTAATGAAAAAAAAAGTACGATTATGATTGGTTTTAAATTTTTTTTTTTTTTTTTTTATCTTTTGCCCCTATAGAGTGAAATTCCTGGATCTGCCACTGACCCGGACGTGATAACTCGCAATTGGTCACATACCAATAGCGAGCTAACATGTCATAGTTGTAAGAAAACGTTTGTTAGATTGAGTTGTAAGAAAACGTTTGTTAGATTGAGTTGTAAGTGTAATATTGCCCTTTGTTTTTAGTGTTAATTGATATTATATTAACCATTTGTCAATATTAATATACCCTCCAAAAAATTTATCTTACTTGGTGTAATTAATAAAATGATGATTTCGTGAATAATATTGCAATGTCATTTAAGATATAAGTTTTGGAATATATTTGGGGATGTATAGTATTATTCATCATTTATTATTATCTATCTATATTTAAATACAAAATTTTACAAGTTTTTTATGCTAGAAGTTTGGTCAAATTTTTAATTTAGTATTAATTGGTGATAATAAACAGTAAGTTAATCACTTATTACTCAATTTATACTAAACTAATTTTATTTTTCAAGTCTTTGATTTGAAAAGTTTTACCAAAATTTGTTTTAGTATTAATTGACAATAAATAAACAATGAGTTAACCATTATTATTATCGTTTATATTAAAATTATTCTTTAGTAATAATACAAATGTGATACGGCAAAAAAAAAAAAAAAAAGAAGGATATCCAATTATGAGAGATATGCAAAGAATTTTAGGGATTAATTATATGCTTTTTCTCAATAAACTATATTATAAATCATCTTAATTTTGCCACACGGTCTCTTGAACCAACAATTAGTTAAAGGAAATAATTGGGAAGTAATAACTTTGTTCTATTCGTGTTCTTAAAATAAGTTGAATAAACCCAAATGGTTAAATTTTTTTTTTTTTTTTAATCTAACAATTGTTTCTTAAGATTATATATATCTATTTTTTTTTTCTTTTAATATTGGAAAAACAGTTCAATTAAATGAGTTTATTAAAGAATTTAACTTTTTTTTTTCTCTAAAACAAATAATTGCGTATGAATAATAAATCAAACAACAAGCCTAAGTTTGGGCCAAAATATAATAGAATTGGAGTCCAATACACCTAGACTTCATGGATCCAGTGGCTTTTCTCAACAATGTTATTTTTCACACCTATATATATTAATTAATTAATTTTAATTTTAAATTCGCAAGCAAAATATAATTAATCATTCTAAACGAGATTGAGATTATGATTTATTATTCATGTTATATATATAGGTTTTATGCCAACAAACTCCCTGCAAGTATAAAAACTGACAATTTACCCCTTTCATCATGCAAATTAATGTTAGACTTTTACAATATGGTCCTGCACTTCTCATTAATTACATTTTGGTCCCTGTTGATGTGGTCATACGGTTGTGTCTCTTGGGCAGTTGTCTTTGATGGAAAGACAACTGCATATAAAGAAAGAAGTTGAGTCCCCATTCGATGCATTTTTGATTCCCAAAACCATCACCCAAATTTGCAGTCAAGTGGAAGATCCTGTAATTCATAAAGGAGCAAGAAGATCAAAGAAGTAATTGTTATGGCTGGAGGTTTGTCATTTATTTCCGTATGTATTCCATGGAATTTTTAATCTGAAATTGATTGTATTGTAAATGAATATTGGAATATGAATATGTGTTTTACATTTGGTATTAGAGCTTTATATAAATCTCTGCCTAGCATAAAGTTATTTGTTGCAAATCTGAAAAATATTGCATAAAATTAGGATTTTTCCATTAAAACCCGTACTGTAAATCAAGCATAACTTTTATTATAAATAGAATTTGTTTTCGATTTTGATATTATTGGAATCCTTGTTGAAAAAGCTTTCCAACGGTATATTATTTGTCAAAAACGGAGTTCTGGATGCAAAGTTATGCTAGTTTAAAGTTTTGGTTGGTAGTTATTGTTTGGGTGTTTTCGGAAGCCATTTATGGCATCTATTTAGGACGAAATTGTCATTTGGGATGTCACTGATATATGTTATAAGTCCACATTTGAGTTTCCCATCGAAAACGCCGGAAAAATGGCCGAAAACGGGCTGTTGAAAATCTGGAAAAATCCGGGTAAAAGTTGCAGAAAACCGGGTCAAGAAGAACCGACCCAATAGGAAAACGGGTCAAAACGACCCGATCAAAGTCAAAAGTCAAACCGGGTCAAACAACCCAGTCAACTCAGCCCAAACCCGTCAGTCAACCCGACCGGTCAACGGTTCAGACCGGTCAACGGTTCAAACCGGTCAACGGGCTGGGCTAATGGGCGAACCGGGTCAACCCGACCCGGCCAAACGGGTCAACCCGACCACACGGACCCGGCGTGGGACGCGCGTGCATGGCTTGCGCTTGCGTCAGGCGCGTGAAGGTTTAGGGTTGGGCGCGTGTAAGCGCGTGCAGGCGCGTGAAGAGACCGTGGAGGCGCGTGGGGGCGCGTGAGAGAGTGTGCTGCCTTCTGGCGGCGCGTGGGGGCGCGTCCTCTGGTCACGGTGGCGCGTGGAAGTCAGTGCCAGCTTGTATGATGGTTTTTATGTTATATATTATTTTTTTATGCATATATAATGTATTATTCTTGCATTGATTTGTGTTACATTATACAATTCATGTTATAAGTTATTTGATGTTTTATGATCGTATATATTTTTGATTAATTTAGAGTAGCCGCAACATCTAAATTATGATAATATATGCATTAAGAAATATTAGTTGTGATCATATTAAGGTTAATAACATCGGTTGTAGTTAATCATATTAGTATAATCATTTTACCCACAGGGAATGTTATATTTTTATGATTAATTAGGGATGAAATAAAAATTATTCTTATTTCTTAATTAGCCCACAGGCATTATGAAATATTAATAATTTCTAGTTTCATCATTAAAGGATAATGAATCATAATATGTAATGTCTTTACCCACAGGGAGATTTTATGATATATCGATTCATTTTTGATTTATTATTTGTTTTACATTGGTAAACTTATAATTTTTTATTGATGGTTTGTGCCTCATAATTTATTTAGTAAGCATGTCTATTGAATTACCTACAGTTGATCAAACTTTGATGATGGTTGAGGATAAGGTTCCTAATTTAAATGGTGATAACTACAAATCCTGGAGAGAGGCTGTCCTCCTTCATTTAGGGTGCATAGATCTTGACTATGCTCTTCGTAAGGAAGAGCCACCAACACCTACAGATACTAGCTCTCAAGCTGAGATTGCTTTGTATGAACGGTGGGAGCGATCTAACCGTTTAAGCATGATGTTCATCAAATCTCACATTACGAGTAGTATCCGTGGGTCGATACCGGAGTGTGAAAATGTCAAGGATCTTATGGAGGCAATTCATGCACAATTTGAAACATCGAAAAGGCATTAGGAAGCATCCTAATGAGTAGATTGACATCCATGAAGTTGGACTGGTATTAAAGGAGTCCGTGAGCATATTATGAAAATGAGGGACATAGGTGCTCAGTTGAAATCCCTTGAGATGGTGATTAATGATGATTTCATGGTGCATTATGTCCTGAACTCTCTCTCGTCTCATTATACTCCTTTCAAGATATCTTATAACACACAGAAGGATAAATGGTCAATCAATGAGCTTTTGACCATGTGTGTTAAGGAGGAGGAGAGACTGCATCAGGAAGTGAATGAAACAGCACATCTGGTGACAGGAAATGTCAAGTACGCTTCAACTAAGAATAAGAAGTGGAAGGGAAAAGGCAAGCTGCATGAGGTTATGAGCAAAGGTAATAAGGACAATATCAAGTGTTTCTTCTGTAAAAAGACGGGACACATGAAGAAGGATTGTCCTAAGAGGAAGGCTTGGCTTGATAAGAAAGGTAACCTCTTATCTCTTGTGTGTTATGAATCTAATATGATTTGTGTTTCACATAATGATTGGTGGATTGATTCTGGTTCTACAATCCATGTTTCTAATACCATACAGGGTTTTCTGGATCAAAGGAAGCCATTAGGAAGTGAATGCAGCATCTATTCAGGAAACAGGATGCCTTCACGTGTTGAAGCAGTTGGAACTTATAGACTTATTTTAAGTACTAATTATGTTTTGGATTTGGAACGAACCTTTTATATTCCTAGTTTTTCTAGGAATTTAATTTCAGTTTCTAAACTTGTACCATGTGGATACTCTTTCAACTTTTATGGTAGTTCTTTTAATTTAATTAAGAACTCATCTATTGTTGGAAATGGTACTTTGGTTGATGGTTTGTTTAAAATTCATTTAAGTGATACTGTTCCTTATAGTCTTATGACTTCACATGCTAACACTGGTATGAAACGTACTATTATGTATGAAAACTCTTCCTTTTTGTGGCATAGGAGATTAGGACACATCTCCATTGGTAGGATTAAAAGGTTGGTAAATCTTTGGAGTTCTTGAAACTCTTGACTTTACTGACTTTGATACTTGTGTAGACTGCATTAAGGGAAAGCAGACTAACAAATCCAAGAAGGGTGCCAAGAAGAGTTCTGAACTTTTAGAAATCATACACACAGATATTTGTTGCCCTGACATGAGCTCTAGTGGTCAGAAATATTTCATCACCTTTATTGATGATTACTCACGATATATGTATCTCTATATGCTTTATCACAAGGATGAAGCGTTGGATGCTTTCAAAATATATAAAGCAGAAGTAGAGAAACAATGTGGAAAACAAATTAAGATCGTGAGATCTGATAGAGGTGGTGAATATTATGGTAGATACACTGGTATAGGACAAGCACTTGGTCCATTTGCTAAATTTCTTCAAGAGCAAGGTATTGTGGCTCAGTACACCTTGCCTGGCACACCATCTCAGAATGGTGTAGCGAACGGAGAAATAGAACATTAATGGATATGGTACGGAGTATGTTTGAGTAACTCCAAACTTCCTCATTCTTTGTGGATTGAAGCTCTCAAAGCTGCGTATATATTAAACCGAGTTCCAACTAAGGCGGTTCCCAAAATGCCATTCGAATTATGGAAAGGTTGGAAACCAAGTTTAAGTCATTTACGCATCTGGGGTTGCCCAGTTGAGGTTAGAGTTTATAATCCACAAGAACGGAAGTTAGATCCTAGGACTATTAGTGCATATTTTATTGGATATGCAGAAAAATCCAAGGGATATAAGTTTTATTGTCCTAACCATTCCAGTAGAATTGTTGAATCAAGAAATGCCAAATTTCTTGAAAATGATGTGGTTAGTGGGAGTGATCAACTCAGAGACTCAGTCTCTGAGAAAATTGATGTTTCAGACAATGCTCCTACATCAAGTAAAAGATTGGTTGTTCATCCAAACAGGGTGAATAATGAGGAACCACTCAATCAAAATCCACATTCGATGCGATTGTTTTAGAAGATCATTTTGAACAACCTCCAATACAAGTGGAACAACCGGCCTGTATGATCTCAAGAGACTGCTGATACAACATTAAGGAGATCTACTAGAACAAAGAAATCAGCAATTCCTACTGATTATGAAGTGTATATGCAAGAGTCTGACTATGACATAGGTATTGAGGATGATCCAGACACGTTTTTACAAGCTATGAACAGTAGTAAATCTGAGTTGTGGTATAATGCCATGATTGCGAGATGAATTCTATGGCGGATAATACGTTTGGGACCTTGTTGACTTGCCTCCGGAAAGAAACCTATTGGTTGTAAATGGGTATTTAAAACCAAAAAAGGATTCATTAGGCAACATTGAGAGATACAAGGCTAGACTTGTTGCCAAGGGGTTCACACAAAAGGAAGGAATAGATTACAAAGAAACATTTTCTCCGTTTCTAAAAAGGATTCCTTTCGTATCATAATGGCATTAGTTGCCCATTTCAATTTAGATTTACATCAAATGGATGTTAAAACAGCTTTTCTCAATGGAGATTTGGAGGAAGAGGTTTATATGAAACAGCCTGATGGGTTCATTTCAAGTGATGGTGAGCATTTGTTTTGCAAGCTTAAGAAGTCCATTTATGGACTTAAACAAGCCTCCCGACGGTGGTATTTAAGATTTCACTGTTATCTCTTCATTTGGTTTTGTAGAGAATGTCATGGATCGTGTATATACCACAAGGTCAGTGGGAGTAAAATCATCTTTCTTGTGTTGTATGTAGATGATATTCTCCTTGCAACCAATGATTTGGGTTTGCTACATGAGGTGAAACAATTTCTCTCTCAACATTTTAGTATGAAAGATATGGGTGAGGCGTCTTATGTCATTGGCATTAAGATTCATAGGGATAGGCCTCGACATGTTTTGGGACTATCTCAGGAAGCCTATATTAATAAAATTCTTGAGAGATTTAGGATGAAAGATTGTTCACCCGTTGTTGCACCCATTGTTAAGGGTGACAGGTTCAATCTGAACCAATGTCCTACACTTGAGATTGAAAAGGAACAAATGAAAACTATTCCTTATGCTTCAGCTGTTGGAAGCCTAATGTATGCTCAAGTCTGTACTAGACCTGACATCGCTTTTGTAGTTGGCATGTTAGGAAGATATCAAAGTAATCCAGGTTTGGATCATTGGAGAGCTGCAAAGAAGGTCATGAGGTATCTTCAAGGAACTAAAGGTTTCATGCTTACTTATAAACGTTCCGACATTTTAGAAGTCGTCGGATATTCGACTCGACTTATTGGATGCGTTGATTCTCGAAAATCAACATCCGGATATGTTTTTATGCTCACGGAGGTCTTATATCTTGGAGAAGTGCCAAACAATCTTTAGTTGCCACTTCTACCATGGAGGCGAGTTTGTTTCTGTTTTGAGGCAACTACACAGGGTATTTGGTTGAGAAGTTTCATTTCTGGGCTTGGAGTTGTTGAGTCTATCTCTAGGCCAATAAAGTTATATTGTGACAATTCAGCTGCTGTATTCTTTGCTAAGAATAATAAGAGTGGAAGTCGAAGTAAACACATTGACATTAAGTACTTAGCAATAAGGGAGCACGTTAAAGCCAAAGAAGTGCTCATTGAACACATACATACTGAGCAGATGATTGCTGATCCTCTAACGAAAGGCATGCCACCAAAGACGTTCAAGGATCATGTTGTCCAAATGGGACTATGTCCCGCTTTGTCACTATGAGAGGTAATACTTTCATTGTCTGAAACTTTGTAATTTAGTTTGTTTTCTCTTTTAAGTTGTATACATTTTGGTTGGAGACAAACAAACATTCTAGAGGACCTAGAATAAACATTTGAGGTTTATTCATAAAGTGGTATTCCACATTTAAGCGTTTATTTAGAAAGAGTAAAATTGCATTGTAATACATAGAAGGTAATACTTGTTTAAAAGGGACTTACCGCTATGATTCTTGTACTTTTTCCTCTTTCTAATTGAACATACCGCATATACATCTCTTGTGTTTTGGATTATATTATGCAAGTTTGGACCAAGTGGGAGAATGTTAGACTTTTACAATATGGTCCTGCACTTCTCATTAATTACATTTTGGTCCCTGTTGATGTGGTCATACGGTTGTGTCTCTTGGGCAGTTGTCTTTGATGGAAAGACAACTGCATATAAGAAAGAGAAGTTTACAGGTCCCCATTCGATGCATTTTTGATTCCCAAAACCATCACCCAAATTTGCAGTCAAGTGGAAGATCCTGTAATTCATAAAGGAGCAAGAAGATCAAAGAAGTAATTGTTATGGCTGGAGGTTTGTCATTTATTTCCGTATGTATTCCATGGAATTTTTAATCTGAAATTGATTGTATTGTAAATGAATATTGGAATATGAATATGTGTTTTACAATTAATTTATAGGAATTGATGTGAACAGTCTCAACAGTGTCATTGGACATATTATTAATAACGCCCGTTGATCATGGACAACTGGTTGACGACTTTTCAGGCAGTTCTTAGTTTTTTTTTTTTTTTGAAAATTTTATTTACAGTATTTATTTATTTTTATTAATTTAATTTCGGCTAATTTGTCTACTCATTTGACTTTAGGTTCACATTGTCGGTTAGCAGATCAAAACTTCGACAAGCTTTACTCAAGCAAATAAGAATTATTAGGTTAATAAAGATTGTCTGGACATGGCGATGGAAAGTGTTTATTGAAAATTAAGGGGTTTACAAAAATTTCCTTCCCGAGGTGTGGGGAAAGTAAAGGCACCCAAATATTTTGGAAAGTAACAAATGTACCCAGTAATTGATTACCCTACCATATAAAGACTATGATATCATTTATCTAATTACATATTTTTTTATTTTTTATTTCTTCAATTTTTATTTTAATTATATAAAAATTGAAGAAATAAAAATCGGAAAGAATCTGAAATTTTATTTCAAAAAAACTTTATTATCATTTATCTTATTATACTTACCTCTCCCATTTTATATATATATTTTTTCATTTTATATTATGTAATTTAATTGAATTTAGTTTTATTTTATTTTTAGTTTATTGTATAAAATTAAATAACAATTTAACTATCCATGTGTTTATTTTAATTATAATTTATTATACAAATTTTGTTAGTAAATAATTCTATTTATATAAAATAAAATCTGAATATATAAAAACTTAAAAGAAAATTAGACAAAGGGTATTATAGTATTTATATAGTAAAGTAATCAATTTTTGAGTGCATTTGTTAGTTTCTAAAACTCTTGGATGTGTTTGTTATTTTTCTCAAACCTTGAGGAGAAAATTGTCATAAACCCCTACCGAACTTTTGAAGGAGAGAATTCTGGCAACTTCTCAATTATTAAACTATAGATGGATTTTCGAACATGTAAAACTTTACTTTAGTGAGCACAATTTATTACATGTTGAGATTCTCATTTCTGTATTTTGTCTCTAGATAACACTCAATATAAGTGAAGGTTGTTTATTTTATTTTTTTCAATTTAAGTAGTTTTGAAGAGTTTTTCAGGGTTTGATTTGCAAGGTTTTTGAAAGGGTTAAAAGAATATTATTTTGAATACATGTGTATTTTTACTTTTTATTAGATACTTTAGATGCTTTTAGGGTTATATGTTGAGTAAAAGGATATAAATGTCATTTTGTCGTTAAATTTAACGGTAGAATTTAGGAAATTGGTGTAGAGTTGACGGTTTCTCAAACCATGTATGGAAAAGCTGGTTTCGTGATAAAAATTAAAAAGGGTGGAATATGTTTTGATGAAAAGTAGTATTATTCGGAAAAAAAAAAAAGAAAAAAAAGTGAACTTTTTAACTCGATGCACAAAACAATTGTTTTTTTCTCTTCCAATAATATAACAGTGTTTATTAATGGATTTCCTTATTGTTTCTTCCTCACTTCTATTCTTAGGACACATTTTATTTAATTATATTATTCTCTCAAGTTTAATTTTCTTCTTAACGCTATTGAAGAAGGAAAGAGTTTAGTGGGTTGTTAGTATTCTTTACTTAAGTCAGTTGAGAAACAATGTTAAACACAAAACTGGGAGAAACCAGCATAGTTTTGAAACCCAAAACCTCTAAAATTTCTTAAAGAAACCCCCGGTCCTCTCATAAAATATCGATACTTTTCACGACGCAATAAGTGTTACCTTTTAATTACTTTTTGAAGAATATCAAAGATAACCAAATAAATGTTCTATTTCACGACGCAGAGACTCAATCGCCCATCATCACCTCCACCTTCGCCTTTTACTCTCCACCACTTGTCATAATCCACCTAACCATGGATACAAGTGCAGCCAGAAGAAATACAAAGACTATTATAAGGACAACAATGCACGAGGCCAAAAACTAAGATGCCAATTATGGACTCAGCCGCAGTCATGATATCATCAACAAATTTCTGAGTCATGATATCAGCAAATTTCTTAATTAGGGTCTCATTGTCGGGCTTTAATTCCTTTATCTGATTCTCATTTTCCCTTAACTGAGTCTTGTATTCAGTCGTCAATTTCTTAATCAGAGTCTCGGTATCAACAATAAATTTCTTAATCAGGGTCTCTGTTGAATATATTGAGAGCAATAGAAGAAGAAGAAATTTGGGGAAAAATATACTCTTCTGTTATTCTGTATAATGCCTTTTACAAATCTTTTATACAATAACTGCTGCTAACTAATCCAACTAACTGCACTCAACTAACTATAGTTAATAATTAACTCAGCTATACAACTTGCAGCTTAACATACAACTTACTGCTTAACAACACAAACCACCTTCTCAAGTGTTAGACCGATCGTCACAGTCTAAAAATTAAACCTAAGTACCGTAGTTAGCGGTAAGCAGGATCGAATCCACAGGGAGCAAGACTAACAACCTAATGTTGCCGTTACGAGATCGACTCACACAATTCTTCTCCACCCTCTACGATCCCCTAAACCTACAAGGCAAGGTAAATCAATGAAATGGTTTCCCGACACTCTAGGCATAATCTATCCTGTCTCACCCGATCACTCAAGTTCGATTGGTTAAAGACTATCATTGAACGTCGATAAACACTATAAGGCAATACCACTAGTTGGTACGCGATTAACAAATACAATCTGTCAACACGTAATATCCAATCAACCAACTTCACAACAAACGCAACAATAGTAGAAATTAAATTAAATCCAAACACAACTCAATTACAATCGATGCGAAGTAATGTAAGCAATATTCATCATTTAATTATTCCAAACCAAGGTTTATCATTCAGCAAGTTCTATGAAAATATTAAATCACAATGGACAATAATATTCATCACAAATTATGCCCAAATCATATTAAAGTATCGAAATCAATCATGAAACGAAAACAAATATAATCCGAAGCACAATACTACCAAATGTCCTATAATCGGGCTCATCCAACTAGTCGAGAGCTGATGAGGAGAGTCGTGGAGTCAATCCCGATCTCGCCTATGCCGTAATAGACAACCGGGAGCTTAGCCGCTCATGGTGGTGATGACGGAGGCCGAAACGGTGGAAACGGAGCTGACCATGACGGAGAGGAGGTAACCGACAGCGATATGATGCGAAAAAGGGGCGAAAACGACCAACGGACAGCCCGAATACGGACACCGCGGTTCGCGGAAAACGTTAATTTTTCTCGGCTCTACGGAAAACGGCGGCGGAAACGGAAATGGGATCCAAGGTACCGATGGAAAGCTCTAGTGATGGGGAGTTCAGATCAGGTCCCGGGAGGTGAGAAGTCGCCGGAAATGAGCAGGATCTGGCCTGGAAGATGAAGAGTCGCGGCTAAATCACGGATTCCGGCGGTTTAGCGGCGGTGAAGCTAGGGAAGTGTAGATCCCATGTGGGGAAGTGAGATCTACCCTTGGGGAGCTGGGAACGTCACGGAAACGGCCAAAACTGGCCGGGAAGACGAAGAGTCGCGGTGGAAGGACGAAACGCCGCGGTGGTGCTTGGTTCACGGTGGTGATGGAGGGATGATGGTGGCCCCGGAGCAAGGGGAGGTGAATCGTCGCCGGAAAAGGAGACCACTCGTCGCCGGAGCTTGATCGGAGAAGGTGAAGGGTCGCCGGAAAAATGAAGATGAACAGCCCTCTGGTGCGATCTGCGTTTTTTTCTTTTATAGCACATATTGCAAAATTTCAGTTTAGTCCCTGCACAATTAAAAAGTGACAAAATCAGCCCCTTAAAACATGACATTTTACCCCCTAAACAGCATAAATGAGACAAAATCACCCTTAATCCATAAACCATAACCTAATATCAACTCATATATTTTCTAAAATCATTCCAAACACGTTAAATTTATAAGAAAAATATTAGGAAGCGATTTTCATGAATAAATTCATAAATTCTTTAATTGTCTCAATAAACTTCAATTTAATCACAAATGGGGTATTTTTATCACCAAAATAGAGTCACTTTCATGACTCTAACATCAAGTTGGTGGGTGATAAAGGTCTTAAAACCCCCAACTTGTAATGAAGGTTGCTGCCAAGTGCTTTAGTCAGTAAATCGCTGCATTTTGCGAGAAGGGATGTAGGCGGTTGTGATGAGTCCAAGCTTGAGCTGATCTCTAACAATATGACAGTCAATGTCAATATGTTTTGTCCTCTCATGAAAAATGGGATTAGAGGCAATATGGTTTGCAGCTTGGTTGTCACAATGGAGAGGAATAGGCAGTAGTTTTGATCTTGAAAAACCAAGTTCTGTGAATAGTTGTATCAGCCAAAGAAGTTCACATACAGTAGACGCCATTCCCTTATACTCTGCCTCTGAAGATGATTTGGAAATGGTGGCTTGCCTCTTAGATATCCAGGAAATTAAAGACTTTCAAATGAAAATACAATAACGCGTCACTGATTTTCTTGTCATAAGACAAGATACCCAATCAGAATCACAAAAAGCTGACAAATTCATGGTGTTTTCTCTTTGAAAAAACAAATTCTAAACCTAGAGCTGACTTTATATATCGAACAACTTTGAGAGCTGCATTCATGTGGGATTGTTTGGGCTTATGCATGAATTGACATAGCAAACTGACAGAAAAACTTAAATCTGGTCGTGTCATACACAAGTACAACAACTTCCCTATTAATCTTTGATAGATACTTGGATTAGAAATCAATGGATCAGGTGCAGTCGGGAAAAGGTCATCATAAGCTACAGATGTCAATTTTAAGGTTGAATCCATTAGAATGGCAGATGGTTTAGAACTTGATAAACCAGAATTTGAAATTAACTCCAATGCATATTTTCGTTGGCACAAGCTGATCCCTTCAAAAGATCTTTGATCCCTTCAAAAGATCTTGCAACCTCAAACCCCAAAAAATACCTAAGCAAACCCAAGCCCTTCAGCTTGAATTTAGAATGCAGAAGTTCCTTAGTCTCTTGAATCATCTCATCATTATTTCCTGTTATCACAATATCGTCCACATACACTAGCAATATCACAATATCGAATCAACCTTCTTAATAAACAAGGAATAATCGATTTGGATTGGCAAAAACCACCAAGAATCAAAGCTTGTGCAAGCTTGTAATTTCAGGCTCTAGAAGCCTGTTTTAATCCATACAGGGATTTGTGAAGCTTACACACTAGATTCTGTCCCCCTGCTTAACAAAACCCCGTGTCAAAGTCATATAAATC